>VWPW01011281.1:0-128322 GCA_013389825.1 Crypturellus undulatus | reverse complement strand
GCGCGGGCCGCCGCACCGAGGCCGCTGCGGGGCGCGGGCCGCCACACCGAGGCAGATGTCCTCTCTCCGCGGGGTCTGGCGGGGAGATGTCCTCTCTCCCCGGGGTTTAGCGGGGTGGGCGCTCCCGGTAAGCAATACTCGTGCTCGGGCCCTTCGCCAGGCCCGGATCTTCCAGCCCTCAGCTGGATCCCAGCGCCGTCATCCTGCTGTTCCGCTGTTGTGACGCCAAGTGTCACAAGCAGGGGGTGACAATTCACCGCATTGTGGCCCAAATTCAAAGTAAAAAAAAAAAAAAAGAAACAACAACCATTTGTATTATGTTTACACAGAATTAAATTCAAATTGAACACGTTATAAACCCAAGCTTTAAAGGAAACCCTTTACAGAGTAGCAAACAAAGAAAAACGCTGATTTAGTGTCTGCTGTGATCTCCTTGGGATAACACTAATTTCAAGATACTATTTATCACAATAATACTGTGTAAAGCTGAAAAAGAAAGTCTAAACATATTTGAACATTTTGAATGATTTTTAGGTATTACAACCATCCAAGCAGAAAGACAGAGGTGCAGTCGGTCTAACGGGGGTTTTCCAGGTCACACAGGCCGTTGCAGGCCCACGCTTGTATTTACTGTCTTTAACCCCTACTCTCTTCCATTAAAAGTTAGTTTTGTTAATGTACACTCGTTAATGTAATGTTAATGTACAGCACTGGTACGTCAATATATTTGTCATGTGTTTTTCCTGCCCAAATTGTCATTGCCCTTTTTTCTCTGTAAAAATAAAGCAAATAGGAATACTAAAAAAAAATTTTCATTTCTACGTTGTTCCTTCAATAAACCAGCAGTAGTAGAGCAGACTAGCTATGTCTAGCACAGATTATTGTCTGAAATTAAATAGAACTGAAAATAAAATCAAGTGCAAGTCAGCACCACAGCAATATTAGACGCTTCTTTGCCATCAGAGAGCGAAGTCACCCACCTCTCCTACATTTTTACAAAGTCATTTAAATATACATTACTATCATAGCATAACCTATCATATCTTAGTATAGCTCAGATACGCTACTATTAAGAAAATTCCGTTAAATTAAGTACAAAAAATATAATAAATGCTATTATATATGCTTGTAAAGTGCAGTCCCAAGGGCCCAATCTACTCTTCTTCAGATAAAGAAACAGTTTTCATTTCCAGATTCATAGAATCTGAATTAAATTTTGGATCATAACTCTTACAAGAAGAAGGAAAGAAAATACAGCAGCGGGGTTAGCCTGACGGCCACGCTCCTTTTCCAGCCTAGTGCAGTTTGCACGAACGATGCGATTTTTTCCTTCAGCGTGGTATGACCATGCAGTAGTAAACTAGTACCTACAGTAAAATTAACACAATCACTCCTAACATTTAGTGAGGCTCAGAAATGTACTAAGTCTTTTACATTTGTCACATGTTTTATCACGGATATTTACTGCTAGGTTGTGTTATTTTGGTTAGCAGGGACTGTGTCAGAATTTCTCAGAAGGTTTTGTTTACTTTAAAAGCTTTTTCATTATGTTTAGGGTAGAGCCCCTATACCCTGTTCCAAAATGATTCCAATGGTTTATGTAATTAAAGAGCTGATACAATTTGTTTCGCTTCTCAAATCCTGGAGCTTTGGGTATTTTACTGTGATACGCAGAGAAGAAAGAGCTGCTAAAGCCACCGAACATGCCAGCAATTGCCAGCTCAAATTCTGAATGGCCATAAAAGCAAGCAGGGTCAAAGATAATCGGCCCGGAGTCGTCCTCAGCCACGTTTCCTGCCCACAGGTCCCCATGCAGGAGAGCAGGAACAATTTCTACGTCACAGAACATCTCGGGAATCTTCGGCTGAAAGAGCATGAACAAACACATAACAGTTCAGGAATTTTGAAAAAAAAACAAACATTAAATAAGATGAATACGAGTATGAGAGACAAAACTGATCAAATACTGCCTACTTGCAGACCTCGTGGAGCGCTTTGGAAGCGGTGTCAAGCGTAAACCTGAACTACAAGTCAGTACTGGATATTCTTACTTATTCTTGACAGGGATTAACAAATCATTTACTTAATCCTAGTATCAACATCTAGTGTTGATATACTGTTTCATACACGAATGCTAGAAATATAAAATAAGTATCATTTAAAATAAATGGTTTAAGTAGCAAAGCAGATTACATAGAGCATGCTTTTTTCTCCATGACATGCTATTACGGGAACAATCAATTTTTATGCAATTTGACTCTTAGAAACAACTTTCTATTTTATCATTATTAATGATTATCATTATTACAATTTAGGTAAAAAATACTTTTCAGTGCTTAAAGGTTTATTTTTAACATTTGTTTAAAGAACTGAAAGAGCAACCTGAATTCTTTTCAACTGACTGACAGTAGACCAGCTATGAAGTTATTCCTGTTCACTAAATGTGCCATAAAGCATTTAAAATTCCACTGGTACATATTTTCTGGGTTCACAAATAACAGATTTAAGACACGTTCATACTTTTAGCTGTGACCAAAGTTCTCTTGCTTCTCTGTCTCCATAATCTCTTTCAATCAAATCCAACTGAGCTTGGAGTCGGTGACGTACAAAGAAAGAAGGCCAATCACTCTGCCATTCATTCACCTTAAAAATATGATACAGAAGATTATAATAAACTATTTTAACATATACCTAGTCAGTGTTAATAATACATAAATAGCAAGTTAAAATGTTAACTGCTGGCACAACACTGAACAAAGTTACTAGATATTTGGTTGATTGTTCAGCTGGGAGTAGTGGTTTCGTCCATGCTTAGGTGGGGCTGCCTTTAATGTGAGGCATAAGTTCAGATTCTATCTTCAGTCATTCAGTTTTTTTAATCATATATTTTAGAGGGAGGCTCTCTCATAAGCCTATTTCAGTTTTTCTATATTATATTCCAACTGTCCAAGAGGGCAGTTCATTTTTATTAGGTAATGCATTCCCAATTCGATCAAAAAGTACCACTGAGTAGCCATCACATTCATGTCACCATCAGATCAAAATGAAACACTGAGAGCAAAGCTGTGAGCATAAAGCTGAAAGCTGTGAGCATAAAGCTGAATGCAACAAAACAAGTTATATACAGAGCTTGCAAACCTGCACGGATACGAACTTCACAGATGTGAACACACCTGTGCTATGTAGCCACAGCAAGTAGGTATATGGAATCCAAATTTATCCACATACTGAGACTCAGAGTGACCTGCACCTTTACCTAAGAAATAAATATAACAAGTTTAAAGATCATTACACAGAGAAGTCTGCAAATACAGAATTAAATTTTGGACAATAGCCATAACAAATAATTTTAAATATGGACACTTATAAGTTACACTTATTAGGTCACAGTCCTTTCTAAAAATAAAAAATATGGATCTTAACCTCAAAAATATTGAATAGACACAGAGGCAATTAGTCACAATTAGTGGCTTTTACTTGAATAAATGAGTTACACGTGGAGAAAAGAGTATTTATCTCTGATTCAAAGTGGCAGTCTAAGCCACTGTTCTAATACTAGAATATGTTGCCATTAAGCATAGCTTATTTTTGATTCATATTTATTTGTGACTTGCCATTAATCTGACTTTCTCTCAAAAATAATGGAATATAATATGTGTACCACTACAAATCAAACTCTGTCCATTCTTGAAGTCACAGAAACATGCAGAAACAAAATCAGGCATCAGGTTTTAATACTAACCACTGCAAAAGAAATAGAATTTCTTGCATGGCTTCCAATTTTGCTGTTTTTTGTCTTAATCCACTTTCCAAAGACCAATGAAAGGTACTTTCACTGAAGTCAGTGGAAAATGGATCATCATCTTACAATGCTAAACTATAAGTCCTTTCAACAAAGTAAAAATTGTTTTAGATTAGATTATATATTTGAATTCAAAAGTCTCTAATATATTTAAAGGGGAATTTCACTGTGTTCTTACTAAATGGGACCTATTTTGTAGCAAGTTAATTGCTTGAACTGACAGATAAAAAATAAAAAAATCATGTCTGCAAGATCAAGAGATTGATTGGCTGAAAGTTTTGTCTCATACTGAAAGAGACATCTAGCCCAAATCTTTAGTATGGTTTAAGCTTTCCTGAAAGCTATAAACATCAACTATTAGCATTATTTCTTACTAACTTCCTGTAAACCTATTTTTATATAAAAACACATGTGTAAATGAAGAATTAAAAATATATTCACTGAGTATTGTCAATTTGTTTAATGCATATAATAGTATATACATATAATAGTAATTAAAGTTACTCTGTATATTATGCATTTTTGAGAGGTTTGGCATGGGAATAGGAGGTATCTTATGAGACATCATTAAAATCATCATTAAAATTACAGTGCAAAGCCAGTCACATGCAAATGTATTATTTCCTTTCTTTTTAGTGCATGGTATCCATACTGTACCAATTGTGTGTTCCTCCTTTCTCAGTTTCTCTCCAAGCTTCTGGTTATACAGGTGAAGATCTGCTATCTGCTCTCCAAGCTTTGAAGAATATCTGCAAGGTTAAAAAAAAAAAAGATATTACAGGAAAAAAAGAGAATCCTGAAAATGGCTAGGCAGCAACTCTGTTGATGTTGAAAAGACTTACAAATCTGTAATAAATCTGTTACAAACGCTTTCAACTGAGTTGCTGTCGAGCCATAATAGAATGAACCTTAGTCAATAATATGTTCTTGCATAAAAAGCAAACATAACACAAGGTTGTAAAACAGGAGCATAATGTGAAAGCCAGCAAGTAATCCTGCTGGTCAACTCCACATTAACAGCAAAGAACAAAACATGGTATCTAGTTTTGGACCTTGCACTTTCAATATCCATTTGACAGAAATAAGGCTAAGGCTACAAAAGAAGTCGTGAGCATAACAAACAAAGAAAAAGTTAACCAAGGTTGCTTAACCTTAATAAAATGCTAAAGAGAAACAGTTTCTGTGCATAGGTACCTATGAGTATAACCATAGGTAATGGCTGCTACAACAAAGGGAACGATGTTTTCTGCACATTCTAGAATGGGTAGAAAAGAAATCACGAGCTTAAAGTTACAACAAAGATGGTTCGGGTTAGACCTTAAAAAAACTTTCCTAATATTAGCAATAGTAAACAACAGTCAGACTGTTAGGGGATGCTCTGGAATCACCATTTTTCTCCCAGTAAGTTGGCAAACAACTGCCAGAGGACATATATGCATCACTGCATTCCCTTAGAGCAGGGAATGAAGGTGAAAGCTTAATTCCATTTTCAGCTTAATGTGCTAAGGAAACAAGCCTTATGCAGACATGTCATCTATTTCTTCCCTGCCCTAGTGCCTTGGAGCTTGTTGACGACCTTTAACTGCGTTTGATACAGCGGCAGAAGTCTCAAAGACACAAGGAGCCCATAAAATTATTGAAACCTGATAGGATAAAGAAGCACGTGTGGATGGCTCCAGCAGGCACTGCGCTGAGCTCCAGACCTACTTGTTGAGATGCCTCATCTTCAGGTACTCCATGACAAACATCGCTCCTCCTCCAGGAAGGTCAATCACTTTCATAGGCTGAGGCACTCTCACGGTGCTGGTTTTCTGAATAGCCTCCAAACTTGCCATTTCCCCTTCAAACATCTTTCTAGCCTGTCAAGGAATAAGAACATCTTTGGGCTAAACTACAGAAACCTGCAATAGATACTTGGAAATAACAGCCTGGTTTTCTAAGGTAACAGTAAAGTCCCCCTGAGAGCAGAGTGCAGCTGCAGCGAGGAGTCAGTCCAGGCAGGGAGACTTCTTCCATGCAGGGCCATGGCCACCAGATGGAGTTGACAGAACAAACATTAAAGCTGTACTCTGTACTTAAGGTAAAGATGCTGCTCTTCACAGCAGTTTTTAGATGTTTAAGATATTGATAAGCAGATTTCTGATGCACTGGATTACAAAAAAAAATGATTTAGTGCAGCATTTATTTGGTAATAGAAAAGTTGAACAGAAAAATTCTACTTCTAGAGAAATAGAAAAATAGAAAAGGGAGAAGCCTGAAAAATCTATAGCTTTCCAAGAAATGCATGTATTTTAGCACTGGCACCTTTTTTTTCTCCCTCCTCCTTCTCCCTCCTACTCTCTGTGCCCCAGCTGAAATACGAAAAGGAAAGCAGTGAATGCAAATTCAGCCTTAAGCTTTTCCAGACTGTAAATACTACGAAAACAACTGGTCGCTTGGCCTTTTTCTCCCTCCATAATGCCAGCTCCTGTCGTTGAGGGCTATCACACTGCATTACAGCACACGCAGCATTAACCGAATGCGCTGGACTAATATGTGATGTAAAATGTACTACAGCTTTCAAAAGAAAATGGAAAGAGAAGCTTGCATAACTCAAAGCTTGGAAATGCACAACTCTCCATCATTTAAAAGCAGCTAACTTTGAAAAATATATATTGCTCTCTCTATATAATCATATTTGTTGTTAAATATCTGCCAGCATTACCTGAGACTTGTGGTTGATCTTCACGAACACTCGTCCGTTGTCCGTTTCATAGCCTTGTCCCTGGCTGATGTATCCTCCTCCCGAGCTGCCAAATGCCTTCAGGACGGAGGTTTTCAATTCTGTTTTCAGGATCTTTTCCATGGGGATTTCCTGGCTGCTGCTCCCTGCTAAACCCACTGCAAAACAAGATTAAAGGTCTGGGTCCTTCTCTCCCTGTCACACTGCTCTGAGGTAGAAAGGGCCACCCACCAAAACAAAAAAACAGCAGCTAAAACAAAAAGCAAATCTAGCAGTAATGTTGAAACATACTTTTAGATTTCCACAGGCTCTTATAGCTTCAGATGAAAAATAAAAACCTTTAGCAACATTTGATAGAATAACACAGCGAGGCGTGTTCTGGGGTCCTTTCACAACTGTCCTGGGAGCTGCTGGTATTTGTAGTTTGCACTTGTTTTTCTATTTTTAGCTCTGTTTTCGCATTGGCAGAAGAGGTATTTTTGAACAGAGCCACTAGAGGGAGTCTGAAGGCAGCGGAACGAATCGTGCGCAGGAACTGTCGTTCCTGGCGTATGAAAGTCCAGCCCGTGGGATGCGGATGGGTCACGCTGTGGCCATAGGTCCGGAGCAAACAGGGGCAGAGGCCCCGGCCCTTCTCCTAACCCCTGCTCGTAGCTGTTTTGTGCCCTGGGGCCTTCGTGGACACGGGGACAGCGGGGCCCTACGGGCCTTCGTGGCGCCCCCAGGGCCTCCACGTGCACTTGGGGCCAGGGGGACCCTAGGGACTGCTAGGGAGGAGGGCTGAGACTCAGTGTCCAGAGACCAAGCGGGCGTGGGGAGGCGCCAGAGGCAGAGCAGGCCACCGGGGGGGCTGAGGTGACAGGACATTAGCACCTAAAGCTCCTCCGAGTTCCGGGCACGGCTGCTGTTGTGCCTGGGAGACGCTACCGAGGTGCTACTGAGAATCCGCCTCTGCGTAACGAGGCCACGGGCGGCTCCTCCAAGCTCCGTTCCCAGCCCTGGCCGCTCCACAGAGAGACGCGGCGCCGCGGGAGCGCGGGCGGAGCCGGGGACAACGGCACTGTGGGGCGGGGCTGGTGTTTCCGTTCCCCGGAGACCCGGCAGGCGTGAGGGTTCCCGCTGCAGAANCGGGGACAACGGCACTGTGGGGCGGGGCCGGTGTTTCCGTTCCCGCTGCAGAGTGATGAGATGCTAACGAGATGCTAATGAGGCCAGTGCCCATGCGTGTTGTGAGGGGGCAGGAGGGGCGTGGCCGTCGAGTGAGGGGGCGGGGCCTCCGCCGGTAGTAGCCACTGACGGCGCGAGGTGCCTGGAGGGGCGGAGCCCCAGGGGGCGGGGCGGGGCCCCTTCCCGGCGCCTGCGCGGTTGCTCCCGCCCTAGAGGGTGCGCGGGGGCTCTGCCCGCCCGGGAGCGGCCGCTCCGGGGCCGGCGCAGGCGGGGGCCACCTCGGGGCTGCGGGGCGGTCGCTGCCGCCGCCGGGAGATAAAAACCGAAGGGTCGGAACGCAGCGGCCGCCCGTCCGCCCCGGGGGTGCCCGGAGGAGGCCTCCGACCCCCTTCCCGCCCCCCAGCGCACACGGGGTTCGGGAGGGCTCCGGCACCTCTGGGCTGTGAGAAGAGGGGCTGCAGGGGCGGGTTGGGAGGCTCTTTGCTTCCCTGCTCCAATGCTGCATTTCTGGGGCTCCCGCATGGGGGCAGGGGGCTGCTTTGGGGCTCAGAAAAGGGCGATTCAGCCCTGTGTTTGGGGGTTGGAAGTGGGTCAGTGTGACCTGGCACAGCCCCCAAGCCCCTCCTTTCAGACCCCAGATGGCAGAGTTTCCTTTATCCTTCTAAACCCGGTGTTTCTGGCCCTTCCCCATCCCGCTCCTAGGGCAGTTGGGGGGGCTCAGAAATGGTGGCGAAGTGCTGTGTTTTAGGGACCTGCAAATGCATTCCTGGGCCTGTGGGGCAGCTTCAGAAATAGAGATTTAAGTCCCGCGTTTCTGAGCTCTGAACTTGAGGCTAAGTAAATGCTGCGTTTCTGGGGCTCCCCAGGAGGTCCCAGGTTCTGGTTGCAGAGCTCCGGAACAGACGCCAAGTCCTGTGTTTTGGTGCTCCAAAGCTGAGTCCAAGGGCTGAGCTTGGGTGTTCAGGAGCAGAGCCCAGACCCTGCGTTGGTGCAGGCTGGGAGCGGTGAGCGGGTGCTCTGCGGCGCCCAAAGCAGAGGGTGGGGGCAGCCCTCTGTGCGGGGGTGGGAGGGTGGCGGGGCCGGGGGGGATTTGGGCGCAGGGACCCTCATGGAGGTGGAGGGGACCATGTGGGTGCAGCACAACGTCAGGGAAACCCCCGTGCACCAGCTGAATCTACGCACGGAGGCCCGTAGGGCCCCCCTGGCCCGGGGTGCGGGGAGGCCCTGGGAGGCTGCACGAAAGCCCATAGGGTCCCCCTACCCAGTGTGCAGGGAGGCCTCGAAGCGCTGCATGAAATCCTGTAGTGCCCCTCAGGCCCAGCGTGCACAGAAGCCATGGGGACCACACAAAAGCCCCTAAGGCCCTCCCAGCCCAGTGCGCACCATGGCTCTGGGGGCTGCAAGAAGGCCTGTAAGTGCCCCCAGCACAGGGCGCACGGAGGCCATGGCGAGCCCCACAGACACCCATAGGGCCCGCCCGGCCCCAGGTGCACAGAGGCCCTGGTGGGTCGCACCAAGGTCTCTAGGGAACCCCCGGACCCAGGCGCATGGAGGCCATGGTGGATCGCACCAAGAGCCATTGGGTCCCCCAGCCCCGTGGGCACAGATGCCCCTTGGAGCTGCACCAAGGATGGTAGCGCCTCCCTGGCCTCCGTTACAGCCTTCCCGGCCCGCCTGCACCAACTCTGGCCCCTGTCCATCTGCTCTCACCTAAGGTCACCAGACTCCCCTGTCCTCCCTGCCAAAGGGGTGGGAGCAATTTCCTCCTTGGCATCTGCTCTTCTGTCCTGCTCACAGCTCGGCTTGGTCTCTCCCCTGCATTTGTCCCGCTCACCAGCCAAAGAATGCGGGGGAATCCCTTATCTGTGAACACACCGACTGGTGCCTTCCGCACACATACTGCCCAGTGTTTGTACAGTGTGGCAGGGAAGTGGGCTGAGACTGAGGGTGTCATTGTACTCCAGGAATATGCAATTTAGTTGAAAAGGTCCTTTTTACAGGAAATAGAGTCTTGCAATAATACTGCTTTAAGTGTCCTACAGCAGTGGCATTGGGCCTCCCAGTGGCTCTGACCTCTTATGTGGGTTCCTGTGCATTCTACACAGCTTTCCCAAGAGCTTAGGGGTATAAAACTCTAAAAAGACATGGTGTTACTTACGAGAATAGAGTGTTATTACTGGAAATAATTACTCTGCGATTGTAACTGGGTACAGCTTTGAAAGAGCTTTGAAAGGGCTTTCACTTCTGTTGTTGGTGGCTTACGGTGTGATTTCCAAATGGAGGGAAAAGCACCCCGTCCCCTCACCCTGGCAGCTCTGGCACGTGTTTGGAGTTGAACTCCCGATGTTTTCCAGCCCCTACCTGGGCACATGGTCCCTCTTAGAGGTTTTCTTCTGTGTGGTGGTTCAGCAATCCCAGAAACAGCACCTAGCTCTAGTTCCTCAGGCCCCAGGATACAACAATTTCGGAGGAGAGCTGGCTTACTGTGCATCCACTGAGAACCCAGGGAAAACTGGACTGAAACGTTGGTTGATTGTTGAGTTGCATGGCTGTGATTTAACTGCAGAGCTCTGAAATGTACATTTATCTTCAATTGTGTTATATTTCTAGTTTTACTGCCACATCTCAGTGCCCCAACCACTGATGGGACAAATCTGAAGTCCACCCCTGCTCTGGGCAATGTCTGGTCTCAGGGCCTCAAGTGCAGCTGTCCTGGCTGAGAACGTGTTGTTTCATGCAGCGAACCTCTTCTCTCGATCCCTGCCATTAATTATGAACTTGAACTTTCGAAAACTCCTGAGAGCCATTGGACTGCTGCCACTTCCACCTGGCAAGAGGGAGCACCAAGGCTGTGAAATGCAGGATTGCGGGGAGGCTCTTCAGGGCAGGGGTTCCCTCTGCTTTCATGGTCGCAAAGTCTGGCTCCAGCTGTGTCCGGCTGCCTCCCTGGCAGCAGAGATCGGGTCTTCCTGCCCAGCCTCAGCACTTCCACTCTGCTGGCCAGCCTGCATCTGTGGTTTCCTCCTCTTGTGGCAAATGCTGAGCTCTTAATTCCTAAGTAAATATGTCGTTCCTGGCTTTTCATAAAAGCCTAGCACGACTCACTAGAATGACAGAATAACAGCAGCTGTGTGACCTAGATTCAGCAAATGCACTCTCTCATGTATTTTCAGGGGTCTTATGTCAAAAATATTTGTTTTCTTACTGGTTTATCATGTCAAAATGTTTGATTTTCTCTTTAGTTTTATTAATTTAGAATGAACTGAAAGAAACAAGCTGTGCTTACGCTGAGGTTATTGCATTATCTATTCTGTTATACATGACAGAAAGAGTATAAAGTCAGCTAGGGTCCCGCAACTGAGCAGCACAAGGTAGGGGTGTATAGTTATATATTACTGCCTTGAGGAACGGCAGGCAGTGAGCTGGGCTGACCCCAGTGCCGTGGCGAGCTCAGCACATGCGTGGAATCCCGGCTAATGGAGTGAGGTCACCTGAACCGGCTGTGCCACCACGTTGCTCAGACCTATTCCAGCCACTGTGTGCTCAAGGTGACTGGAAGATGAACATGAGCAAGACGCAGATCCGTTTGCTTGCCTGAATGCAGTTGAAAGGGGCCGTAGAGACTCTTATCCAAGGGTTTCTGCCCTTTCCAGGCTTTCGCACAGCACAGATTCACTTTATTTGATAAAACAAAGCCTAAGAAATGGTTTAGTTGTCATCTCTGAAACTCTGAGTTTTAAAAAAGGAGGGAGAGTCAGGTTTAAGAATGGTGTTGGTATTAGAGCAGAATGTATTAAAACTAATGCTTTGTACTATACCTGGAGGCATCCCTGAGCACCGCTGCATGAGGCCTCCAAGCTTCGCTGAGCTCACCCACCTTTGCGAGGACAGCAGGGAGATGTCGTGCATTCTGCCTTTATTCCTAGGTGGGTAACTCCACTTGCACATTTGATCTTGCAGATTGCAGAGCTGGTTCCTGTGTTGAGAGCCAAGGGATATATTCCTTGGCAGTGTAAGGGTACTTTGAGCATAGAGAAGGGATCTCTTTTGTTATAAAATTATTTCCTGGATGTTTCCAGGAATATCATTTTAAGATGTTTTCATGAAGGAGCAGCTCTTACATGTGTAATGTCCACAGAAGATGAGTTGTATGAGTGGAGCACAGAAGTCAGCAAAGGGTCCCTAAGAAAAACTGAATATGGTCCAACAGAAATACGGACATGATTTTGGGGAATGGGAAAAAGAAAATGGGGAATTTTGGTGTCCTGGCTCAGTTTCTGATCAAATACATGTGTTGCCTATGCTATGCTGCAATTTTATGATGTGTCTGAGATGTTTTGAATACAGAAATCATTGAAGTGAATTGAACTGAATCCTGCATATAATTTGACTGTTTCACAACTGTCTTTAATTATGCTCTAATTATTTAGTATTAAATAACATAATTATTTGTCTTTATTTATGTATAAAAAATCTAAATACAATGCCTTTTGGCTAACCCCACTTGCCCTTCTGCCTGGTATTTCAGAACAGCGGAATTGCTTATATTCATTACTTGCCTGGGTCAACTGTTTAACCCCATTTTCTCTGTGTTATTCTGATTAAAAAAAGAAAACAATTTAAAAGGCCAAATCAAGTTATAATTATGTTTACTTTTACATAATGTCATACTAATGGTCAACCACTAGCCTTTTATGATAGGCTGTCCCCATTTCCCTTAAGCACAATGAATGCTGTAGGTCCACGTCCCTTGACAGATCCTCCTTGGCCCAAACACCCTTGACGTGGTGTCTGCTGAGACACTGACCCACTCTGCTGGCTCTGGCTGAATCCTCACATCTGGCGATGAGAACGATCTATAAATGTCAGTGGTTTAGACATCTCTGAGCTGCAGTTCTCATCACAGAGTTTACGAGATCCTGTGAGGTCTTTCCTCTATGAATCTGACCATCCCACGTCAACTAATGGTTTCTGGGTTGTCATTTCGTGCTCTACTGAGGGGCTCTTTTGTTTTGCTTGCAGCACGAGGGTAACTTTGGGAACGCCACCTTCCTACCCTGTAAGGACAGATGAGGTGACGTTTCTTGGCTGCCTTCTCAGTATCACACAACATTTCATGGACATTGTGAAGATGTCTGTGGCTTTTCCAGACCCTTCCTCCTGCAGCTCGTGTTTCGTCTTTGTTTCTCCTCTTTGCATCTTTTCAAGTGCTAATCTACCCATTTGAAATGGGACATGATCTGCACAAAGATGTGGGCACACTGTGGATTGGCACAGCAGTATAACATTATTATTTTGGTCTCTATTTCCCTCAATAATTCCCAATGTTGGTTTTCATTTTGTGGCTGCAGGTAGCACTGAGCAAATTCTCAATCGCAAAGTCTCTGTTTCAAAGTAGTGGTAGTTGATTTAGTCCTTGCTCTCTCCCTTCAACTTTCTTTAGCCAAAAGTCCTCTCCTACTCCTGTCATACACAGAAAAAAATAGGCATCTCTCCATATTAATACTGCTGCTAGTAAAAAGGCAGTAATGGCTCTTACAGGTATATGTGTATTTTTAGACCAGGAAGGGAAAGTTAAAAGGCTTCAAATCATTTTTTTATTGTTTGGCTTCTTCTCAGCAAACAGTCTTGTAGAATAATGAAGCTGTGAATTGACAGTCTTGTATCAGCAAGTTACCTATATATATATATATTTTTTTTTCTCTGACAGTCAAACATTTCTTCTGTTGCACAATCTGCACGATTTCAGCTAAATGTTAGCAGAAATGATAGCAAAAGGAGAACACATGTGCAAATAAGTGAGCATCCTGTAGGATTTAGACTTTAATGTACTGGATTCTGACAGTGCCTTATGGAAGAGCAATCTCTACAGACAGGCAAAGTCTGCAGAAATCCGTGTTGGAGGGAACAGTGTTGAGTCCTCAGGCAGCCCCCAGATACAGCAGATCAATGGGGTGGGGGAAAAGAAATCTGCACCTTCAGCAAGAGTCAGACTTTGGAATAAAAAAGTTGGTTGAGAACAACTGGAGATTGTTTGAATAAACAGGCCAAAATCATCCTTATACTTGTCGGGGAAGAGCAGTTGTGATCTAATGAGCCTTTGGCTGCAAAATAGCATTAAATCAACCAATGCTACTCTGATTTTGCACAAGAGGTTGGGGTTTATCACAAGCTTAGTTTATCACTAAACCAGCAGGGTCACAGAAATGTGTTCCATGTATCAGGCAGAGACACGTGACAAGCGAAAGCTTGGACCTGCGCTTTGTCTCTTCTGCTCCGTCATCCTTTTTGCTTCATGCCAAGGGGCTTTGGCGTGTGGCATCTACAAACTGACTGGATTGCAGCCACAGAACATGCCTCTCCTGCAGACCCAGGTAGTCCTGCTGGGACCCCCAAATCTGCAGTCTTCTATTCTTCCTTCTCCATTCCGATAGCAGGAAAATATACCATGGGAAGCAGCTGCGTAGTGTCCCTTCCTGGGAAAACAGAAACTGTGTCCAACCCTGAAGCAAAGGGCTGGTAATTCCTAGTGTTTACTGTGAGCAGGACAAAGCTCATCCTGATGTAGCGTAGCTGGTGTGCCACAGGTTCTGCACTTCAGCTGCGCCTGAAGGACTTTGTGTTCCCAAGCATCTCATGCTCAGCAAGACTATGTCAATCTGTTTAAATACCCACTTTAAAAAAAGAAAAGAAAAAGAGGAATTAAAAAAAAAAGTAACTCGGAAATCCTTTTGAAATGTTGATCAAATTCAGACAAAAAAACAAACTATAGTCTTAATGCAGATCCTGTCTGCATGTGATGTTTCAACTAGCTGTGCTTAGTTATAATGAAACATGTCAGTGGTGTCATTGCAAACACATATTACTATATTGAACACTTTGCCTTTTAACTTAAGAATCTTTGTATTATGCACAAGCAAATTCTTCTGCTGTGTAAGTATCTTCTTTTACAGAAGGTGGACAAGCTGGGCTCAAGGGCAGCTCTGCTCTGTTACCTCTAGAGGTCATCTAGTCCAACCCCCCTGCACACGCAGGGCCACCTAGAGCACGTGGCACAGGGCTGCATCCAAGCGGGTCTTGAAGATCTCCAGAGAGGGAGACTCCACAACCTCTCTGGGCAGCCTGTTCCAGTGCTCTGTCACCCTCACCGTCAAGAAGTTCTTCCTTAAGTTCCCGTGGAACTTTTTATGCTTCAATTTGTGGCCATTTCCTCTGGTTCTGTCAGTGACCACCAGTGAAAAGAGGCCAGCCCCATCTTCTTTTACAGAAGGTGGACAAGCTGGGCTCAAGGGCAGCTCTGCTCTGTTGCAGGAGTGTTCTCACTAGTGGACGTACTCACTGGCACCTGGTAACCCGGGCTGGGAACAGAAAGTCCAAATGTCTTTTGGGGAGACCTTCCCTGCAGGCAGGCGTTGAGCGACGAGGCCTGGGACGCCGTCCCCAGGGCCCTGCTGCTGCCTCCTCAACTAGGAGATCCCCGACAGCTGTTGTAACCCAGCTGCTGTCGCCAGGATGTGTCCTTTAGTCAGTGTTGGCTCGGAAATAAACAGCTTTTTTCTTCTTAGCAGTAAAAAAATAAAATCTATCATCTATTTCCTAATATCTCTGTAAAAATCTTACTTAAATATATGGTACAGAGCATTTATAAGTACAGAGCATATATAGAATATATATAAGTACAGAGCATTCATACATGAAGGAAGCACAATCACTTGACAAAGCTGACCCTGGATGCAGCCTGTTGTGTTAGAACAAGATGACGGTGCGGGAAGCTGCCATTTACAAGCTGTTTCCAGCACTTTCACATACAGGGTTCTTAGTAAATCAGCACAGGACTTCTCTCCCTGGACGAAAGAACCCGCTGTGCAGCTAACCCACGGCTGCTGGATTGCAGCACATGCAGATCCCACAACAGCCGGGAATCTGCTTCATTTTGGGTATTCCCCAAATTGCTTTGTCCAAGAGGCAGAGGTGCCATGAGTCACCTTGCAGCCTGTCTTGCTGTGCTGTCCTCCTGCCCGGTCTCTTCCTGACCAGAAGTGTGATGTTTCTGTTTAAATAAACGACTGCACTGGCTCGGGGTGGCAAAGGGCTTCCTGGGGCAGCTCTGCAAGACCTGCCGTAAATTCCAGACTGAACCTGACTGGTCACTCACAGGACCCCTGTGTCTAAATAACTTGTGGCCTTATTTGTGCTGTTGGGCTGGCTGGCTGGTGTTATGTGCACGTGTTGTCTGTTAGCCCTTCGTAGAAACAGTATCTTCAGCCCCAACTGTCCTAAGTACCACCTTCCTTTTCAGAGAAGGTGGGAAAAAGGAAGAGGAAAAAGAATTTAATGGAATTTAATGGGTCTAGTATTTGAGAAAGAATGCAGGAACTAAAAGAGTGATAATTATTTTATATAAATTTTCCAGTAGCAGTATAATCAGAGTGCCTGCTGCCTCTAAGCGCTAGTTCAGAAGACTTTTTCACTTGGATGAGGATGACCCTGGGGAAGAAAAAAAGATATAATATACATTGGGGGAAGGAAATACTGCTCTTGAGTTCAGAAAGGGTTGAGCCTGGTCTCATGGTGTGAGTGTATTTTCTGACTGGTTGATAGTTAGAATAACTGAGGGAGCCTAGAGGCTTCTTCCAAAAGGCCAGGGAATCTCCCAGACTGCAGAGCAGGGCCAAAGTAGCCCTGTGTGTCCAGGGTGTTGCCGCTGGGTAGCAAACAGCTCTCACTCTCGACAGAGTGGCACATCATAGCTGCTGCCCTTAAACTGTTCCGTCTTCTCAAAAGCCACTGCAGGAGCCAGTTTCCTCAGACTCTTTCAGACCATGTTCCACTTATTTTGGGGGTCTCAGTGAAACTATCTTTTGGTATTAATTAAAAAATAGAGCTCAAAAGAATATTTTAAAGAAGTAAAGTAGACATGAGAATGTATTGAAAAAAAGAGGGAGATAAATTGTGTATAACTTTATGTGCATGGATATAAAATGCAGTTTCAGCCAGGGCCAACATGCCTGACAGAGGAATTTGAGCTTTTAAAGGAAATATTCCTAATTTAATGCCTTGAGCTGGCAACATTGAGTGTGTAACTGCAGACAAATCATTCAGCATTAGAATATTTTTCTATTCAATTTTCCTGAACTGTGTGTCAGAGCAAATGGAATCAAGCATGGATACGCTTGAGGGAGAGCAGCACAGTAGCAGTTTTGCAGCACTATGATTAAACCAAAGACTGCTGATCTAAGCACGAAGTCTGCTAACAAAATTTGAAATTTTACAGTGCTAGGCTCGCCCTCCACCTCTTTCATCACTGGGGTCAGCACACAGTTGCAGCAAGTGGCAAAGGTGTAGAGCCTGCCAGGGCAGCACCTCCTCCCTGGGCGCTTGCAAACTAAAGCAAAACTCAGGAGGACCCACCAGATTGCAGGTCACGTAGCAAACTAGGGGACAGCGTGCAACAAACACAGCCTGACTTCTACACTAACAAATATGTTGTGTCATTCTGGCTTGAGCCAACAAGTGAGTTGTGGGCTTGGAGCAGATATCTCTCCTGCTGGGGATAGTCAGAACTTTTATGAATGGGGAGCTGTGCTGCAATTTGTGAGTACCTGCTGTGAACCCGCTGTGCTGCTCCGTGCTGCTGCAAGCACAAGAAGAGCTTAAAGATACATCCAGGGGTGAAAAAATCAGAGACTGGAAATATTTCATGGTGACTATGATGGAGAAGGAAGGGTTATCTTAGGTGCTAAAAGAGCACAAGCCAAGCAGAAGAGCTTATGGCTTATGGCTTATAGAAAACAGGTAAAGGAGCGGGGGCAGCCTCTCCTCAAGCCTCCTTCCTGCTGTAGCCTTGCACTGTGCTCACTGATGGCCAAAACAAATGTTGATAGGGTGATTCTGCCTTCCTTACAAAAACTGAGAAGGAAAGAGAAAGCAAATGTTACCCTCAGGCTTCCTTTCCCTGCTCCCTTGCTGCAATTATTTTTTTGGCAAGCTGCACTGCTCTATGTCACCCTTATGCAAGGAGTAATAAAGGTTAAAAACATTTTTTTTTTTTGGAGTAGGGTACCGCCAGTTGAGAGCTGACCCCTCCTGCACCTTGGTCCTGTTCCATACCACACATGTCTTTGCTTTTGGGAACCTAAATCATTTGCTCCCTCCCTAACAAAAGCCCCTTTCTCCTGCAGGCTGTAGCATTGCTTCCTATGGAAGCAATGGAAGTGGAAGTGGTTTCAGTTATGGTTCAAAAAAGATGAATGGAGAATAAAAAATGCTCTCAACTGCTTTATGTGCGCCTTCACGGTGCCGGCAGCTCTTAAGAGCTGGGGAAGCTCATGGTAGGGGCACATTTGTATCTAGATCCCTCCTTGTGTTAGTTAGCTGGGATTCAGCTTGATTTGGGCTGTAGCACCTGAATCTAAAGTGCTGTGCCCTGCAACTCTGAATAACTTTTACTAGTGGATTAGTTTCTAGTGGTTATTTTCCATATTCTTGAAGCAGGAGCTTGGATTTATGGTAGTAAACATCTCAAATGTCTGCCCCGAGGTTTCCAGGAAATAACCCGGGCTTCTCGTTACCTCGCGCTGAGTAAGTGCATCACATGCAGCACCTGCACTGCCCTTTGCCAGCTGTCATGGAGCTCCTGTAGCATCTGCTGTTCAAGCAGAAGGACTTTGAACAGCTCCTGCCATAAATAATGATTGCTGCTGTGATCCCTGGGCAGGAATAGACCATAGCATTATGGAAATGATACTATTACCTATGCCACATTGGGAATCCACCAAATATGACGTAATTCAGTGATTTATTGTAATGTTTACCAAACCAGCGTAGCTCCCTTGCCGCACTCAGCAAGCAAGGCTGCAAAAGCTGTGAAAGCCGGTGGGCCCCAAGGACAGCCCTGAGCACAAGGGAGAGCTGTCCCTGTCCCATCCCACATCCAAGGCTGCGTTAACAGCCAGACTATAAAACATTGCTACTGCTGCTATTCGAAAATATTCTAGATCAGTGTGAAAGTGCTGGAGCCGTGACAGGAATCAAACACTGGGAAGTCATCAAAATGAATAGTGTGTGGCAGGCAACGTACTTTTTGTTACTGTTTATTTGTTTTGTTTTTCCCTGGAACGTTGTTTGTCTTGACAGGCCAGGGACTATAGTAATTTATAGAATCACAGTCATTATGTTTGGAAAAGACATGAAGATCATCGAGTCCAGCTGTTCTGACCACACCAGAGGCTCCTTTCCTCCTACGTGCCCCAACAAGGAACACATGAGATATACCCAAATCTGAGTGACGAGTGTTCAGCTGTCACTCCAGTCTTGTACACCTTGTGCCTTGGTGCTGCCACCCTGCTTCCCACTGCTGTGCCGGAGCGGCTGCTATCCCTAATTTGACGTATTTTCACTCCATGTTTCTGCTGCCCAGAACTGGTTCTGCTGCCCTGGTCCCTTTGCCCAGGAGACTGGTGTCCACCAGGAAGGTGCACGATGAGTTCCTGCTCCAACATCTACTCTGGACGTGCGTGACCTCGTGTTCCCCAGGCTGGTCCAAAGGGTGCTCGGCCTTGCTTCTTTCCAAAGTAATTCACTTCTGGGGGTGGTAGGTCAGTTTTTGATTTTGTAATATTGTTTTCTAATCAATCCCGTCTGCCTTTCTGATACTTCCTCGCAGCTTCTTTGCAGAAGAATAAACTCAAATATGGCAATATACCTCACCAGTAAATGATTAGAATTGAGAGATAGTGAAAACACAGTTAGTTTTCCTGATCAAATAATTTGTTTTCTATTCTTATAACATTTCCTTGTATAGAAGTCACAGACAGATGTTTTAAAGGATGATGCAAAAAACATGACTAATGGAATAAAGTGCTTTTGTTGAAATTCCTTTCCATCCCCTAGGGTTTATAGCATTTTTTTTTTCCTCATATATAAGAATTTATATCCACTAGAAGCAGCTATTCAGTCTAATTATTTTATCTTACAGTTTTTGAATATGTTGTTTCTTGACTATATCAAATGTTCCTGTATTACAAATAAGTAATAATACCTATGACTTCTATTCACATGTTATTTTGAATACCTGTATTGCATCCCGTCTGTGCCTAGCTTTCAAAAGCATGAGCTTACATCAGGGAGTAATTTGGGGCTTTAAAAGGCTTAAAAGTCTCAGAATGTAATTAAAACTTACAGCTGCCTGAAGCTCAAAATATAGGTCTTAGAAGAACCTACAAAAGCTCTTTCTGCCAGTCATAATGTTAACAGCCAGATTGCTTTGTGTAGCAGTGCATTTATCAGCTGTTTTTATAAAAGCATATTTTATAGGTGCTCCAAGTAAAACTTAGTGCATATAGTGAATTTTGTAATGCAAATTTCCCAGGAAAGAAAACTTCACCTGGTTTCACAGGGGATGTGCTGAAGGCAGACTGGTGAGTTACTTATTAATAACGATCACTTTTATGATACTAAACAGAAAGGCAGACTGGTGAGTTACTTAATAACGATCAATTTTATGATACTAAACAGATTATGTGGTGACAATTATGTCTTTCATTTATCTGTTTTCTTTTCTAGCCATATATGACTTCATGTGCTATTTTCCTGATATTCCAGGTGAACAAAGCAGCCCCTGTCAGACATAAAAGGGTATCTGAGATAAGCAGCAGAGTGAAAAAATAAACATGGCTGGAAACTTACTGTTCTTTGGTTTGAGATGTATCTGCTTGGGAATAGCAGGGTGGAGTGTTTTTTGATGGTTTTTGTTTGTATTGTTTTTCCTTCCTTTGTTAGGGTCATTCCTTGGTGATCTCCCTTCAAGACTGTAAGTGGTATCAAGCAAAATACCAGATCCAGCAGCAGCGTGGAGTCACGGCGGGGAGGAAGGGCACCGTGCTGAGCAGCGGGCACACTCGTGTTGAGCAGTGAGCACACTCGTGCTGAGCAGCGGGCACGGTCTCTGCCCTCCCTCAGACTGGGGTAACTGCTCGTGCCCTGGTGCGTAAGGGACACTGCATCCATCAAGGCGCCTGAGTGCAGCTTGGAGCAAGCCTCTCTTGGCAGGGATTCTCTGAGCAGGGATCCTGTGCCAAACTGCCCCAAGTTTAATTCAGTTGTCATCTTCTCCAGGACCACCCTTGCCATGGCTGGTTGGTAGCAGACCCAGCAGCAGATCTAACATCAGTCCACTTTATATCCCTCAATACCTAGAGCATGAGGGGTCATACCCAGTACCCATGAGGGTGGAGTGCTCCGCAGGCAGGTTCTCGTGATGCTCAGGTGTGTCTGACCTTCTTCCCCATGATCTGTAGCTGGGAGTGCCCTGGCACCTTGCCTCACTCCACAGGCACCGCCTTGAGCTTGCTCAGAAGTGAAAGTGAAAATCCAGTTGTCTTTTAAAGAAGGGAAAACTGGCACTGTTCCTTTTCCTGTCAGTAGTCCCAACAGCTTCTGCATCGGGTGTGCTGAGCTCCGAGAGGGCTGCAAACACTCCAGCAACGGGAAACCCTGCTCCGTGCTGCAGAGTCTGCGAGTGCTGGGCACGCGGCCAGGGAGCTTCTTGGGAAACACATCGCTGTGAAGGTACCTGCACTGTGCCACTCTGCGTGAGTTCTGCCCTATAGCTGGTCTCTTCTCTTACAAAGTGTTCCTGTTTATTTTTTAAGCAAGTATTTAGGAATGTGCAGAAAAAAAATGGCTTTGGGAGAAGGGAAATGAACTATGTCAGGAAGGTTATGGTAAAAATATTTCTAAGTCTTCCTTTTAGATGAGAAGCTATCACCAAACTTAGAACTGGTTGTGTGTGGCTAGGTTTCCAAATGGGATTTGTGGGGACTTCCATGTGTCTATATTGAAAGGGAAACAAACAAAAAACAAAACAAAAAGCAAAAAGGCACCTAAAGCATCAGGCAGTAAAGACATTGATTTTAAAATAAAGAAAATAGTGACAGAGTTAATTCTACTTGGCTTAATGAGTTGCAAACTGGAAGCAAAGACTTCAGTAGTGGTTTTGAATGCCCATGGGGAAAGAGGGTTGGAGGAACCTCCCTTGGAGGTGCCAGGACTTGCCCAGCAGAGTTATGCAGGTGTTTCGCAGCTCAAAGACAGTGTCTTGTTGCTCTCTTCACTGGTTTTTGAAAATGGGAAAGCAAAGTTCACTCATGCTTTTTCCTTGCTTTTGTAGATTTTTCTTTATTGCAAAAGCTTAGTGAAAGTTAAGCTGGCTGATCAGCAAGGTGAAACAGGTTCTGAAAGTAATACCAAAAGTAATTTGTATCCAAATTCTTCTTGTTTTTGAGGAAAGAACGTACAGTGAAAATCTATAGGATTTATGAAGCTCTCATTTTATTTTGCTATCCTATTACTTCATTCAGTAGCATCATTTACTTCAGGCTGTTTGAGACTTAAGTTATGTCAATGGGTATCATATAAGGCTTTTCTGAAAGCTGACTGCATTATTCCACAAATACAGTTTTTCCTTATCATATAAACCCGATATGAAAATGCCGATAAAACTGCAAAGCCCTGGGGTGTTTGCACTGGAGGAGCAGCCGCCCTCCCGTGCTCCGTTGCCCTCGGCATCCGGAGCCTGGATCGTGCAGTGGGAGGAGGCTCTGCTCGCAGCTGGCTAGTTAGAGCTCTGTACGTGACTTGCTTCAGTAGCTCTGCAAACTACCTGTGTGGTTTGTGTTGCCTTGAAATGAAAGACAAACTGGCAAAAAATCTTTATGGAAATGTTTTTCTGTCCAAAGTGAGTCTTTCCCTCTTAGGTTTGAGTGTTTCATTCTTAAAATCAGCTTAAAACTAATGGGAGAAGGTGGCCTGGGTGCAACTTGTAGAAACCTGCCAAATAGAGAGGTTTATAAGACAGGCCAGTGGAAGAGAAATATGAGGTCACAGGGACAAGGCAGAGCAAGGTAGGATTTGGCAAGCAGGGTCGTAGCTATTAAAAAGAATATGAAATGATGAAGAGATGATGACACAGAAAAGAGGAAGGGGCACATCCTGTTAGCAGAACTGAAGGAGAAGAAAGGATAATGCACTAACCCTTATAGAAGGGAAGAGAAAGCAAAACCAAGGATGGGGATATAAGGCTGAAAGCTGCTAGGAAGAGGCCCCTTATTGTCCTTAACCTGTGTGTGAACGGCTGCACTGACTCTGGGCTGGGAGTGCTGTATCCAGGCAGCAGTTGTAGATGGAGAAGGACAAAGTCAGTGATTCTCCTCAGGCGGCCTATGGGGCCGGAGGGAGCAGGTATAACCTGTCTGCGTTCCTCAGAAAAGAAAGCAGAAGACAAAGGAAGTGTGTGAAACAGCCCAGAATAAGCTGGTTTTGCCAGGAGAAAAAAAAAAGAAAAAAAAAGAAAAAAAAAAAGGAAAAGAAAGGTAGGAAGTATCTTTAGATGCATAGAAGGAGGTCAAAGGAAGCAAATTTGGCCTTCTGAAGGTTCCGGCTGAAGGTTCTGGCCTGCTGCTTCATGCTGCAGGAACAGAGTAAAACTTGCAAGGTTGTGCAGGTGAGCAGAAAAATATGTAGAATGTAAGAATTGGTCCCTCCTGTGGTGCTAAGTGGAAATGGATGGATTGCGCTGCCAAGGCGCTCCATGCATCAGAAGAGCGGATTGCTGCACGCTCGGGTGCTGCGGGGAGGTGCTGAGGGCTCTGGCTGCATAGAGCAGGGCTGGAGGTCTTGTTCCAGGGAAAATATTGCCAGATCTCTACACTTTGCAGGTGTTTGGGAAGCAGGAAGGGGCTGGGCTTGCTAGTGTTGATCCTCCTGCCTAATCTGCTTCTGGGCATTAGGGTCAGATTCAGCTGAATAGCCCAACTCGGCGCAGATAAGCAGTTATTAACTCTTACTGAGGAATGCATATCTTACATTTAAAACTCTCTTGATGGACTTCTCAGACCATGATGAATTAACAGTTATTGTAGCAATTTTTTTAATGAAAAACTCTACAGAATGAACTGTTTGGGGCTTGTTTGTTTGTTTCCTTTTTCCTAAGAGTAGCCTGGTGAGGAAAGCTAAGTGAATTTTCAAGGTTTTTCGTTTCTTTTCCCTTAAAAAAAAAAAAAAAACCCTGCGTCTTACTGAAACATATTTCACAAACTCATGAAAGTTTGATTGCTGTGATCCAAGACATCTTTTTTTTGGCTAAATTCCATGCAAAAATTACTCACTTTTTGTTTGTTGGTTTTGGTTTTAATTTGAAGGACTATTTCTTATCAGTTCCTTTTAATGAAAAGTAAGATTTTAATTTGAAACTTAGTACTTCATGTTGGGTCAAATAAAGCATTCATTCAGATATCTTCCTTGTTTAGCTTTTCTGTGTATTTTGGAGGTGTCGGCGAGAGGGCAAGTTATTGAGTGCTGCTAACTGCTGTGTATGGTGGTTCAACTGCCTTGAACTACCTGGAGGTCTTGGACCTGCGGCCTCCTGCCCATCAGAGCAGGGAGGGATTTCCCATTCTCTGCAGAAAGAATACGTGGTTTCTACTGCAGAGGTGCACCCACACCTGGAAAATGGGGTGGGTTTGGTATTTGCTGCTTCCATTGGCCCCAAAAAGTCAGATTCTGTCTTCCGAACCCCAGCCCCAACTTAGGGTGCAGGAGCAGCTGAGCACCATGCGATTTCCTTTGCCTTTATTCCACGTTTTTTGGATCAGAGAAGCTTTGCAGCACTGGGCTTGGGAATTGGTTCCTTCTTGACTGGAGAAGGACAAAACAAAAGGAAAAAGGTAATGAATGCTGAGCTAATGAATGAAGCTAATGAATGCTTTAATGTCCCAACAGAGGTGGCTGCCATGGGAGCCAGGTGAACTGCGCAGGGCTCGTGGAGCATCGAGGAGCGCTCGTACCCCAGCAGGGCCCAGCAGCCGGGACGGCCCCATGGATTCGCTCCCCTGCATGTGGTTATGTCTCCTCCTTCTGACCGTTTCATCTCCTTTTCCAAGTGAGTCTCCGTGTTCACTCGCGTGAGGCCCAAGGCCTGTGTGTCCATGGGCATTTCTGCCAGGCTGCTTGTGCCTTTGGCTTGTCTGGAAAACTGCTGCCTATGGGAGCTTTGTGTGTCCTGGGGTCTGGATATCCACTGGAGATCTCCAGGGCTATAGGAGTGTCGAGGATTTCCGGAGGGATGGAAAATGAGAAGGGACAATACCTGTGGGCCCAGTTGGGGATTGAACCCCTCTAGCTCAGCCAGGGCTCCCATAGCTGCCAGTTTCCTAGTCCAAACCGCAGCAACAGCAGTGTCCACAGTGTTTAATATCCCTGCCCCCAGATTTTTGAGAGGGTAAGTCCAAGCACCTTACAGAAATTGCCTGTGGGCAGACAATGTCACTTAAGCAGGAACTAGATTTGTCCTCCCAGAGACTAGTCCCCTTCTCTAAAATGTGTCAGCAAAATGCTAGAAAATAATTTTTCTTTGTTTCTCTTATAGCTGCTGCCTTGCCGACTGGTGACCCGGCTAAGGAGACTCCACGCTCTGTGAGCAGTACCAAAGTGACAGTCTACGACTGCAGGCGCTGTGGAATCGCTGTGTGCGAGTTATCCAACTTCAGCTGCTGCACCGTCATTGCAGAAATACAACAGGAGGCATTTTCCAACGAAGTCATTCAGCTGGAGACCAATGAAACGCGTATCACTATGTGCTTTCAGCAAGCAGATCCATTTCCAGAAGGAATTTATGCCATCATCTGGGCCAAAGACAAGGGAATAGGACATTCGTGTGGCATGCTGAAGGCTGAAGGTACCGTCACCTGGAAGCCTAGCTCTGACAAACTGAAAAACACATTTCCAATTATGAATCAAAACTGTTATATATTTGGGCAGACAGTGAGGTTGATGAGGCAACTAACTTAAAATGAGTATTTTATGAAGTGAAGACAAAGTCATTGATAAAAACAAATGAAACACTTCCAGGACAAAAGTAAAAAGTTAAAAGTACTCTGGTAGAGTTGCAGATAAATACACAAATTACCCTGATATAACGTGTTCAGCCTAACAACCTCTTGTGTGTTTCATTTCTGAACACTCTAAATGTTTTCCTTCTGGCATCTATGATTTCCTCTGTAAAATATCCATGTGAGAGCAATCCATAAGTTAATGTATTTCAGGATAAGCTTTATTTTGAAGTAAACTTCAGCTCTGTCCTTCCTCAAGTGAAAGGACAAAGATAGACCTATTTTCCTCAGCTTAGACCAAGGGAAAAGGATGCAGTATCAGGGAGGCCTGCAAGCTGGCAGTAAGATGTACCCCAAGAGACTTGGGTAGCTCACAGGGTGCATCTGTGGCAGCTACTGCTCTTGTCTGGTTGCAATGATTGATTCTCACGGGTAAAGTGAGTGTGCAAAAACATTGTTCATGTTTCAATAGAATTTTAATTACACAATGATATTGAAAGCTTCTTACAAATCTTCTGGTGTTCTTATTTAAAAAAAAAAATATACACAGTTGATGAACTGGTCTAGGAGCCCATACTAAAAGTCCTCAGATTAAAACAGTTGGACTGATTTGAACATTTGGTGAATACGAGACAGTTGTAGCCATTTCAACTTTTTTTTTTAAGACAGAATTCTCTTTATGCTATAACCCTAGATTAAATATCTTATGGACTGGTTGTTTATAGTTAACACTTGTTTTATCTTTCCGCTTCCCCAGGGAACAGGGAAGGTGCCGTCATTACGGGGTGGAAGAAAACATGTTGTACAGCAGAGATTCAGCTCGCCGTGTTCCACAGTCCCCTGAGCTGCTCCTCGCTCCCCGTATTTGCAGATGAAGATACTACCTGTGAGTCCCTCCGTCCCTCCACACGTTCGTTTGGCACCAGCGGGTTTTGCCCAGGCAGTTGCTGTAAATGTGGCTTCCAGATCTGGGGGGTGCTGTGTATTTGCAGCTTGGATGCATGTGTGCTGTATAAATATCCAGGCTGTGTACATCCAAGTTCAGAGAGTACATGCTGAGCGCTGGCCTGGACACAGGGATAAGCTGCAGTGTATATTCTTGCCAGCATCCTGTAGAGTACAAGGACGCTGAGAGGACTGAGGGCAATGAAGGCATTTGCGGGGTATGCAACAAGGTGGATGTTCAAACAACTCCATTTACAAGTAAACGATACATGAAGCTTTTCCTCCCGAATAAGAGGACATTTGTCACATGCATTTATTTAATACCCAGATTTTTTCGTTGGTAGAAATGTCAATAATTTTTCTTCAGTTACAGTCAAAAAGTTATGGTCTTTGTTTAAAACAAGTGCACTGTCTGGCCTCTTCTGTGGCCAGAAAAACCTTGGTCTGGTTTATTGCTGTTATTTTTTTTTTGTTAATTTTTGCATGCATACTGCATAATTCTACTACTTGTCTTCCAAATTAGACTAGTATTAGAGTATTTCTTTCTAGTTATTTATATGTTTAAATTATTTTTATTTAAGGCTTAGAAAGAGTGATGAAACCTCATTTCTTTAGTGGCCTTTGAACACACCAGGAAGGATGTATTACCTAGCTGCATGTCTTGACTTTATCAGGATGTCTTGACTTTATCAGGTTCCAGTTCCTGGCAGGTGTGCTATCCAGACAGTGTCCAGAACAGTGCCACCCTGAAAAGCATTTTTCCATTTTTTTTCCCCTGATTGCATCTTTTGTTGTTAAAACATTGGCTTCCAACGAGATCACTAAAAGTCTTCTGGAGTTTCTTGACCTTCTTCTGTTTTCAGGAGACCAGGTTTAGCACCTCTTGTCTTCGATCACTTTGCATAAGAGATTAATTCAAAGTCTGTTGTGGAGTCAAGAATCAGTCCTAAATGCAAATATTATTTTGTTACATGTATCATTATTTTGTTACATGTTTCTCCATTAAGACTGGAGACTATCTGTACTCTCATTTATCCTTTCCTCCTTATCAGTGTTGGTGAGATACATTTGCAGAAGTATCAGGCCCAGTTCTCCCTAGCTGATGTTTGAGGCAGGCTCCTGTCTTAGCACATTTGCTTGATTCACTTGGATTCTTTATTTTCTTCTACCCTCAGATGCTGCATCAGCTTCCATCAGCAAAGAGGGCACCTCTGGCATCACCGCCACACTTACGGTTCTTGTGGTCAGTGCTGTAGCAGTGGCAGCATATTGTGTTCTGAAAAAACGAAAACGTACAGGTAAAGTCTGACCAAATGCATGTTCCCTGTGGGTAACTTGACTTGGAAGCAGCACTTACAGTGAGAAGGGGAGCATATACAGTTTTGGTTTTGGAGCTTATTTCCACTAAGTTTTTTTTTGCAGTCGCTAAATGATATTGACATGTGAATGGCTGGGCCAGTACCTGGTTTGAACTTCACCTCTGTCCACATCACAGCGCCGTGCTCGGTCATCTGGCTTTTTCAGGAAAAAAAAAGATGTATAGAATAAAATTCCTCCTAGCTAAAACAAAACAGCCAAGTGGTTGCACCTCTCAGCCCTACCTCAATGCCACCTAATTCCTTATGTGCTCAGATTGCAACACTGCATCCCAGAAAATAGTGCATGTGCTATGGCAAACATTGGATGTGAGGTACGCTGAGCGGCGTTCCCAGCAGTGCCAACCACTTCCAGGGTGAGGTGTGTTCTGCACACTGCAGAGTAAGCATGGGAAATGCTGGAACAGGCTCTATGGAGTGAATGGAGAGTGAGTGAATAATATTTTGAAAATATAGCCTTATATGTTAGTTTAGATTGTTCTAAATAAATCCTTACTTATGCTAGTATTTTCTTGGTATTTTTCCCTAGGACCGTCCATTGCACATCAGCAGATTTTTATAGGTAAGAGAAGACTTCAATACCCAACTTAGTTATAGTAAATGATGAAATTGCATCACTATGGTGGCATGAGGTTGTTAAATGAATGACTAAGAGCATTTACTAAGACCATGCTTAGTAGTGGACGTCCATCTCCTTGCTGCAGCAAGGCTATCTCAATACATTTGAAGCTCTTAGCTCTAGTCCTGTGCCCTTACGTGACTCTACAGTTGTTCTCACGCTCATGTACTAATCACTTGCTCCTTCAGAAAACCCTAGACCTGGACGTGCACTTTCCTTCCCCATATCCTGCAGCCAACTTTTGGTTTTCCGGCACCTATGTAATGCCAGGAGCTGAGATACTTCATCTCAATTATTGAACTATTCTATCCTTCATCAGAAGCAAATGCTCTTTTTGGTGTTCCCTCTGGGAGTTGCTTGCATTTTTCTAGGATGCCATGTACCCATCCAAGCCTGGGAGTCTAAGAATTAAATTTCTGAGTTAGTTTAAGATTAAGGAATTGGTTAGAAGTTAGTTATGGTCCAAGTTTCTTTTTCGCTATCAGATGAATGGAAAGCAACAGCTGTCTTGAAGGTGATTAGTCCTGTCTTGAAATAAATTTTAAGCCGGACAGATGAATTCTCTTGTGAAGGTGCCTGTTTCTGTCAGGTTCCTATAAAGGAAACTGAAGATTATGTACTGCGACTTTTAAATATCCACAGTTAATGAAACAGCCATTCATGAAAAATGATTTGCACACATGCTGGCAAAAAGCAGTGCAGACCCCACACCTGGAGTCTCAATGCAGTTTACTATTGAGATGTAGTAACGGTTTGGGTATCCATGAGCTTGGTGAAAGAGGTAAAAATTTACAGTGACTTTGCTGCGGGCTTGCCCTGAGGTGTAACTGCCAGGGATGTTCTCAGACCTGTCCTGCAGCTCTTCTAAAACAAGACTTAAAGGGCACGGGAAAGCAAGGGAGAGTTTCAGCAGAGACACTGGGAAATCTCTGGGCCTAGGAGACTGAAAGTCCTTCACTTTGGTCCAGTGGCACAAGGACAGTGCTGCAGCTCTGAGGACTCCACACTCCAGATCTCCAAGCCTACGCACAAGCTCTAACTGAAACCAAGCTGTGCTTCGGTAGCCAGGTAATTTTTTCAATAATGAGATATTTCCTTCTATTCTGCAGGTGGTGCAACACACCCTGAAATGGAAACCATCAACACTATGTAAAAGCCATCTGTAAACAAGGGGAAAAAAACAAACCTTTATACCAGGAGCAGAGTCTTCATTGGAGAAGTGCAGCCCTCAGCTAAAGACACAGACATTGGTTTTATTCAAAATCTGATTGTAATTTTTGCAAATATACTTCCAGTGCTTCCATGCATTCAGTGAGGACCATGATTGTTGCAATTATCTGATTCCAGGCCTTCACAAACAATGTGAGAGCTCCCAACAGCTCCCGAGACTTCACTGAAGATTGCAGTCACTGTGAGCTGTGCACCTGGCTCAACAGCGGAGTTTGAAACCAGATGAATCCTTTCAAAGATTTTTGTGGTTCAAATTATCAGTTCATCTGAAATACTTCAGAGCAACCTATCTATATTCAAGAAGGATGTGTTGAACCCTGAGGTAGATGCTTTGTGCATGTCCTGTATGATAAAACAATAGCACTAGCATAGTCTTAAGTCCTTTACTTGCCAGGTGACCTTTAGATTACCACAAGAAGATAGTTTGTTCAGGTGACTGAGTTTAGTTCTTGCAGAGTGCTTTGACTTTTGAGTAAATATTTGCTTCCGAGAGGAGTTGCGCTGCACTTGGTTCTATGCAGGACACACAGGAGGGTCATATCCAGCTCCTGTGAAAATGACATTAGGTTGTGCAGACCATTGTGCCCTCATGGGCTGGACAAATGCGCATTGTCAGTCTTCCCAGCAATTCAGATCATAAGGCTGACAAACTTCATGTCGCTCATTTTTAATAGTAACACAAGCAAATAAGAAAGGTAGACACATAATCCACGTGCTCGCTATTCCAGAGTCGGAAAAGAACGCAGTACTGCTGCACCCAGAGGCAGGTTTGGGTATACTGTATGCAGCCCCTGGCTAACAAATCCAGTTCAGAGATCATGATTTGGTAGTTCAGAGGCAGTGTGTGATCTTCAGAAGACTTCATTCATACTTGATTTGAAGTAATCCTCAAAAGTTTCCATTTTTCATAAACTATCAGACTTTTGAGCAACAATGAGCAGTGCCATAACTGCAAAATCAGATCCATGAAATTGGGGTGAATATTTGCCAAATTGTTTTTGCATGATTCACCTAGCTATAAAACTGTGACTGCAACTTCGAGCAGGAAATCCCAAAGATTTGTGTGGGATATTGAGACACTCTTGAGCTTTGTCACAGTTAAACGTAAATTGAAAAGCTCATAATCAAAGACAGGCAAAAATATATTCTTTATTAATTTTAGAAATACAGAAACCCTCTGAGCTTGAAGTTGGCTGTTTGGCACAGGAGACTGATGTTCAGTCAATACTTTTCACCATGAGCGCTTTGCACTCTTGATGGTTTAAGATAATCTTGAGTATTTGGAGTGGCTCATTTTTGAAATCTGATATCATGATGTTTTAATATGTTTATTCAATAAGACAAAGCTAAGAATGCCAGGATTTTGAGGGAGAAGAGCCGTTACCTCCTTATGCAGCTTCTTAGCACAACTGCAGTTCCCGTTTTCCTTCAGAACAGGATTGCTATTAGCTCTCCTCAGAGTAAGACTGTGCTCAAAAAAGGGGTGATGAAGAGGTTGGTTTGTGCAAACAGCCTCTGTCCTGAGGAACTATCATGGCTGTGGCAATAGTCTGAGAGAGGAGCACACAAATCAGGTACAAGTCCGTCTTTTTCTGCAAGTTTTTACCCCAGCAGTTTGGAAGATCTTTCAAAGATAGAGAATTTCTGCTGCGATTTGTTTTGTAATAGTGCCCTTCCTTCAGTGTGCATTTTCCACTGCAACTACCATGCATTTCATTTTGCTTTTTTTCTGCTGTAAGTCATCCCTGTGGATGCTCTCAGGAAGTGCCAGGTGTACCCTGTTATACAGTTAAAACAATATACAGTACTTCAGGAATGCAAAAATATGTATGATTATACCGTTTTATTGAGTTGATTTTTATTGATTTTGCGTTCCCTAATAAGGAGCCAAGTGTTAGAACTCACATTGTGCTAAGTTGAGAGATTCAGGTTTAATGATATGAAGCGAGTAGAAATTAAATCTGCACATCCGTTGGGGCAAAAGAGCTGCCAACGTCTTGGGGACAAACATTATGGATGCACCTGCACCTGCACCCCCATCACAGCAGCTCAAGAAATCAGCACCGAACTGGCAAGTTACCTTGTGTGGCTTACACGGGCACACTGCCTGGAAGCCTCTTAGATGCTTTTCCTTAATGATCCTGTAGATACAGCTCGTCCTGTGCATTCTTAACAACTGTTTCAATTTGCCCCTTCTCCTGAATTGTGTTCTGCAGGTGGAAACCATTCATCCCACATCTCAGGAAAAAAAAATCATAAATAGTTTTAAGGACCTTCACTATTTGCACTTAGCAATCAAATAGTATTCTTTTATGTGATTTTTATGAATAAATACATGCAGTCAATTATTTACTTATGAAATGAAGATATAAAGTAGCTTGACTCATTAAATGACAAATGGTAGTTATTAAGTGATTTTTTTATTGTTGTTGTTCTGTAATACTACATTTCTCACAACAGCAAAGCATCCCCATCGTGCGATTCCCAAACTCAAAAATCCAGCATTAGTGTCATGATTCATTTTTTAATTATTAAAAAATCAAAGAGCATGAATAAAAAATGTCTTCTGGCATTGCCTTTTGTATTTAATAGCCTTTGCAGGTCTAGTTCAAAGCTAATTTCACAAGCTGGCTCAATTAGGAAGTCTTTCCAGGTTTTTTCTTGTAAGCTTTCAAGCGAGCAAGAGACTCTTTGGGAACACCCTCCTTCCCCGCTACATTCACACTCTGAGTGCAGAAGGAAGAGCTATTTTCTTTATCGAGAGGCTAAGCTGTGACACCCGTATAAGATTCCGCTTTGCTGGTGTTGGGAAGCTCTTGCACTCCTGTAGGCACTCCCGTTGAACTACGGAGTGTGGATGTTGGTTGTGCTGAAGGATTCAGCCCAGGCTGCTTGGAAAACACACAGGTTGTCATTGCCAAAATGCTACTTTCTGAACAGTGTTGCATGATAATTTAAGATTTGCCTGAAGCAAGGGATTCCCTCTCCTGCCACCCCAAATCCCAGAATTTACTAACAGCAGCCGTTGTTGTACATCAAAAGGAGACTACTCAGTCTCTGGGTTCTTCAGGACGTCCCACAGAAGCTGTTAGTTGAGTCGGGCACTGGGAGGTGCAGCTCTGCGTCTACCTTTCCTCAGCTGACCAGGTTTGGTATTATGAAACTGTCAGCGTTTGAAGTGTGAAGTCAAAGACAAAATACACCTCAAGAGAGGGTGTTCTTCCCCGCTTTCACATCCGTTGTGACAGTAAGACGAGAAAAGCGAGGTGCTGAGGGGAGCATTGAGTGTTTCAGCCACCAGAAGAAACCAGGCCAGCTCTTGGCACTGAAGCCCTTTTTCAAGTCTTTAATCCATTAGTAACAGAGGAGAACTAAAAAGATCTTTGAAAATGCTGTGGATATCACCTCTCCCAGCTACAGCGCTCCTTTTTCTGCTTCTCCTGTGCTCCCCAGGCCTGAGCGGTAGGTACAGAACTATTCTCTTTCACAGGTTTCTTTTTCTTTTGGTTTCTTTCTTAGCTTATTTTCTCAAACACTTTGCATTTCCCAGCAAAATCATTACTAAAGACAGACAGAGCTGTGAAAAACACACTTGGAAACTCTAGATTGCAATTTTTAGAAAGAAAATGTCGACATTTTCTGTGCTCAGAAGCATTGCTACCTGCTCAGAAATTAATCCCAGTAGAAGTAGTAAGAGTTGTTTTCGTAGCAATTCTACACAACTCATATTTGTATTGTTAAGGCCGACATGGGGGACCTACTACTGGAAAAAAATGAAATGTTGGTATTTACAAGGCACGTGATCATTGAAGGGGTAATAAAACCTTACTCTAAATATCTGTATGTTATAGCTATCGATAGAGGACAAGCTGGGGGCTTGTTTGGGGAAAACAGTGTGATTCTCTGAGGAGAACAGGCTGAGAAAAAACACATCTTAAAACAGCCAGTTCTCCCTTTTTTCCCTGCGGACTTCAAATCTCTGTTTCCTGAAGACGACTGACTTGAAATGTCATCAAACACCTTCTGCAAATCAAAACACCTAAGCAGCAGATGCTGCGAAAACCACTGGCAATATTTATTGCTAATATTTTTTCCGATCTTTAGTTAGCAGTTGTGGGGAATCATTACTGATTTCTTCAAATACAACCTCGCTCTTGACCATGTACTCTGATATTTGGGGTTGTGAGGGAGAAACAAGCAGCAGAGCAGCTGGTCGCAGCCGCCTGCCGTTACCTGGTCGGGTTCTCGCTTGGACCAGCTCAGTGCGGGCCGACCTGGAATTGGAGGCTGTTGGGCTGATTCTCTGGATTTTCCCTGTTTGCTTGTTAAGGCTGAGCCTGCTGTGCTTCCCCAGCCCTCTCCTTCTCTTTGTTCCTTGCTCCTTTGGGAGGTAATTGCTGACCACTCCGTGGCCACTTTAGATCCTTCTCTAACGATATAGGGGAATATCCTCGTAGCTGGTCAAGCTGACCCGATCTGCTCTTGGTCAGTTCCCAAGGCTGCTGTTTCTGGGTCTGACCTCTGTGCTTGTTCCCCTGTTAAAATAACCTAGTAAGGATGTGGGGATCATCAATCTGCTTTGTGAATGCTGAATTATTCAACATTTTCCATACTTTTTTCCTCATTGTAAGTTTTTTATACTTCATGTTTTAATATGAATGTTCACACCTTCTGCAACTTGCTTCCTAACAGACATTTTCCAGTTTCTTGCTAAAGTTTTTTCCCCTAATCTGTATTTTCTTCCTTTCTCTGTCATTTGACATGACTTTGAACTGTAGATTGAGACCCTCACGTAGTTCCCATTATTGGACTCAGTTCAATACAGATTTTATTTTGAAAGCTTGTAGGATCATACTGTGAAAATACAGAGCAGACTAAATGTTTTACTTGACTGTAGAAAACTTTTTTTTTTTAAATGGTCTTTCTAAGCTCTGGGGAGATGTTGGGTTGTGCAGGTCAGTGCAAATGAGAGCAAAAACAACATAGCGCTCAGGATAGCCAGGAAACTAAACATACAGGATAGCAAGGCTAAGTTCCAGACTTACAGGGCTGTCCTGACTGAGACACAGTTGTTTTTACAAACTACTTTGATATTTATAGATCAAGAAAAACTGTGATACTCAATACAATTCCATTTGCATTTTTTATTTTTAGGTGAAGAAAATGAACTTCTTGAACCTTCACCAGACTTTGTCAGTGCTTGGGAAGGAGATTCTATCAGCATAACTTGTCCTATGAAAAACTCAGAAAGTGAACAGGGGACATATTTGAGGACTAGTGTACAGAAAACCAATGTGGTCTATCTTTCCAGGCAGAACACTTCATTCGTCCTTCCTGCTTTAGCCAATCGCATCTACTTTGCAAATGAAGGAAAAAAATTGCGAGTAACTTTTAAAAATGTACTAGAAAATGATTCCAATATCTACCTTTGCACCAATATAATTAAAGAAAGCCATTACGTAATGCTGGATGGGAAGAGAACCATGGTAGTGGTGAGAGGTACTGAACTTCCACTTTTTATATCCTGAATGAGTAAATACAGGTATATATTTTAGAGCAAAAATGGATAAAACTATGGTAGAAGAGAGAGTCTTAGAGAAATTTGCATGCATCTGTTCTGATGATGTATTTATTTGAGAGAAAGTGTGGGCTTATTCCCCGAGTAGATGAAGAAACCAAATGGAAGTGTAACAAGAAAACCCCTAGAATTCATGACTAATATGATTCTGGCTACAGATTTCACGAGTCACAGATTTTGATAACAGTGTGCAAACTGTGAGAACCTGCAATACATAATTTCGCAACAATTAGAAAAAACTTTATGAATAACAACCGAAGCAATAAGCCTTTCTTAGTGGCAAGTTTTATAAATCTCTCATTTTTATTGTTCCATCTTGAATGAGAGATTGATAGTACTTGGGACGCTAAGTGCCTAGGCAGTGTATGTGAATTAGGCATCAGTGGATGCCGGTGATTTTGTTTGATTCTTTTAGTAGTTTAGTGTTTAGATTAGTATTTTTCTTTTTTTTTTTTTATTTTCTTCTTTTAAACAAAGACTTGAAGAATGGGCCAACACAAAAAGAATTCTCCAAGGGCAAGAATTTTTCTGAATTTTTTTCTTTCCTTTTTTTTTCTATTTTTTACATGATAACATTTTCTTCCTTTCCTGTCCAAAAGGCATGCACAAACTAATTCACCACTGGATTATGGTCTTCTACATCTAGGAAGGCTGTGATCATTTTGTCCCTTAGGCTTCTCTTTTTCAAACTGACTCTGTTTTCTCAAATTCATATAATCCTTCTTGCCTTCCTGTGAATTGGTTCTAGTTTGCCTATATCTTCTGAAAATATGTTAGCCAAAAGGGACTCAATCATGCTGAAGATGGTCTGCCATGGTTAGAAGTGTCCTTTCTCATGCTGCAGAGATCTCTCTCCTGCTGTTCCTGCTGCACGGCACAAAATGAGATTTTCCTGTTTGGCCTCACTGAGTTAGATTCAGCAGGTTCAGTAAGCATCGTCCTAGAGACTTGAAACTTTTTTTTTCCTGTTTCTTTAGGCTTACTGAAATCTCCTTTATTATATTTAGGCATGTGATTTCTTTTTTTGAAGCCAGGCTTTCACACACATTTTTACTAATTTTCATCTTGTTGATTTCAGAATGTTTCTCCATATTATTTTTTAAATTATCATCTATCTATATTTGATTCTGATCCTCTTATATGAAATGCTTGCAAACTTCCTAGAATTGTTTTGTACAAAGGTGCTAACTCCTGTCTTTATTCCCTCAACCATGTGTTAGTTATAATGTCAAATAAAGCAGGGCATGTCCTCAGAGGAACTTCTAAACATCTAGTCTAGTTGTTCTGAGCCCTCCGCAAAGATTTACATTTGTCTGAATGTCCTGAACTTCCCTTGTTCTACATAGTAGAGCTGCATGTACTTCTCCAGGCTTCGCTGCCGCCCGCCTTAGCTTTGGAAAGTAATTGTTGATGTTCCTTGGGTTGCTTCTGCCTCTTTACGTACACTCAGAAAAATATCCTCAGACTTATACTGACCCACTATATCTGAATGTCAGTAGACTAATATATTGGAACTGATGTATGCATTCCCTTGTTAAAATGCACTGTTACAAATCTGGTTATCATTAATCTGTCTCGATTTTAGCTAAAGAGAATGGAGTTGTTGAACAGTCACCACTTTCACTCAGTGTTCAGCAAGGCGAGTCTATCAGCATTAAATGTTCACTGAAAAGCCCTCATGAAGAAGAAGGGATCTTCTTGCTCAAGACCCACATGAAACCTGAACGAGTGTTATATGTTTCGAGGCAGAACGCTTCAACAATCTCCACCACCTTTGAAAATCGCTTAGAGTATTCAAAGCAAGAGAAGACATTAGTGATAATTCTGCACAACCTGCAAAAAAATGACAGTGACGTGTATCTGTGTGTAGGAGTGCTGCAAAATACCATCGCCCTCGCGCTGAATGGAAGCGGCACCATGGTGCTGGTTAAAGGTACTGCTCTTTTACTCGTATAATCAAAGATAACTGGAGGCCTGCTATAAATGAAAAGGTGTGCAGAAAGATTGCAGTACTTTAATCTGATCAGGTACAGCACTAATCCATGTCTAGGCTTGTTCCAATACTTGAAAAAGTCTGGAGAGTGCTCAGGCTCCTCTGCGCTCTGTTGTATTAGGACACATAATGAGACCACACATTTCTATATGCCTTGTACTACTAGAGGAGAAAAATAAAAACTTTCTGTCCTCCACCACCTTAAAAAAAAATGTGAACAACAAACAGCGTAGTGTGTCTGTGAATTATCTGCTTCAGGAAGTGAATCAGTATTTTTGGCATCAGTTCTGTGACCATATGTGACATAAGTATCTTCTAGAAATGATGAACAGTAGTAAAACTTGGTCTAGGTTTGAAAATAGATCACATTAGGGAGCATCCTCAGGTATTTATTTGAAGTACCAGAGACTGGAGCAGGGATGTTTTCACTTACATCTCACATGCAGTAAACATACTAGTATATTTTCCAGAGACAGAGTTTTTACTATTGTTGTTTTTCTCCCTACAAGATAGTGTTGTAACCACCTGCTAAGACAAGGACAGAAACAGCAATATCCTTGCTGCAGCATAACCCTGTGCAGTGGGCTTTCATGGCATCTTTGAACAATTAAACCAATGCAAGACCTAACAGCTGCAAAACATTTATTTATTGTCTACAAAAAAGATCCTGGTCTCATTCACCAGATATTATGTTATTCAGATATGGATTAAGTGAGGTTTTAGAGAATTCTAGCCCTTTCCATCAGCCCTGTTCAGGCCACAACAGGCTGCTACTTCTGCATGCACTGCAGCCCTTCAAACCCAGCTGTCGTACAATTCCTACACATTCCTGTCACAGCACTCAGTATTGCTACAGCACTGCCATAAAACATTTTATATTTCTGTCATGAATATGTGGTCCTATCCCTGACCAGGTATCGCCCCTGTGCAGTGTCCTATGCTGATCACACCACTCACATCACCTCCTGCCTCCCAAAGGGCAGTGGGAATATTGATGGGATCACAGATGTGGATGTATAGTTTCCTGCTGGGACGTGACTGCCTGCTGACCAGAGCCCGCTGCAGACCAGAGCCCACTGCAGACATTTTTTTTTCATACTAAAAATATAATTCTACCTTTCTTCATATTTATAATAATAATCATATAATTCCACATGCAGACGTGGAGCAGACAGGGTGCAGCCGTAGTTCCTGGACCTTCTGTGGTCTTACCATTGCGGCGGTGATGCTGTTTTCTGCGCTGATATGCTCTGTCCTCCACCGGGTCAATGTAAGTATGCGGTCTTCGTGCCAAAGCAAACATAACCTCTATTCAACAAATAGGAGCACCTTCAATCACAGCCAAAAGGTATTGTTTGTAAATAGTGAGCAATTCCAGAAAGCATGTGAAAAATCTAAGGAATCATGACTTTATACTGCTTCCTCTTAGCCATGTGTGTCATATAAAAGGACACAGTTGTTACCTCCAAGAATTTATGTTTCTGTAACTTTTACTAAGTGATGACATAATGTTTGTCTTTCAAACCTCAAGTGAACTTTGCAGCCAACAGCACACCCCGCTCCTCTTCCTTTATGTATTTCCCTAAAGAGGCAATTCGCCAATCTGCTAAGATTCATTTTTTTCCATCAGGATATAGCTATTTATAGGGATATAACTATTTATAGCTCTTTATAGTGGAGAGAGAATGCTTTGCAGGAAATTCAGAGGCAACACAAAGTCTTGAAACAACTTTCTGTCCGTCGGTAGCACTAGGAGTACCAGAGAAAAAGGTGACCCAGAGTTTTTTTCCTTTACTGGATAGCTTGCATCCATTTTCCTCAGAAAGTGCCCAGAATTATTTGTCTCTGATAGATCCTAATTTTCTATAAAAATCACCCTGATTCACAACATAGTATATGACTGTTCATGCTTCTATGCTATCCTTACACTGTGGTTTCAGTACTGTTAAAAAGCAATGATAGATTATTATTCTGCAAAGCCAAAGGTCCTTGTGGGACTTGGTCCCTTACATTTATCAGTAACAGGCTATAGTTTAAGGTTAAACATTATTTATGTTGGGGCTACATATACTTCCAGCCCTTGAAGGAAGTTCTATTGTTCCTTGAAGGAACATATAATTGACAGGTACAAACTTAGTGATCAGGTCATTAATTTCCACCCAGATGTCTAAGACCTCATTGGGAATTTTAAAAGTTCATTTCTACCTCCTGCATTTGGAATCCTGAAGTGTAAATCAGCTTCTTGGTAAGAGTGTTTTCAAGCTCAATTGTGAATTGCTGCTTGCTTTATTTTGCAGATAAAGAAATATTTCCAGAAAAGAAAACCAAATGCGGTATATGAAGATATGTCATATAGTTCCAGACGAAGCACTTTGGTCAGAGCTAACACTTACAGCAGTAATTAAACTCCTCCCAACTGGAACCATACATAGATCAACAGTTCCCTTCCAGGTCTCTGAGAGCTGTCTTAGCAATCTGATACAGTAGCTGAACTGAAAATGCCTCATTTACCTTTGTTTGTAAAAAGAAGTATCTGTTTCACTGCTAAAACTGTTTCCTCTTATTTTGGCCACTTGTGAAATACAGTTTCTTTTTTTATGTACAGGAAATGTAGAGAAAGCTGATACCTTGCAGGTGTGTTTTCAGTGAAGTGCAGCACACAGTACTGTTGAACTGTAAATGTGGCTAGATGTAGTATATGAATTTGTTTCTCTAATAAATAAACTTCTCAGGAAAGGTGGGATTGATGGAGAGGCCTGGTGAAGAGCTTTGGGAAGTGTTCAGGAAGACTATGAGAACTCTGTTTCATAAGACACAGTGGATCTCTGTGAATTGATCACAGTTCTCTCAAGAACCCATATGAATCCGTCAAAGGGGTCACATAGTTAAAACTACTCCAGTATTAAGGCAAAGGCATCTCTTCAGAAGAGAATTTTGACAGAGTTCTAGTTCCTAATTAATATTAATTTGTGACAGTTCAGTATTACAAATGAAGTACTAGATATATGAGTATTTAACTATTTGTAGTTTGTAAGGGTGCCACAAAAATGTTGAACATGACTGCTCTTGCCAGAGAACGTGGCATGGTTGTTAGAAGACTTAACCTGGTTGATCTGCAAAAAGATTGGATGGGAGGACTTGAGACAAGATGGTTTTGTGGAAAAGCAGAAATACTTGTGACATTCTGGTGGTGTCTCAAATTCAAGATGTCTTAAAGCTACACAGCAAAATGCATTTCTCCAGTTCAGTAACTCTGTCTGGGATCTGACCTGAATTCTACCGTAGGCAGGGATGAGGCTGATCTACAATCACTCATAGGACAAAGGAATTTATCAAAACCTCACATAAACTGAGTAAAACAAAACAAACAAACAAAAAAAAACCCTACTTTTTATTTGGTAATGGCTTAGAACAGTTTGCTAGAAAGAGTTGCCCCTAGCTAAAGGAAAGGCTACAGCTTCCTCCAGGAGTGGATCGATAGAAGTCAACAATTTACAATCTGGTAGTCCCAGAGAAATCTAATATAGGCTTGTTATGAGGCCCTACTACAAGGCAGACTGGTTTTTTTTTTCTTTTCTAGGGCAGGGCTAAGGACTTGTCTTTACTGCTGTTTGTTAAGTTTGGTTACATTTTTAGGGACAGCAGGGCTGGTTTGTAGAGTGCACAGCTGGACTTCCTGCAGCTGCACAGGACACTCACCCTTTTGGAGGTGTGTGCAGCCCACTCTGCCGAGGTTTTGAGATTAAAATCTTGTTGCAAATGTCCTGTAACTTGCTCCTCAAAAAGTTTTCCTCAATAGGCAATATAATATCCATTTTTCTCTTTATTTACACAATCCATTTTTTTTTTTCATTTTAAAATTAACCTCTGATGAAAATACTTCATTAAATCCTCTCATTGTAACTACAATAAAATTCCTTTAAGAGAGAAAAATGTGAGAGGGCAACAGGGAAGAAATGGGCAGTGCTGTACAGGTTGGTGCATCCTTTCAACGTTGTCATATACAAAGTCACTAGAACATGGAGTTACTGGGTTCTGCTAGATCCAAAATTGGGAGATGTCACCTGACCATCACTGCCTATGTAACATCAGCCAACACTGGAGACAAGAGGTTGTGCTGGCTCCCTCCTCGGGGATGGGGTTTGCTCACTTTGCTTGCTGTACACAGTCAATAAAGTATATGGAAGAGCAGTGCTCTAGTCTGCGCTTGCCTTGATGCCCTGTGTGATGGGCAAAACACGTTTAACCCCCGAGCAGTCACCGGCAGTGCCGTGCCTCCCCACAGCAATGCGACGGAAGGGGTTCACAGCCAAGAGACAGATGTGGGGAAAGAAGCGACTGAGGTGGAGTTTGGGCAATGCATTTCCTACAAATATTCACCTAGTCACCAGGTTACACTCACGGCAATTTTGCAAGCCAAAAGTAGATGCAAGCATGCGGGTACGGCCCCAGGAGGGTCCCATGTCCCCTCATCACGGCCCAGGCAAGAACAGCCCGCAAGGAATCACAGACTCATTATGGCTGGAAAAGGCCTTCAAGATCGAATCCAGCTGTAAAGCCCTCCACACCATACCTGTTAAACTATGTCCAAAGTGCCTGTTAAACTATGTCCCAAGGGCCTCATCTACTATCGCTGCCAGGAATAGCGACTCCACCACTTCCCTGGGCAGCCTGTTCCAATGCTTGACTACTCTTTCCTATGTAGAATTTTTTCCTAATATCTAACCTGAACCTCCCCTGGTGCAACTTGGGGCCATTTCCTCTTATCTTAATGGTAGTTATTTGGGAGAAGTCATCAACCACCACCTCACTACAACCTCCCTTCAGGAGACTGTACAGATCCTTGGGAAGTCCTGTGCCCTCCCCCAACACATCCTCCAGTGGAGACCTGCGACCCTTCGCCGTGCCCCAGGAGCGCACAGCCTCAGCAGGAACTGTGTCCCTTTGCCACGGCCCACACAAGTGTAGCCCTGGCAGGGTCCAGCATGGCACCCCCAGCTGCTGCCCCATCCTCAGCCATGCAGCGGGCCTTGTTGCCATGGTAACCGGCAGCCCTGTCTGACTGCCACCCAGAGCCAGCTTGGTGCTGCCGGGCCAGGCCCCTGGGCTGGGTTCTTGGACCTTCACCCCAAGAGCTCTCTGCCTGGTGCTTCGGACCCTGCGGCATCTCTTGGGGTGGGCTACGCTACACTGTCTCCGTGGTATCTGCCAACTTGTATTAAACCTAGAACAGCCACTGGGGGTTCTGCCTTTTAAATAACCATGAGAAAGCAGGGTGCTGTGGTGCCAGCTCGCAGAGACCTCCCCAAGCTGCCGTTCATGAAGAATCAGGTTGTGGGGCACCACAACAACACAGGTTCCTCCACCTTGGCCAATGTGGTGACCAACATGCAATCACCTAGCCAGGACTGCAACAAGGGGGTCACTACAGCTCAGGGATGGATGTAGGCAGGGCCAGAGAAGACACCCTACAAGTTTGACACTGAACTAGGAACCACAGTGCCTGTTTTAAATCACTTTGTCCCAAGTTTTTGTAGAGAGTTGCTAAGTGATTTGGGATCCTTTCTGTCATGGAAAGTCATGCCAGCTGGATTCCTGAGGACATCTGTGGGTCTTGTCCTTACAGCCTCTCCTATGCGCTGGGTCTCCTGCGTACAAAATGAGGTGCTGCTGAAGGTCATCTGATGGACATGAATGGTAAGGCTACATTTCTGAGGATACCCTGTTCATATTTGGGTGTTGAATGATCTGTGATACACTATGGGTTCTACTCCTGCATGCGGTGATTGGATTAGCCCACCTATTTGCTCATCCCCATGTTTGAGGAGTTGGTTGCTATTTGAAGGGCAGTCTCCTCGCCCATAAAAATGTCATTGCACCCTACCACAAGGGGTTTTTGAGGTGATTGCTTCATGAGGTCTTAGGGCTATACTCCCAGAGAGGGGAGAGGTTGAAGATGAGCAGACTGGCAGCTAACATTAGTTTTCTGATACGGTGCGGCTTGCAAGCATGACCACAACTGTGAACAAAACAAGCTGTGAAAGGAAGCAGTAGTCGAGGTTTCTCTATTTAAAAAAAAAAGTGTAAAGCCTAGGTGAGGAAAATCATATTTGATGAACTCTCCCTGAGTTGTACCTGTGTGGAAGGGCAGAATGCCAAAACCAAAGGTGTTAACACAAACAGCGGTAAGCACTGCTCAAAGATGACTGCCAAGGACATAAGCTCAACTCAGCTCTGCTAAGGTTGCAGCAGAGCGGTCCCAGCAACAGTGTCAAGATGAGGGAGGGGGCTTAGATATTGGGATGTTCAAGGGGAATCTTTGGGCTCAGAGCTTCTCTGGAAGGTAGACAAACAGCTTTTCTTCTCCAAAGTTGAGGACAGAGTTACCTTGGGGTTATATTGCTGTTTGTCTGTCTCTTGTTCCTGAACTGGGAAGGGATACGGTTATCAACAGGACAGGACTGTAAGAGGGAGCCAGGGCCCTCAGCAGCATGAGCAGCACCAGGGTATTAGTGAAGGCACCTTCGCCATAGCAGGGGCTAAATGGCTGAAACTGCAACTGGCAGCAAAACAGGTGCAGGTAGGGGAGCAGAAGCTGAAGCTCTGATGTTGCAGTTTGCTGAGCAGGGAGGGAGGGAGCTGAGCAAGTGCAATACATGAGGCAGAGAAAACATGAGAGGGAAGTAACAGCAGCCCTTTCTTGTATCAAGTGTGAAAGCGTACCTGGGAATACTTGTCCAAGTAATGTTTTATCAATGGGAGCAATCATTTCATTCACAGATGAATTTATTATTCTGCTCTGCTAGAACAAAAGTTAAAAAAAAAATGAACGTTATTTCTCCACACGTAGTGTCTTGTCACTTTTTCAATCTTCTGAGAAACCACAAAGGCTAGTTTACCGCTCACGGAGTGCAGATGCAGGATGTTATCTTTGATCAGAAACATAATTGATGGCCAGCTTGTGGGCAAATGACATTTACAAGCATACAGCTATTTTTTAGTTAGGTTTTGAGGGTGCACGAATATTATATCAAAATGTTCTTAACTTCTGTGAAAGAGACTTAAGAAGTATTTGTGAGTTTCTCTACTGCTCTGAGTCACATACACTGTAAGGGTCATAATGCAATTTCTTGCAGGTTTTCTGAACACGGAAATAGTAGTGACTAAATTCTACCAGCTTTTTGACTCAGAACTCTACCAACAAAGAAAATTAGTCGAAGTTTTAAAAAAGTCATTGACAAGAAGCCATGCATATATGTGTTTACATAGCGAAGAAGAAGAAACTACAACTCCTAAATCCTATCAAGGCTAAAGTTAAAAATAGAGGCCTTCCTCAGATAGCCATATGTTCCTTTATTGCAGAGGGTGTTTTAGAAACTAAGGTATTTCATGCTGAAATAGAAGGTTATATTTCTCTCTTAGCTGAAACAAGAAATAAAAGAGATTTTCAGTTCTGAGAGCTTCTGCACTGAAGTGCAGGACGCGGCACTTGGCCTTGTTGAACCTCAAGGGCGACCTCAGCCCATCAATCCAGCCTGCCCAGAGCCTTCTGTAGAACCTTCCTACCAACAAGCCGATCAACTCTTCCTCCCAGCTTGGTGTCATCTGCAGTTTTGCTGAGGGTGCATGCAATCCCCTCAGCCGGATCACAGAACCATAGAATCATAGAACCATCATGGTTGGAAAAGACCATCAAAATCATTGAGTCCAACCATAAACATTATTAAAGAGGACATATAAAGAGGATATTAAAGTAATTATATTCATTAATTACATGCCTTCTTCAGCTAGTTTCTCTTAGGCTGTGCAACACTTCAAGAAAAAAATGAGTCTTTGTGATAAAGATGCAGACATTTGTGAGCCACAGGGATGCCTGAAGTGTTATGTTTCTGTCAGAATGGACTACCCAGAGGTCTGGCTTATCATCAGGGAGTCTTGAGAGATGGAATCATCATAATGCTTGGGCTTGTTTTGCTCAAAGCACTGTGCGCTCATTAGTTAACTGAATCTTTCGTCCTTCCAATTTTGAAGAACAGAGACAGAAGTACTAGATAGTTGGACTTAGATTGACAGTGGATGCAACTGGACTAAGGTCAGCAAGCCAGAGGCTGAGTCAGACAGTAAATGAGCTTTCATTCAGCATATCATGCCAGCCTACGAACAGAAACAGGTCTGTTTGTGGAATGATGTAGAGTAGGGTAATGTGGCAAACAAACCTGTTCATTTGTGAGCTGGTATCATCTTAATTGCTTCACATTTGGGAGTTTTGTTTCTTAAACTTTGAGCTAAAGATGACATCTACCTCCTAGTACAAGGGGCTAGGAGAGAGCACCCTTGGATTTTATCCCACGTCTGCTCTTTTTGCAAGAGCACTTCTTGCATGTGCCACTGCCATGTTGTGAGTGACCTTTCTCTATGTCTGGTGACTTGAATGTCTGTGTAGTAGAATTCTTTTTCTAGAGGGTGACCTTACTCTCTCAGTCACAGCTGATACGACGGGAGGTTTTTTTTCTTCTTCTTCTTCTGGTGCGGTTTATTTATCTGAAAGTAGGATCTATGACATTCATAGCAGAGATTTGCCGTGTGATATTATCGCCACTTACAAACATTGCTGAGCAGGAGAGTATTTCAGTTCACAGGTTTATCACTCTATTTGGGCATTTCTGCATTATTTGTCTTCATCTCTCCTCTACATTTTGCTAGTTCAAATATTAGCAGCTGCCTGCCTGAGGCAACCTAATTCCCACCTGGGATTGTGTACTCATCCACAGTTAGGATACTTCTGATACACTCTCATGCTCAGGTCCTGGTGTCACAACCTGCAGTGCCCATGGGCACGCCAGGTAGATTTGCTCAGATCCTGTCACAGTCCTGGCTGCAGCAGTGTTGCCTTTCACGATGGAGGTTGTTGAAAAAATGCCCAGAAATGCCTTTCAAGCTGAGTCACATATGGACCAACTTGCGTATTATTTGCATCTGATTAATCAAAAAAAATCACCTCTGAAAGATCCTGGTTGAAGTTGCCTTTTTAGTGTATATTTTAAGTGTGTTCATCTATACATATATCCTACTTAAGAGACTATAGTTTACCTGTGCCACACTTCTGAGTATAAAGATCATTTCAGATGAGCAACAGATGGGAAACTAATTTCTCACTTAAGGTTTCTTGCAGTTTAAAGGACCTGGTAATGAGGTACAGCTTTATTAGGTGCACAAAACAAACCAGAGGCACAGGAGGAAAAAGGGTTGGTGTCTCTGACTAGTAGTTTTGGTTTTTAGCTAAGTAAGTGCTGTGTTTTTCTTGTTGCTTCTAAAGCTGCATTGTAGAAGCAGTGGGAAAGCACTTTTTTGGTCATAAATTGGCATAGTTTAGTAGACTTGGCTCAAGTGTATGTATACCTGAGAATGATTCAATCATAGGTTTCTTTTTGATCAGACTTTGTCTTACTGCTGTAAATGTGAGCCTAATACTAGATCTAAAAGCAGTAATAGATGGAATATTAATGTAAATGCCCATGAGTTGTCCTGTAAACCTTTATTTAAGATTGGCTCTAAAGCTTCATTGTAAAAAGCAATAGAAAAGCCCTTTCTTGGTCATAAAAGTTGGCATAGTTTAGTAGAGTTGGCTCAGATATAGGTACACCTGAGAATGATTAAAACCTAGTTTTCTGGGTTTTTTTTTTTAATCAGACCTTGTCTCACTGCTGTAAATGTGTGCCTAATACTAGATCTAATAATAGATGAGTAGTAATGCAAATGCCTATGAGTTGTTTTATAGGTTGTTAACCTTTATTTCTAGCTGAACAGTGGAACAGTTTATTCTCTAACAGAGCATAAGTTTGTGATGATTTGTGTGCTAGGAGGTTTTGTAGAGGGGAACAAAATACCATTAAAATAAGTTAATTTTTGCTTGAAGTAAAGCTGAAATAATGGTCAAGGCTAATGGTCATCATGTGTTTTTTTCCTCTGGGCCAGTTTTCACTCCAGCTCTTCCTGAGCCAAGCTTCTTCCTCCTTCAAAATTTACATTATTCCTTCTCAGCTCTACCACAGACGCTTGCTGAGCTCTTTACTATGCACCGGCAGAGCATGCTGTCAAATCTGTGGCTTAAAAACCAGAAGCTGAACGTGGTGTGCTTTGGGTTTCGAGCTTAGTTGCCTTTGCCATAGAAGTGGTTTTTTTTTTTTTAATATCTAAATATGTAGAAAAACAGAAAAAGCCCTTTCTAATTGTTGCAAGTTGTGGGGTTTTTTTTTTGCCTGCCTAGGCAGGTTGGGTTTTTAAAAAACTGTTTTTAAAAGCTGTAGCAAAACACACAAGTGAGGCAGTGGAAGTTGCTGCACAGAATGTGAATTGTTTATGCAGAGCGAGCTCCTGGCTCCTAGGTTGCTTGCACTGTAACTAAAATTACACTGAAGTCCAGGAATTGCCCAGGCCTCATTAATCTCATTGTGCTGAGTGGACAAACACATGGTGGATGAGGCTCATAAACCAGGTAGCCAAGAGGAACAGAATGGGGGTGATAGGGTGAGGAAGAAACAGCAATGAGAAATGTCGTGAGAGGAAGGGGGTGACTTGGGTACAGTCCTGTGATGAGTCACTGACAGGCCAGAATCGAGGTTATACACATCCTCATCCATTCGCTCATAGCGCGATTCCTCTGTGCAGGATCTGCTGTTGTCCTCTAAAGAACTGGACAGCATGGCCCCAGGGCCATAATGTCCCTGGATCGAATAGATTGCTGAGCAATGTTAGCAGTTTGTGCATCCAGATGGGGAAAACTAAATGTGAAACCCCTATGGCCTTTCATGCGGCCCACAGGAGCCTCCCTGCGAATCGGACCAGGGGGGCCCTACGGGCTTTTGTTGGGCCTATGTGCGCACTGGGCCAGAGCGGCTGCACAGGCTTTGGTGCGGTCTCCTGGGGCCTCTGTGCGCAGGAGGCCAGCGGGGCCCTAGGGGCATTTTTGCGGCCTCCAAGGGCCTCCATGCACACTGGGCCACCGAGGGGCCCTACAGGCTTTTATGCGGCTCCCTGGGCCTTCCATGCACAGCAGGCTGGGGGACAGTACGGGCTTTTGTGTGGCCTTCCAGGGCCTCCGTGCACACTGGATGGGGGGGCAGTACAGGATTTTGTGCAGCCTCCCAGGATCTCTGTGCGCCTGCGGGTCCCTACAAGCTTTCATGTGGCTTCCCAAGGCAGGGAGGGTGTGCAGGGGTCTAGCAGGGCCCTGGAGGTTTTCATGTGGACTTGAAGGGCTTCCGTGCGCAGTGGGCCAGGGGGGCCCTCAGGGTTTTTGTGGGGTCTCCCGGGGCCCCTGGGTCCCCTGGGCCAGGGAGGCCCTATGAGTTTTGTGCAGCCTCTTGTGGCCTCCGTGCCCACTGGGCTGGGGGACCTACGGGCTTTCATGCAGCCTCGCGGGGCCTCTGGGGCCGGGGAGACCCTACCTTTGTTGCATGAAGTGCAACACAATGTGCCAGCCTGCAACACAAGGCTGAAGCACAAGGTCCCTGTTCCTTCTAAAACTAAGAGAATTGCTAAGAGTGGAACATGGTTGTAAATTCCACATGCATTTTCCCAGCACTGTTCTATTGCTTTCTGTGGATATTGGTCAGGACTGTTGCTGGGCTTCTTGTGCAGCCCTGAACTTTGTAGTTTTTCCTTCACTGCTGTGTCTGCTCCGTGAAACTTCTTTCCCTTTGGCCGATGTCATAGTTAGTCTTTGCCCGTTACAAAAGCATGACTTCCTTGCTGTCTTCTGTCCCAATGTCCTCCGTTAGTTTTGCAAGTCTTTCCGTTAATCTAATCTTGCTGGAGTTGAGATTATAAACGCTGACAGCCAAGAGCTGCCTCTGTCTTCTCGGGTAGGCTGTGGGGGCAAGTCCGGTGCAATATTCCAGCAGCAGCTTTCAGTCTGGTGACAGCAATTCAGCTCTGTGTGCTGACTTGCCATGGTAAATGATTTGTGAAACATGAATGGAAATGCCTAATGTAAAATGGATTTTTAAGGTTGAAGTAATTAGTTGGTACAAATAATAATAATAATAATAAAATCTGGAAACAGAGGGAAAAGTTCCTAGCTGTAGCCCCTGAAAGGTGTGGGACAGGCAGTGAGTAAAGGCGCAGGTTGTCCTAGTTGATGTTGAGCAGTGTGGGGCGGCGTGGCAGGAGGTGCTGCACTTACCGTCTGTTTCCAGTAAACCCAGCAGTGAGGCTCGCTCAGAACCTGCAGCCTGCCTACCCTGCAAGCGGTCTCAGACAAATCGGTGCGAGAAAGAAGTGACTTGAGCACCTTCTGCAGTTCCCTACATTGTGGTGCACAGTGCTTTCATGCTCTGGGGCTGTCTGTTGACCTACACAGGACTTAATTAGCTTCAAAGCTTATTTTAATCTTTTTAACTGTGATGTAGTAACTTAAGCAGTTAGGTGCTGTGTTACAAAAGTCTTCCATAAAGTTCATGCTGGAAATGTTTTCTCGGAAGCAAGATTAGTTCATGAGAATGGGAAGTTGCATTTTTTTCTTTGTTTTTTTTTTTGTCCCTGCTTTTGTGTGTTCCTTTTGTACATGCATCCTGTTTTGTCTTAAAAGGAAACAAAAACAACAAGCGTCATCTCTGAGGTGCTTCAGTTTGAAACTTAAAAAGCAGTTAAAAGTGTTTTCAACACTAACAAAAATCCTGCCTAGTGGCTGAGGAGGGAGAATGGAGGATTGTTACTAAAAGTTCCTCTAAAGCTGGAGGAAGAGGAAATACCAGAGGCAATTGGGAGGAAATTCAAATTTAATATTCTGTGGTTAAGTTTTTTTTTTTTCTTCTTTTTTTTCTTCTGCATTTGTGAAAGAACACTTAAAAGATTTTAAATCGTAGATACTGTGTAAGATTTGGCATCAGTAGTGGCCAAGGGTTTTCCTATGAACATATCAGTGCTTAATATTGTAACACTATAAGGGATTTTATTAATATCTGTTCACTTCTTGGCTTGAGACACCACTCTAGGAACATCCCCTTTAATGAGGAAGGGCACTCCCTGGCTTGTATAAAAAAACCTTGTGTAAAAAAACAATTGAAGATTATGTTAGGGCAGAGGTATCTTGGATGATGCAAAAATAATGAGCTGGGGCCAGCAAAGATCACAGAATGGGCCGACAGTTAGAACTCTATGAGGCTCTGAGAGGTCGTTTGGTCTGTACACGCATTACAAAACTACAACCAGGTGTATCCAGGGTTAGGCCATCCCAAGGGTTAAATATTTCCCTAACCTATTATATCATCCTACCGATGACATAATTCATACAACCTCTTTTAGAGTTTATTTTTTCTTGTAATTTGTCTTGACATTGCTTTCTATAGAAGAACAGTGACATCTCAAAAAAAAAAAAAAAGTCCCTAATGTACCACCATCTGAGAAGAGGCAAACTGGTAAAGAATCACGTGTAGAGTTGGTAGCAACATGAAAAAATAGTTGTGAAAAATTATTGATATGAAACTTTCATTTAATAAGCAAACATTCCTGGAACAGTCCAACAAAAGTAGCAAAATGCATTGTGTTGAGGGTCTTGGTACAGACGGGATCAGAGAACAAATGGATTCACCTGCCAGTGAATACTATGGTGAGAAGAAAGTGCTCCATGCTGGGCTAAGAAAACAGAAGATGACAGTTGAGCTCCTGCACATCAATTGTGGTGTCTGAATGTCTAGAGCTTTGTGCACGTATGTGCACATGCGGGTGTGAGTGCACACACTCCACATTCCAACTTGAGCTTATTCCTATCAAATATTCATCAGAGGAAGATTTTCATCTGCACATTTTGCATTATTCAGGCTTAGAAGCATTTCAGTGACTTTCATGTTGCCTACAGGATTTAGATACCAGGGATAAAACAGAAGCTTTGTTAATTTCCTACGTTTAGGATTTCTGCTTCTTTAAAATTCCTTTGAAGATTAGTCTTAATGATAGATCTTTAACTTGGAGCCTTCCTCCCAGGGGGGAAAAAACGAAGGAAGGGGCACTTAGAACTGAAAACAGATGAGCCTACTTCAGAGACACCTCTGCAGTCCGACTGTCAACCGTGTAGGGATAATACTGTGAGCTGTATTTCTTCTCAGCATTTGCATTACCCCAATAAGCCTGCATTTAATCCCAATGTGTAATAGTTTTCTGCTGTTTCTCCATATTCTTTCACTGGACTTGCTTCTGAAAGAGAGCAAGGATGTAACCCACACCTGAGGTGTGCTATTCACTACCATAAAATTTGAATTTGAGGTCAGATAGAGGGTCCCAGGTTTGCTACAAACACAATGGTGCTATTTCTGTTGGCATCTTACAAAGAAGCATGCAGAGTACCTAAGGAGGAGGTTACCTCAGCTATCTTGCTCGATAATATAAACAAACAAGGATAACTGGCATGAAGGGAAACAGTAATAGCATCATTTGTAACTCAGATTTTGTTACCCCTCATGTTCCTCTTTGGGGTGCAAAGGGGAAAACGAGCCTCTGGTGTAGCCAAAACAGAGTCACTGGGCAAATGATGTATATAAACTTATACAGGGCTTCGTCTGGCAAACAGGAGAAACTGAGCCTTGGCTCTACATAGAGCTAGACAGGCTGTTTCCACAGGGCTGAGAGCGGAGATGATAGTGGCTCTCCTTTTTCAGATTTTTTTAACTCAAAAGCTCACTATTCCTGCTTTTTAGGGAAAAAAATGAAGCACGTTCTTCCCTGATGAGAAACAGATGGATAATTAAATAGCTGTATTTTCAGAAATTACTTGCTATGATGAACCCTCCTGGAAAAAGGCAGGGAGACTTGCTTTGTAGTGTGCTTTGAGAAGCTCTCGGTTATTTCATTAAAAAATCCTTAGTGTTTTTTTTTCTAACTTCATCTGCTTATGTTTGAGTCTGCTGTGATTATGACCTACTGCTTTTGCATTAGCAAATCTTATTTCACTTCACCAAAAGTATTCAAAAGTAACGAGCTAGTCAAGTGCTTTAAATTGGGTAGTTAGAGCAGGTTGAATGTTTTGATTTGAGGAAACTGGAAACTCTTGGAGCAATGTTTATTTTAAACCACAAAAAGACAGCAACTTAGACTAAACTGTAAGTCCTGCAGACAAGCACCAGAGTCAAGAAACTGCTGAGCCTGAACAACTGTCATTAATTTTTTCTCAAAAGGTACCTACCCAATATGTGTATTTGTAGGGGGAGGAACTAATATTGTGGATTTATGTATGTATGTAATAAGAGTTTGTCTAGATGCTTTTCTCTACTTTCTGCAACTGTCTGTGGGGTGACTTTTCGAGTCTTCAGCAAGGAAGAACAGTTAAATCTTTGTGGTTGGAGGAAAACAGTCAAGTCTTGAGCATACTTCTGAGGTCTGCGTTTGAGTCATGTTTAAGGACTGAGGAGGAGCTGCTTGAAACCAGGCTTAGGACAACTGATGTGTCCAAGAACTACCAAGGTTTACATAGTTCCTGCCATCAACAGCATCACCTTTTTTTTTGACCTGTGCTAAACTTGGGATCACCACAAAGCTGTTACTTGTACCACAGGATAATTAGTGGTAGGAAGCAGTTTGATTTTGGGTATTTTGTTAGTTTTTCAAGAAAAGGTGAGAAACAACGAAGTTAAGCAAACATGATTAATCAGGCAATTTAAAAATACTCTGGGCAGGGGTCATGTTGCCTTTTGATGTCTGCAGAGAAGGGTAGGCCTGAGTTGGTCATTTAGTGTTTTTCTGGTTGGTTGTTTTTGAATCTGCAAAAGGAGCTGATATCTTCTTGAAAGGAATACACAGCATCCCTTGCTGTGCTGTGGAGCACAATGGCAGAACCACAGAATGACAAAGTCACTGAGGTTGGAAAGAACCTCTGGCATCATCTAGCCCCACCTCCTGCACAAGCAGGTCACACAGAGCGCAGTGCACATGGTGGCATCCGGGCAGCTTTTTGAGTATCTCCAGAGAAGGAGGTTCCACAACCTTTCCAGCAGCCTGTTCCGGCACTCTGCTTCCTTCACAGTCAAGAAGATTTTCCTCAAATTCAGGATAGCTGAATTCAGGCAAACAGGAACATGCTGTTTTGCAGTTTGGGGCCACTGCCTCTTGTCCTGTCTGTGGACACCACTGAAAACAGCCTGACCTTATCCTCTTGTCCCCCTCCCTGAAGATATTTGTACGCACTGATACGATCTTCCCTCAGACTTTTCTACTCTAAGTCTGCTATTCCCAATGCACCCCAGGACCCCATTTGCCTTGTTGGCCTTACGAGCACTGCTCTGACTTGTGGTCAGCTTGTCCACCAGGACCCCCACGTCCTTCTCTGCAGAGCTGTCCTCGAGCAGGCCAAGCCCAAACCTGTAGCGATGCCTGGGGTTACTCCTCTCTAGATGGAGAACCCTGCACTTGCTTTTGCTGGTGCATTACGTGCTCTTATTGGTTCTGTATCCTCAGTGCTGGGGTGCACTCTATATCTCCATCTAGGTCATTGATGGATAAGTTTCACAGGATCGGACCCGATATTGATCCCTGGAGGACACTGCTAGCCACAGGCCTCCCACCAGCCTCTGCACCACTGTTCACTACCCTTTGAGCTCTGCAATCAGCCAGCTCTCCAGCTCCTCCTTTCTGAGCTTCTCTATGCAGATACTGTAGGGGCCACTGTCGAAAGCCTTCCTGAAGTCAGCCCAAACAACATCCACTGCGCCCTCCTCAGATACTCAGTCAGCAGAAGAAGAGTTCAGGTGCACAGTGTGTACTGCAGATAAAGGTTTGGACAGCTAAATCCAGGCTAGACAGCAGCACCTCTTTTCCAAGCATTGGCAGTAGTGCTGGAAGCATCGCAGCAAAGCTGGCATGTGTGGAGCAGTGACAACCATGACGCAGCTTTCAGTGGTTTCATTGCTATTAGAGCTTTCATGAAAGGACTGCTGTTGGCTTTACACCGAGCTTGGAAGAGACTGTTGTTAATTAAATAATCAACTGTTTAAAATGTATTTATTAGGGCTTAACAGCCAGGCCACAGATATGCATCAATTACAGAGCCACAGTATCTGCCATAAATGTTTTTCACCCCATAATCAAATATGGCTTAATTAGACAATGCTGTGAGAACAGTCATAATAAATAGAATGGGAAAGACTTGCTTTTATAATTTAGATTTAATCAGCTAGCTCTTGTATGTTCATTGAATAATTGATTATTCTGCACATATTTATCAAGGATTAAAAACTCAGTGGGTAGATATGCAAATCCCCACATATTAAATACATCTGAAATTCTCAAATATCATTTAATGCATATTAACATTCTGATTAAATCTAAATGACATACATGTGAAAGATCTCACTTCTGCAATAGGGTATTTGATTGCATTTTATTGCCTTTTTCAGAGCTAAATTGCCTGTGTTTATTGCTTTATAAGTAGTTGTAGGAGATGGACGGAAACAGACCAAAGAAAAAAAAGATAGTTTCTCATTACAGGAAGGCTTAAGATTCCATCCTGGATGGAATACTAAGAGAGATTTTTATATTGACTGCTACTGAGTAGACAAAAACAGAATGAGCAACCATATGTATAGCACTAAGCTACTTCCTTGAGTAGCCTAGTGCTATATATGATAGAACAACCATTTAGATATATTCATGGTGAGTCTCTGTGCCTTCTTAAAACTACAACAGCAATTTAAAAAAATGTCTTAATGATCCGGTGAGGTGTGGGTGAACAGTAACAGGACTATCCAGGAACTGGCACAGCACACTGGCCAGATCAGATGCATTGCACTAGTTGGTGCAGATGTTGCGGGAAGGACCAGCTGCAAAGCACTGCAGAAGGCACCTTGGGGCTGCAGAGGGTAACATTTTCCAACAGGATGTCAATTCAACTCATGTTTGTAGGCAGTAATTTTTTTGCTTGTCTAAAAGCTAAGCAAGAATAAGGATGAATGTGCAACTGTGGTTAGCAAGGACAGCTCATATCTGAAGAGACAGCCCTTGGTTTGTCTGTCTTGAAAGCAGAAACACATCCAGAGACACTGGAAGAAGGAAAGCACAGCCCTGCCTGCTCTTCTCCTCATACTGTCCTCAATGACTTTTTCATTTCTCAAAGTCTGAAGAGACTTTGCATTTTCTTTAGGAGAAAGGAGCAAAGGCATCTTGGGCAGTCTGATAGCGAGGAGGGTTAATACAAAAGCTCTCCCAGTGCTGGGCTCATTTCCAGCTTCCTGTCTCTTCTTTCATGGAGCACTTGGACATGCAGCACTGCAGGGAAGGAAAATGAGAGCACAATGTGGTTTTCACTGCAGTTTTATCACCTACCTCCCCAGCACTCTCATGTTATCTGACTTGTGCATTTTTGGAATTAGTGCTTTCCACTTTTTACAACTTGTACACTCTTAAACACTTTCAAGATGTGATGAGACCTTTAAGTGGATTTACATTGGTGATAGTGCACATTCCTTCAGTATTCAGACTGTCCAGAAACAATCCTCTACCCCTACAGAACAAGTCCATTGACTGTAGCTTGAAAACTCAAGGCCAAGTGGGATTAGATAAAGAATTTATTTCTCTTCCCCAGGTTTGGGCAGACATACTACTTTCTTAATAAGAAAGAGCCTTTGTAGCTCTTTGTCACCTGGGTAGAGGTTCAACTCGCTTCTGCATGTGGGATGGTCTCCCCAGTGCAGGCAATCTAGAGTCAGAAGGCCACAGTGCAGCTTTTGCAATGCCGAGTACTTTATTTTCTTCTTTTTGAAGGTTTTTCCTGCCAGTTTCAAGTTGGACACAAGAGGGTGATATTTCCTCAGGAACTTTTTTGACTGTGTGCTGTATGGTGAAGAGAAAGAAAATAACTCTGTTTTCTTCTAGACCATTAGGGCTAGACTTGCTCCAGTTTCTACCTTACCTGGTAGAGGGCCCAGGCCTGCAGGGTGCCCTGGGATTCAGTGAGTATTAGGACATGTGTCTGAACAATCATGTCCAACTCTGAGTAGACATTCTGCCTAGGAATGCAGCAGATCATTTAATTTTTTTTTTTTCACGTTTTCTCACAATGCCCGTGATCTGGATTCTCCTGAAGAGTCCTCATGTATTTGCAGAGATGCAAACTGTGACATCTCCGTGGGCTGTAGCCGTTTCTGCAGTGCATGCATATCCAGTGTGTACTGGGTGCTCATCACTGGTGGCCACCAATAGAACTAGAGGAAATGGCCAGAAACTAAAGCATCAGAAGTTCCACAGGAACTTAAGGAAAAAATTCTTGATAGTGAGGGTGATGGAGCGCTGGAACAGGCTGCCCGGAGAGGCTGTGGAGTCTCCTTCTCTGGAGATCTTCAAGACCCACTTGGATGCAGCCCTGTGCCCTGTGCTCTCGGTGACCCTGTGTGTGCAGGGGATTGGACTAGATGACTCTAGAGGTCCCTTCCAACCTTAACGATTCAATGACCACTGACTGTCTCTCCTCTAAGAGCTGGAGAAGTAGAGAGCAAAAGAAACTGTTCATGCCCCTAGCAGGGATCTTGGTCCCAATATTCTGGCTGGTTTCTGGAGAATTGCAGGCAGTGTCCTGAACGCCACAGGGATGGGTGTCTCTTGAAGGCTGGCAAGGCAGCCTGCGCTCACACATTGGGGATACGTGGGTATGACTGTTGGCAGGAGCCAAGTTAACATGCTCACCTCTCCCTAGCTGTTCTCATGCCTTCTGGGGAGCCTTGGATGTACACTGGGTCCATGTTGGCTCTTTGTAGGTGATCCTTTGAGGCTGTTGATCTGCTCTGGTCCAGCACGCTTACCTCTGTGCTTCAACTGGAGGATGCAGTTGGCCCAAGAGCCAACTCTTGGCCCAAGAGCTGGCCCAAGTTCATCCTTTAAATGAACTGTCAGATGCCCACGTACAGCCCTGTCCAGCCCCCTCTTGTCCTAAGCTGATGAGAAAGGCTGGCCTCCTTAGGAAGCATTTGTTCTCTCCATGAGAAAAGCTAGGGTTAAGTCTTACCTTACTCTATATGCCCTGTCAGTGAAGGTAGACACCGATTTGGGATTCTCTCCCTCGGTTGCCGTTTGGCTCTTCTGTCTCGCTGTTGTTTCTTGGCTCAGGTGGTGTCTCAGCCTCTGGCAGCAGCAAGCGGATGAGTTGAGCCTCTGAAATTACAGGCTTCCACGGAGACTGCCGGATGCCTCGCTGGATATGTAATCCCTGTGCTTGGAGCCCAAGTGAGACAATGCAATATAAATTACTGCAGACTAAATATATGTTCAGGATGTGTTGGAAGTTGGCAGTGCAGCTGGCTAGGGTAGCCAGGGAGGGAGGAGGAATATGGCCAGATTTCTTTCTCTTCATGCTATGCTTGAATAGAAATGCTTGGTGTCCACTGAAAGACCTTAACGTGGCTTTAGAAAGGAAAAACTAGAGGAGATTTAGCCAGAAATAGGTGGGCAGAGGCTCCGGGGTGTAGTATGCCTTAAAACCGCAAGATGCAATCGATGGCCAGCTTGGAGCAAGATGAAGCTGGGAGCAGATTCCTTCACAGCAGTTTCAGAAAGGCTTTTTTACCTCCCTGTGAATCAGGGGTATATGGACATTTTCTGTGATCCATTCTCATCCAGAGCTCGTTTTTGATCCTTTGTACAAATTCTGTAGCATGTTAGCAGCAATCTGAGGCACAGTTTGCATCCCTCTTAAAAGAACACAATCCAAAGCTCAGTTGTCTTGAGCTTTGCATTTTAATTGGCTTATTTTGCATTTTGCCTGGTTCCCTCAATGAAATTAGATTGGACTCTGCTTGCTTTTTCTGTTCAGAGTCACTTTTTGGCTCTTTGCCCAGACCAGAAAAGCCCCAAATTTTCCAATACTGAATTCTGATTAGAAGTGGGGCCAAATTCTGATATAAATCATTCTTCCTTGAATGAGCAGACAGCTGTGCCCATGGCAGTGACCTTTGCTTCATTTCTCTTTTGAGCTGGGAAATCCAACCTGACAGTGCTTGGAAATCCTAGATTTTTGTCATTGGGAAGTGCTTTGTATTGGGTCACTGGGAAAAAAAACCAAAGGTGAGATTAATCTTTAACTTCAAGGAATTCCTGATAGTGTGCTGAAGTCTAGTACCCACCTGAATATCTTCGTATTTCATCATTTGAGAATAGGAGCATGATTTGTTTAGATGAGATCTAAAGCTGAAACTGTAGCTCTAGCTGGGCATCTTGATGTGCTTGTTCTTGCCTCTGCTTTCACTCTTGCTGCTCTCTGTGAAGTGGAGAGAGAATGCTCAAGCTCTGCACCATGAAACTACTCATTTTCATTACATTATTGAGGTTCTTTTCAGTTATCAAAATAAAATGACAGTGCTAACGAAACAGTTCATATAGTAGAGATGCATTAGAGGGATATATCTTCCTAACATATAATGGGTAAATCAGGAAAGTGAACTATGATGCAAACAAAATTGTTCTTGAAGATGTATATCTGAGTAAGTTTTCCAGTCTGGATAGGAAGAGCAGTATGACTGCTCTAGTTCCAGAAAGCTGGAATGAGCTAAACCCCAAGGCAGCTAAAGCACAGAATATTTGGAGTTGCTAGCAGAGCTCCAGAAGAGAGAGTAGATTTTTCACCCAACAGTTTGATAGCCATCTTCCAGCAAGGAAGCAGAGACATCTGTGCTTGCAGCCACTGACGAACAAGACAGTATAAATTTGTTAGGTTTGTATGGGTGGGAAGGATCACTGTAGTTGCCCATTCTAGTTGCAGCGCTTGTGCAAAAAATCCTGGTTTTGATCAGCTCTGTCCTCACACTGCTGGCTGAGAGATGTCAGTAGATCTTATTTTTGTCCCCAAAGGTAATAAGCAGTGTCTGTAAAATGCACCCCACAAAGATCACCCTGTGGCTGGGCCTTGCTTGTTAGATGCTCATCCGTTCTGTAAGAGGCACGAGACGCCCACCTTCCTCAAAAGTAGAACCCATGGGCACAGAAATTCCCCTGATAACCACTTCATGGGAGTAGGCAGGTAGTCATCCTCTTTGCAGCATGGCAAGGGCAAGGAGATGGAAATAGCTGCATATGCCCAACAGACAGACCTTGGTGATGGGCTTTAGGTGTTCTGCTATAAATCATCTCTTCTAATACCACCAGAGTTGTGCAGGTTTCCTTTACCTGAGACTCGTTCTGTCTTTATCTAAAATGTTCCCCGAGGTGACCTGTCTCTGCTGCCTGATATATTTTCTTAGGAAACTGCTGTCTCGAAGTCAGTAGTAGATACTCTTCCTCCTGTTTATATACGTGGGCACTGCCACCTTGTCCACCTTCATCTGTCCTGAAGCCCTAGGGAAAGTTTGATTTTGCAGAGACATAAATGGGACTTGGAACATAGAAGAACTTGAATGGCAGCCAGAATGAGATGGTGATTTGTACTTTGCTGGGAATGGCTCAGCAAACAGGCAGTGTGGTAGGAGGTCAGGTGAAGTGTACTGTAGGTGCGGGGGAATAGCACAGAGAATGTGATGTTCCTGATATTAGCACTTTCATGAGCTATCGGTCTGTTTATCTACAGCTCAGTGTATCTGCTTGCGAGAACACACTGAGTAACCAATTATAAATGATGGTCTTTGCAAATGTTGACCTTTCTGGTGTTGAAATCGTACGTAAGCGCTATTATTTTGCTCATGTTCATGCATGTTCACATATATGTGGTTTGGTGTGTCTCATGCTAGTCAAGGAGGGACTCCTCTTGTGTAAATATGCACTGTGCTTAAACTGAATGTGTTGTCACTAGGTTATTTTCCTTTTATAAGTCAACAGGTTCATGCTTGCAGCTCTAAATGGTTTATCCCTTATTTGCAGCCTCCTCGTGCTGCCCATTTGTGTAAGAACTGCTGTATATGAATGGTGAGTGCTTGTCTGCACAGCACGCTGAAGGCAAAGTGAGCTGCAGAGCCCCGTCCCAGACAGACCCTGCGGCAGCAGGGCCTGCTCTCGTCTTCCCTGCATCTCCTTGCTGCCCCCAGCACCAGCTGCCATCTCCTTGCTGCATCCCACTCCCTTGGAAAACACCAGCGTAGGCAGATCCCCTCCTCACCCTGACCAATTCCTTTGGGTTTGCCCCTTCCCATGGAGAGAGGACTGGAAAAAGAACTTGCTGGCAAGATAATGTGGGATAGAAATAGTGAACAGATATCAGGTGGCTTGTGCCTAATGGGGAAGGCGGGGAGGGGTAAAAGGGCAGCTTCAAAACCATTACAAAATGTAGTGTTCTGTTCCTGTGACTTGCAAAACTTAATTCCGCCTGACAAGGAAGGGCACAGCCATGGGACTGAATACCCACAAGAGAACTCGCAGCCAGCCAGCACTGGAAGAGAACACAAAGAGTTCTCCCGGGATGAGAGACACATATGGTGCAAATTTGCAACCTCCAGCAGTGCTCAACACTGGCTTTACAAGAGCTGCTAAATAAAAGGCATCCCTCCTCACTCTGAATAGTACCTAGACACAACCATAAGGCAGTTTCACCTTCAGTAAGTGCTTTAGGGTGTATAATAGTTTACTAATTTCTTTGTTGATTCAGCTGACAGTGATGAATCAAATCAGGAAAACTAGGGGCTGGGGGAAAGGGATTAAGATCTTGGAGTCAGCAGCCCCTTTTGGGTTTTGTTCCCATGGGCAAGGCCTGATGAGCATTCACCATTTTGTTTCTTTGCTGATTAAACTAAGAAACGAGACCAAAGAATACAGGAGAAAAGGGTTAAAGGATTAGGAGATGGTCTTTGAACTGCCATGTGGCAAGGTAATGAGGCATGAATTATTAAAATGATTTCAATTACAACTGGCAGCCACATGCACAGCTTTCACACCGGCGCTCTCCCTGTGCGTGAAGACAGCTTTGCAAGTGTTCACAATTTCTTGGAATAGAGACGCTTTTCAGAAATGTTAGTTTTTATATATAAAATGCAATGTGTCACTGGCTAAGCTGCTTTTGCAATCAGATCAAGTGATGTGTCAATGAAAGGGGCATGATTTAGCAGAAAGACAAGTTTGCTGCTTTGGAAGTTTATGGGGATGGATTATCATGTTGTTGAAAGGACATAGGTATTATTGGCCTCTTAATACTTGGATCAAAGCTATTAGCTGTGTGGCACTGGCCATATGTTTCTGATGCCAAAAATTGCTTTGGCTTTAGTGGAAAAAGCAATATTTTTTGTACCGAATATTATTTTCCTTGCATGTGCATAGCTTGAAAGCAGTGGCTCAACACCTGAGAGCGATTCTGTTCGGAGATTTGTAGGCAACGATCAGACTGATTTATGCTCAGCCCGTGTAAAGCCTGGCACCATCCTGCTAGCTGACTTTCCCATATTTCTTCATGATCTAAGTGCTGATAGAGAAATAGAAATATTATCAGGAACAGCTCCATCTGTTGACTGCTAATAATTTTACACCAAAGCCTGTATTTTGGATCAGAATGAATACTTCAGGTCTAACTCCTCAGAATATCCAGGTGGCCAGAAAGCCCAGCACAGTAAGACTTGCTGGGTTTGCTGAAGTGGATGGTGTAGAGATGTTCCAGTGAGATCAGAATTGGATGAATCTTTTATAAAGAATGATTTACTTTTTTTTTTTTTTTCTACTCATGAATTGCCTGAGGAAAAAGTAAAACTGAATCCATCTGGGCTCAGATCAGTGGGTAACTACTGAAGTGTGTGGTATCCTGAAGCTGTATCTGAGCAGTTTAGCGGGAGCATTCCCTACCGCTTGTTTCCCCATACCATTTATTTAGAATTTTAACCCATTCCAGGAGTTCCCAGCATTACACAGGTTGAAGGAACAAACTTGACAGGCCTCCTTCTCCATAGGAGATGTTTGCCACAGCAAAAGCCTGAAGAATTTCAGGTCCCATTTTAGTGCTGTCACATGAATCTTAAGCAGCCTGGGGGGATGCTTCATGGTGCTACTGAGGACCCCTTGCTTGAAATAAATCTGTTTTGTCTTGAGGCTTTGATGAACCCAAACCAGAACAGTGATCCCTAAATGGTGTTGCAAGTAGAAAGTGTAGTTATTTTCTGTACTTTTTTAATACATATATATATATCTTAATAGGGAAGGAAAAGACAAGGCAAATGAAGTAGCATTTGTAGTTGGCTTGGACTGACCCAGAATGCCTTTCTTGGGAAAGGAAAACTGTGTAACACTACAAATTTAGCTTAATTAAAGCTCTTACTGGATTGCTTATAAATAGTGACCACAGTATTTGGCAGCTGCTGTCTACGGGTGAGTGTCTCATGCATGGGCCAGCAGCTACAAAAACCTGTGCAAAGATTAATCCTGCGGACAGGGAAGGGATCGCGTGAGGAGCGGGGCTGCGGCCAGGCTGGCAGCACCGAGCGCACGGGGCCCCGCTCGCGCCGTCACTCGCAGTCACAGCAGGCAGTGTCCAGGCCTGGCGCTATTCGAGAAAACAACCAACAACCGCAGGAAGCCTTTTGCACTAGCGCTTCATACGATATTCCTTTTATAGTTTATGATTTTGCTGTCTTGCATCAGAGCTGGTTTTCTTTGGCAGTGGCGGGGGGATGAGGGCTGGAGCCTCGACCCTGCCAGCAGGTGATTGTTTCTGCAGCTCCTTGCAGAGTTTCCCTGTGCAGCCAGTGTGGAAATGGAGGCCAGGTCCCTCCTGGGGTTTCTGGATGACAACTGACTTTTTCCAAGTCCTTCAGCGCAGCCTCAGTGCTGAAGCAGATGAGAAGAGTGTGGGGGATGAGGAGGGAAAAGGAATTCCTTGCTGCTACATTCACATAGTTCCTGGCACCAGCCAGCTCAGCAAGCTCCTCCTGAAACCGCTCCAGATTCTGAAATCATTTCTGTGAGGAAACCATTCATGCTCTAGCTAGAGCCCTGGGTGACTCTCAAGAGCCCCCAAAGCACTGAAGCACTGACGGTAGTCAGGAGGCTCTGATGCTTCTAGGTTTATTTTGGCAGGTCTGAGATTCTGGTTTGCAACAGGAGACCAGAGTTGTTCACGTGCAGTGGTTTCCATGCACTTTTTTAATGCTCTATCAGAGTTAGTACAGAACTTGCCTCAAACTCCAGATCTCTTGATTCTTGGTCACCCTTGTTACACTCCCTGTCTCTTTCTCAAGATGAAGAAAGGTGACATTGCACAGCGTGACCTTGTTTACTTGCTTCAGCAGCGTTCTCACTGCAGGTCTGAAAGATAGCGACTGCCTGCGAACTGTGGATGGGAGCACTAAAAATTCCCATAGTTTATGTAAGGCATATGATATTTATGTAAGGCTTGTGATATTTCAGCTATGATATCACTTGTTGTGATAAGCAACAAGCCTGGGGTTGTGAGTTGTCATTCACCAGATCCTCCAAGTCCCCACAGTGTTTTGTTAATGATGCTCTTTGTTACCTGCGTCTATCCTCTCTGTCCAGTCTGTTTTTAAGTCCCTTGTCAAGGTGGCTGCATTAGTCAAATCATGCTGTTACCTGCTGACCTGCAACACTCTTCTGTCTGTATTTAATTGCCTCTTTGCTTATCTCACTCCTGTGATGATTCATTCGGATTGATCAGCCTTGAGCTGGGCATGAAGGAGTCAGGCCTTGGTGCTTTGGTACCAGCACTGCTGGGTTTGAGGTGATGCTCTTGAAAGCCACTGCCTACTCCAACTATTCTCACAGTTATTCTTGCTCCCTTCACTCAAAAAATCACTTGTCTTTTTTGAAGTTTTCCAAATATATCTGTACCCCACTAATTTGGAAATCCCATAGGAGCCTAGGTTCATGTAGGAATGGATTGGAAAAGTGACTTAAGAAGCTTGTCTTGTACTGTCCTGAATTTTGTACAGGTTTTGTAGTCACTGCTAGGTGAGGGCAAAGGAATCCTTTTTAATTCTAGAGTAAATGTAAGATAAAAAAAAATGGAGAAGCAAGGTGGATTGAGCTACACCAGTGTAGGAACAAAGAAAGCAACAGTGGAATTATGTCCTTAGCAAGCAAAGAAGAAACCTGAGTGATACGGATGCTGAATGACAGTGTTCAACAGATAAACCCACACAGTTTACCAGAGATACTGTGGATGATGTAACTCTAGATTTGGGATAAATTAGTTCCCTAGAGGGTCTCAGACAGGGGATGTCTCCCCACATGTAAAGCTGGATAATCATACTTTCTCCCAAGAAAATCTACAAATGCTGCCTGTAAACTGCACCATGATATAGCACTGAAGAAACAGTGGCTATTATTATTCACTCTTTATTATTTCTGCATTCCCCAGAAATACATTTTATTTGTTTTGGTTTTTAAAACTTGGAAGTGATGGCTGGACCAAATTATAGCTTGGAAGCTGGAAGGTACAAGAAAAGCCATCCAAGATGCTGCTCCGTTTGCGCGGTATAGGACAGAATTGCTGAGGCTGCATCACTTGCGGCTCTCGAGTCCAGTGCCAGCACACAGAATTCCCTACTTACAGCTTTTCCATTTCACATGCCAAGTATCCAGCTCCTCAGTCTGTTATAAATCTTCCTTAATTCTGTAATTGCTTTGGTAGTGATTATAGGCAGGCTCTTGTTGATCCTTCTGTGGTTTTTCTTTATCCACATTTTTTGTGGGCTTTTATTGTTGCTGATTCTTTTTTCCAGTTCCTTGTTCCCCTCTTCCAGTTCTAGCAGGCCCCATGTCTTCTAAGCAGAGGCTGAACCAGTGCTACCGCTGGTCTTGTCTTTCCATTAAGAGCTGTTGGGGAAAGGGACATCTTGCGCCTGCCTTTTGCATGCTTATGATATTTGCACGAACATATACTAAGTTCATGCATTTAAGAATATGATCCAAATTGAGTTTGCAGGACAGATTTGCGTTCAGGGATGCAGTTAGAAATCATGGCAAGCAGACAGTTAAGCACATGTGAGGCTGTACCATCCTTTACAACCCATGGATGGCACTAGGCACAAGCAGTTACAACAGCAGCAAAATGATTGTGCCCGGGTCCTTGCTCAGCACATTCACAAGTCCTGCAGCTGGGCTGGTTGCTCTCCCATGGTCTGTGGTCTCTCTGCCCTGAAGCGCTGATCAGGGCCATGCCTTCATGCACTCCATCAGCAGCAGGCCTGGCTCTCCAGAGCTCCAGCACCCTCAGTTCCATCTTTTCTCTTTCCTCAGACACGTAGAGTCACTTCTACAGACTGTGATTTTTGTAGATATAACTAGTCTATCGACCAACTGTAGTCACTGTGTGTAAACCTCTGCCCTGGGTTATGTATGATGCTTGGATGAAAGTCAGTGATATCTCACTTGCTGACAAGTGAGACCCAGATCTCATCCAAACCACTGCAGTACCTTAGAAGGACCTATTTGACAAAAAGTTATGATTCTTGCTCCATTCATGTAGTTCCCACTCAAATCCTAGCACCATCAGAGCCACAAATCAATGGAGAGTTTCCTATTTGTGAAAAACAGATAAAGCTTTGAGGGGTCTGAGAGTCTGATCCATTTTGTACTTTGTCAAACTTTCAGCTAGTTTTAGAAGAGATCAGCTGGTAATTTTGAAAACAGCCTGGAGATTTTAGTGATTCTTAGAGGAACATTCCTGTAGCCTAGCTCATAAAGCACCTTAAAGAGCTTTTTATTTTCAGAGATGACTGCTATTGAGAACAGAAAATTACCACCACCTTTCATTCATGTTACCTGGGATTTTCCTCTTGCTCTTTAGGCATTGGCTACTACCTTTAATTATTATTATTATTATTTTTATGTTAATATCTTCAGCTTTAATTTCAGGGTGAAGTAGCCTCTTCCCTCAACATGGGAGAGGCTGTTCTATGAAAATGTCCATCTGATGTACCTTGTGGCTGAGCAGATGTTATCTTGCTTGGTAATGAAATTCTGCCTTGAGTAATTGGACACTCTTCCTGGTTCCTCATAATTAAGGCAGTAGAAAAGAACAAAACCTGCTGATTTGATATGAATAATTGCTTCATTAAGTTATTTGCTTCCTCACCATATCTATTAGCCCAAAGTAGAAAACAGCATGACCATCAGACCATATAGGACAATACTGTTACAGTACAGGTCTTTGGCATTGGGTTGTAAAAAGGAATCACAGGAGGGAGAAAAAAAAAAAAAAGGAAAATGCTCTGCTAAGTTATTTACCTTTTAACCATATGAAATTGAAACTGCAGAGAGCCTAGCTGTTGCTAGCTGTGCTTCATCCTAACTGAGTGAATCAGTGTCTGGAAAAAGAGAGTTAATGTATGAGGCTTTAGATTAACACAACCGTCTTGCCTGCTGTATCCGAGCAATGTGAACTGATGTTTAAAGGCTGAACATCTGCGAGCTGCTGTGGAGCAGGAAACAGGAGAGCTGCTGCAAAGCCCGGCCACTGGCAAGAAGCAAGTGTTTCGGAGCTGGAATGCAGCAGATTGGCAGTGGTCCTTTGTGGTAGCTTGTGTTACTGTTCTTTGCATTAGTCGCCTTGGCTCTGGAAAGGCTTTCGTGTGCGTTTGGGTACACGTGAGCGCAGCAGTGAGCCTGTGTGACACGTGGGACAGGTCAAGGTGTCTTTGTTCAGTTAGACGGAGCAGAAGGCTTAACGGGAAGCGCAGCTGCGTTTTTAAGCAGATTGTGCATGGGATCCGAGCTCCTCAGCACATCCGAGCGTCTCATCTCTGTGATTCAGTGCTTTGGCTGGTCATGAATAACCAGTCAGCTCAAATGCACTCGATAAACCTATACTGTATTTCCTCACTGTGAGCTGAAGAGCCAGGCTGCCTAGTGGGAGCAGCTATAGAATTTATACCTGCCTGCGTACGAAGTTAGGGCTCAGAGGCTCCCTGGATATGAATTCTGCTAAATTACCCCTAAGTGCTGAGTGAAGTAGCTGAGCGGTTTCACGTCAATGTCACCCAGTCCTTGAGACCTTTTCATGTTGTGCTCTGAGCAGGGCAAAGCCCGTATTCTCCATGAATGCTATCGGAAACTTGGATCGGAACATGGTTTCTATCTCCCCCTTGGATCGGGGAAGGTAAGGATGTTTTTGTAAGAGCTACTCCACTGAGCTCAGAGCTGACAGACCTAATACTCCTGCAGCTTGCAAGTTGCATAGTTATAAATAAGACAAGACTAGGTTTTAATCACAATTCTTTTTTGGAGCCACTAAAGCAACAACAAAAGATCTTTATTTTAACTAAAGGAGAGTAATGATGAACTTTAATAACCAGGGCACTGTAAGCATTAACTTGCTGCTGAATAACCTGTGCTTTGTATGACTCACCACCCTGTTAGGGTCGTGGAGAAAACTCAGAGCAACCAAAGATGCCAGAATACCTTCATTTTCCCGAGAAAGGTATTAGGGGGTGGAGGCACATCCTGCTGGCTGGGATTACCAATGCTGCAGGTATCCAACACCAGGTATCATAAGGTCTTTCCCACAAGCAGGGACAGCAGGAAATGTGTGGGGCTGAGAACTCAGAGTAGGGACTGAACTCACAGGTCACTCCCTCAGCAGCTGGCCAGCAGGTCCCTTCCTCTGTATCCTGCGATGAATTGACTCTTGCTGCCTCACCTGATCTTGCTGACTTAGTGCCTCCAAGCTGTGCTGAGGGTGAGGCAGTGCCTCGCTGCACAGACACCAGCATCAAAACCAGGGTTCGTACTGGCTGAGGTGAGCACAGGCACGTAGCTGCGAGGGATGTGGTCCCCTTTTGACTTCCTTTCCTAGGCATTCAGGGGCTCTCCTTGAGCCTCACGGGACCTGCTGTGACTGTCCTGCTGGGGCAGTGTGGCACTGCTCATCTGCTTAGTTTGGCTGCCGCTGCCTTGAGCGGGGGAGGACTGGGTGCTGGGGAAGTGAGCTGGGTGGAAAACTGCAAAAACCTGCGTGCTTTCTCCAGCTGTGCAGCCCCAAAAGTGACTGGTCAACAGAAAGGAGCTTAGAGGATCAGATGTAAAATAAACAAAGAGCTGGAGAGGGAGATGTGGGTGATTTATAGCTCCTCACACCTCAGTTCCTACTGCTAAACCAGCTGAAGATGCATTGCTCTCCAAAGAGGGGAATCAGGCCTGCTCTCGTGCTGCCTGGCAGATCTTAGCACTTCGCACTTGGCTCCAGGCCTCACCTCCTGGGTTCCTCTTGTTCATAGCTAGACATCCAGACCCTCCCTTGTTCTGGTGCCAGGGCCCAAAATCTGAAGGTGCAAACGCTGGTACTTGAGGAGCACGTCCTGGGCTCGGGCCACCTTTGTAAATGACCCTTTCCCTTCCTCTCCTCAGTGCTGGTTACCCAGGGAACCTTCTCCGTACCATAACAGTGACTTTGTCTTTCAGGCATTGCCTTTGAGCACCCTGACTAATGCTCCCCACACCTGTACCTGGGAAAAGTCAACTTTCCTCCCTTTTGCAACATGAAAAACTGGGTCTTAGGGAGGTTAAATGAGTCAGCTGTAGACACACAATTAGAGAGCAGAGCCTGATTTTTTTTTTTTTTTTTTTTTTTTTGAGGGGGGTGCTTCTCCATGAGATTTTTTTTTCCTTTCTTTACATCCCTCCTTGCTGCAGGGTGCATTACTCTGAGCTGTTGCCTCCCCCAACCTCCCCCTGGCCTGACCCTCCTGAGGCTCTGGCCCCTTGCCTCAGCCTCCCGCACGTGGCTGGCGGTGCTTGGCTCTCCCTCCTCCTCTCATCCCTGTGTCGTGTCTAGTTTGGGAGATTCTGGACCTTGCTGCAGGACCCCCACGTGTTGGAGAACGTGCTTGCCTGGAGGATGCTACTGAGGGAGAGACAGCAAATACCATTAGCAGAAAATGCTGTTCATGCCCGCCTTAAAACTGCTTCTGCAGACTTAATGCATTAGTCCAGAAGGTGTTAGTGGCCAAGGGCACGTGTAGGTGCACTTGGGCTCAAGCTGCTGCAGGAAGGGGATGTCAGCTGCCATCCTGGTGTTTGCGGCACTGTGCAGGCTCTGCCTATGCCCAGCCCTCCGTGAGGAGCGCTCCCCGGCGCGGCTGGCCCGAGGCAGGAATGGTTTGCGCAGCCTCCCGGGAGCCGCTCCGGCTCTGTGCAGCTTCCCGGGAGCTGCTCTGGCTCCGCGCCGCCTCCATGCGAGGGACCGTGCCCGGTAGAGCCGGCAGGAGGGCCGTGCCACGGCGTGCCCGGCGCCGCAGGCCCCTGCGCAAGGGCAGGGGCGCTGCGGCTCAAGCGGGAGCNGGGAGCCGCTCCGGCTCTGTGCAGCTTCCCGGGAGCTGCTCTGGCTCCGCGCCGCCTCCATGCGAGAGCCCAGGAGGGACCGTGCCCGGCAGAGCCGGCAGGAGGGCGGTGCCATGGGGTGCCCGGTGCCGCGGGCCCCTGTGCAAGGGCAGGGGCGCTGCGGCTCGAGCGGGAGCTCTTCAGGCAGTGAGCGGGGCTTGCACAGCGCCTGCATCAAGCCAGCGCTCCGAGTCCCTTGCTTTCATGAACAATAAATTCTCTCACTAATCTTACAAAATGGAGAGGGGACAGGAGGGGAAAAAAAAAAGCCATAAATGACTTACCTATTTGAAGCTTGTAGGCTCTATATTGTATTAAACATTAACCTGCCCTTCTAAGCCAAACTACTGACTCTCTTGATAGTTCTGAGGCCCAGGCAGCCAAAGAAAAGGATTCTTTGTCAGACAATATTTCAGAAAAAAATCCCTTCAGCCGTTTTCTGTCTCTTCGTGTTTGTTTGGCCCTGCGGTATAAAGCCTGCTCCACAATTTACTGTTTGTATTTGTGCAGTCAAGCTGATCTGATGACTGCACCCTTAGCCCTGGCTCTGAAAATATTGTTAATCAACAGTTCCACGAAGGCGCACGCATACTCTGCATGCACCTTCATGCACGTAAATGCATAGCCATGCACTAAATTGCACACATGAACACATGCTCACACACTTGGTCACACATTGATATGTGAGAAAACAGTCCTTTCATCTGCAAAATATATCCCCATGAGTGTTAGAGTGTCAAAAATAGTTGTGCCTAGGTCCATGATGAGGGATACAAAGCAAGAACAGGGCACAAGTGTCAGCACCTGGGAGTGAGCTCAGACTCTGCCACCTCTGGGTGTTTGAGGTGGGGCAAATCACTCTGCTGTTGCTCTTCCTCCATAAATTGTGATTAATGATTTCCAAACTGTTGGTGTAAGAGCAATATAGTGTTACTATGGACTTAGACACATCTTTACTTAGTCAACAAACCTGAAGTGGTTTCAAACTTTGCCTGATGCCACAGGTTTTTTCATTGTTCTTGTTAAATCCTTCCTGATGAAGGTCCCAGGTATGCTGGAGGAGGGTAGAGTTGTTCCTGCTATAAATGAGGGAATGTGTCGGCGCTCCAGAGCTGTTTCTGTGCAGTCTTTCAATCCCACTGATGTCAGCCGGGCCATTAGACTTGACACTAAATGCTCAACGGAGGTTCAGATAATCCTTTTGCTGTATCTGTTGCATTTTTTCAAGTATATGGCAGAGAAATGATAAGAAATGCCTCTAGGACTGCACCAGTTCAATCTAGTGAAAGCTACAACTCCTGTGTCCTCATGCAATGACAGGGATGTGAGGACAGAATAGCTTTCTGGTATTGTGAAAAATCCTAAAATTAAAAGAAAAAGAAATGCACAAAATACCAAGATACCAAGATCGTCCCTTTATGCTGGTAGAATATCCTCACGTAGCCTGGACGTGTGCCCTGCACCTTAACGTGCGTGAGTCACGGAGTCATGAAATCTTTCCGCTGACTTAGTCCGCTCCTTCCTTTGCAAATGAGACTCCTCCATTTCAGCACGCCCGCGGTCATGGCTGTTCTTAATTTGCTTTTTCTTCCCGCCTGCGTGTAATGCCCTCAGCTCATCACGTTGGCTGAGCTGCCCACCCTGCGTTGCACGAAGGAGTAAGCAGGGGCACATCCCTGCTCCTCATGGGGCCACACATGGAGGTCCCCAGGTGTTGCCAAAGCAGAGCCTCCCCATGCCCAAATCATGGCTGAGGTAACCTGGGGGAGGATGACCCATCTGTGCTCTAGCAAGCTGGTTATTCCCCAGGCAGCCCCGCGGAGCGCTGAGCGATGCTGGGGCGCACGCTCAGCCCGCACCGTCAGCCTGCCCAGCGCTTGCTGCGCTCGTAGCTTGTTGCAGTGCTTCCCGTGTGGCTTTCAGCAGGAAAGAGGTGTTTACAGCGCAGGGTGCCCGCAAGCCAGCAGCGCACTTTGAACCAGAGAGCGCCTGACTGGAGCGCCGGGCTGACCTGAGCTCCCAGAGCCCCACGGGCTGCGTCCAAGCCGTGGGGTGTGCCGGCTGCCGGCACGAAATTCCCTTTCTTCCCTTTGCCAAACTCTGTGATTTATGGAGTTTTCCAGGGCTGGGAGTTGGCAGGAATCACCCACAGAGGCAGTTTTGTTTTCCAAAGCAGGGGGAACACGAAAACGCCGGTGGGGGCGAGCTCTGCTCTACCCCTGCCGATACGGGGCACGTTGGAACAGTCCGCGCCCGGGGTGAGATTAGGAAAGGTGTGCGTTAATTGATGGGAGCGCTGGGCTGGCGGCGCGTGGATGCCGCCGAGGAGGCGTGCGTGTCCCCTCCCCGGCCGCGCACAGCGGGATCCAGCCGGCACACAGCACCCGGGACTGTCTGCGGCAGCAACTCGGCTTCGCGCCTATGTAACGAGAGAGCAGCATGAAGAAGTCGTCGTACTCAGGTATGCCGGCTGCGGCCCCCATTGGTCTCTGCCCTCTCTGCTCTCTCCTGCTTTTGGGCTGTGTTTGGAAAAGAAAAACAAGTACTCTGATTGCTTGTTTTTCTCCAAGAAAACAATTTGCACCCTCTCCCTTCCAGTGTCTCCAGAGTGGAGGAAAGAGACTTTCCTCGCACGTAAACAAAACCTGTTGATCGTTGGAAAAGCTTACAGAGCAAACGGAGTCCAGGAGGCAGGTTGTGCCAGGCACCGCACGGCTCCCATTGTGGGAGCTCGTGGTTTGGAGATACCTACAGCAACCCTAACCCTAAACCCTAACCCTAAATTTTTCTTTTAGCCCCTAGGGCTGCCGGGGCCAGGGCTGCACTCTGAGCACCAACCCCGCTGCGTCCCCAGCTGCACGAGGCTTTCAAAACCCTGCAGGAGGGTCAGGATCCTCTCGTGCCCCACAGCTTTCTCCTTCCCTCCTTTCCCCTCACCCCACCTCTTCCTGGCTTTTCCCGTGCTGTAAGTGATTTCTGGCCCCCTGCTCTCTCTGAATGCGTGGAGCTTGTTCATCCTCTGCTGAATGAGGCACAGCCGCTTCATCAGGGTTGTCTTCTGCCTAATGGAGTGTAAGTCATTAGAACACAAGGGGTCTGCAGGCCTTCTGCTCTCTCCTCCTGCCCCTTCTTTCTGGTGGAGCTCTGGCTGACATGGAGTTTTCTGAAATGGGGCAGTCGTGGTTTGCAGATGGGAACAGGTGATTCGATTTCTTTCTTAAGCTTTCTGTGAAATCCCACCAAGGAGGTGCCTGTGTGCCACAGTGCAGCTAAATCGTTCATGAAAAGTCCCTCCACTTCTTCCATAGTCAGGGATGCTCCTGACAGCTGCTACACGTAGGGCAGCTCCTTCAGGTGCCAGACTTTGCTCCACAGCTGATTTCTGTGCTGGCTACTGGCCTCTGTGCTCACTAAGCCCAGGTCTGCCCTTGCCCTCACCCCGGCGGCTCCTTAGATACGGTGTCACCCCCCGGCCTCTTCCCGGCATCCCGAGGGCCGTGTCTCGCCGCTCCGCAGGCCGTTGCGGGCAGCCGGCCTGCTGTGATTCACCAGCCACGTAATGGCCAACTGGCCTCCTCATGATCTCATAAACCACAGGAGCTCGTGGGTTGTCTTCACTTTGAAAATTCCCCATGTGATGCTGATGCCTGTTTATTGTTAGCATTAATTAGGAATCAGCCTCTTCGGTACATTTCTCTTAGCCTCACTGAGAAGATGGCAGGGAGGTCTTCTTAGGGCTTGCGTGCTAGGAACTGGAGGAGGACTAAGCATGATTATTACCATGTTTTTATGCAATGAAATGGGTATTAATGCTTGTGCATTACTGTTAGGGAACCCTATTGTTTGGCCAGGTGCTTATGGTAGTTGTCAGTCCAGGAACAGAGGAGGTGCAAAAACAAGGCTGGAGATTCTCACTGATCAGAGAGAGAGCTGTTAGATTTGTGTACCTCAAATTAGAAGTTCTTGCAGATGAAACTGAGTGGTTCTTAATGACTTTATCTGCTTCAGGTTGGTGGGTGCTAGAGCAAAACTGTCGCTATTAAGGGTGATTGATGTCTGGTTAGTACCTTTATTCAAAAAGGCCTGTAGTTATATCTTGGAAACCCTTTGCTTGCCTTGATTTTTGCCTTGGTATGTGGCAGCTGTTTCGGGAAAAAGAGCGGAAGAGTTATATTAGCCACCTGAAACAACAGGATAATTGCACTATTACCACCATTAATTTTGCAAAAAGCGTAGGCAACTTTTAAGCTCTTGTACATTGCAAAAACTCCAGCTACAAAGCTGCTCCTAATGCTGTGCTGGGGCCATACCTCTCTCCTGATTCATAGGGAAGAGAGGCACACTGTGAATCACCTACCGCACTGAGGAGGCTGTCGTTGGAGGCCGGCCAGCTGTGCTCTGGTAGAGCCAGCCCTCGCTAGCTTATAAATCTGATAGTTTTACAAATCAGCAAACAGCGACGGTGACTTACTTTGGGGGATTTAACTCGGAATTGAAATTTTCGAAGAAATGGGGAAGACATGCTGTGTGCTGGCTGTCCCTTGCTGTGCAGACCCTCTGAATGTTTCACTGGTAGGAAAAAGTGATGAGCTGAATGACAGGTGACTTCTCAGCTACAAAGCCCGTGCTTCTCAAGCACTGCACTGCTGAGAAACTCCTTAAAGCTGTGACAAAATGAAATAGTAAGCCAGCATCCCCTGAACACTGTGAGGTTAGGGAGGAATGCTGAGTGCCTGGGCACATTTTGTTTTCCTTCAATATATTCTCTCTCTTTCTCTATATATATATACTGTGGGAGGAATCCCACTGAACCTAACTGGAGGGTTTCAATGAACTACGCAGGGATAAGGCCCCAACTCCATCCTCCTCTGTGAACACTGCAACCCTGTTGTACCACGTTGTTCCCCAGCCCAGACAAGATTTCCCTTTTTCTAAAGCACTTCAGGGGAAATCGTTACACATCTGCTATGGCTTTTGAGCACATGCCACATAGGTGTGGTTGGGATGAAGAGTTTGCCTTGAGATGCTTTACCTCGCACAGATAAACAGACACTCAGACCTTTGTGCTGTAGCTGCTGGCACATGCAGCCCAGCCTGGCAGGGCTTTTTTCCTGGAACGTATTGGCACAGCAATAGGTGGAGGAAAGAGGGGCTAAAAGGGGCTTCTATAAGGCAGGTTGAAATCAAGGAGTACTCTGAAGCCACCTTCAGCACATCTGCTTTAGAGATAACTATTATTTTAGATGCTTAGAATATTTTTAATATTTTAGATTCTTGTTTTCTATTACTTAAGCACAATTGCACTGCCAACAAAGCAATAGACAGGATTAATGATAAATGACAAAATAACCATGCTCTTGGGACATGAGGGAAGAAAAAAAATGTGTGTGGTCTCCCTGGCCTAGGTGCTGTTTAGCACAGCACACAGCAGATCTGTGTGGATGTTGAACACTTCCCACTTCTGATCCAAATCAGCAGCAGCTAGAGTTAGGAGTGCAAATAAGGCTTATATGCAGTCAAAAGGTTCCTCTTGTTGCTACGGTATGTGGAACTGCTGGTAGATAAAGCTAGGAAAGAGGCTAAAGATCAGACGCTGATAAATTTGCTTTGTTCCATATGGTTGAAGTTTTGATAGCAATCAGCTGCAATGACCTTCCTTAGGCACATGTGACAGTCGCATTGGATTCAAAGTGGCAAATTCAGGTGTTCAGCCTGTGCAGTCAAAGCCACATCTCTGAATTCACTAGCTACTTCTGAGGCCTTTAAGGACAGCCAGCTTTGAGGGAGCCCAGCCCGTGGTGGGGTGAGAGCTGCTGAGCAGTGCCCAGCAGCAGTGTGTGTATGTGTAGCACAGCAGGACAGCCACGACAAGACCATAGGAAAGTGCATCACAGCACGCTGTCATCTGGCACCAGATGAAGGAGCTGGTCAAGGCAGTGAAGAAAGGGTGAGGAGACTTGGCTGCCCTAAGTAAGCATCAAGGCAGGCGCAGGCTGCTCCAAGGGGCTTGGGGCATCATTTTTGGCTGCAGCCAGTCTCCTGAGACGCTTTGAACACTCTGACGCTGACAACTATGTTCCTTTGCAGGCTGATATTGCATGAGAGGCACAATGTAACTCCCTTGGTGGCTTTTAACTTCCTCTCATAAAAGCTCCAAGGTGTGCCAGAGATGACATGCAGGTTGGAGAGGCCCTAGCGAACCAGAGCAGGCAGCCTGTGATCTGACTGGCATTTTGTTTGTATAAGCCATGGAAAAATAAGCAGGATTGTACAGACTGATTTTTTTTTCCTCTTTTAGTTTACTGGCCAAACTACAATATTAAGGAAAAAAAATACAGTCTGGATCCAACAAAAACATTCATTTAATTTGAGGTTGTCATTTTGAACAGAAATTTGAAATACTTTGTTTTGAAATATGTAAAAATAAGAAAGCCTTGTTTCTGCCCAAAGCTATTTGCCAAATTCAGCTCAAATTCAGAGAGTTCTTACTCCCTCCAAACCTGTTTTGCTGGCCAACAAGCTATCAAAAGAAAAAAATAAAAAGTTTAGTACTGGGGATTGCAATCAAACGCAGGAAGTCCGATGCTCAGCCTGGCTATACAAAGCTACTGCTCAAAACGTGAATTCGGTGCAAGCAGTGCCTCTGCCAGGTCACATTAATGAACTGTCCTGTTGCATCATTTCCACTTGTTGTCTGCATGTGGAACAGCCCTGCCTGATGTCCCTGAGCTCACTCGTGGGCTCTGTACTAGCTAATGTGGTCCTTAACAGGGTCTGTTGCTGGACTTCCAGTGAAATCAACCCAATTAATCATTTACACAATTTCTTCTGTATTTTATACAAACAGATTGTCTTTATTAGCTATCTAATGCCTGCATTGTCAGTCTGCCCCGATACCTCTAGGCTCTGCTTGTCCCTGTGTTGGCTCAGCACGCGGGAGAGCAAGAGGAGTAGCTCTGTGCAGTCTCTTCCTGTGCGTGTCTCCAGTCCTGCCAAAGGATCTGCTATCAGATGCCTCATCATGTTGAGAGTCGCCTGTGATTAACGCCGAGTTACACACAGCATGGACTATTATTGCAACCGATGTTTATTTTGTAGTAACACACATGCAGGAGCGCTGAAGACTGGCCAGGATCCCATTGTGCTAAGTGCTGCTCTGCCCTCCGGAGCACATGCCTGAATATCTGTATTTTAGATCATTATAAATATTTCACATAAGACTCTGCCAAGTGTTCCCTGTTGGCTGGATCCAGATAGCTCTCTGGTCAGCCGCTCTGGAGCTCATGTTCTTCCTTGTTTAGGCACACGGAATTAAGCAGAGTGCAGACTCCCTGGATATAGACGGAAGCACTTACCTGTCATTCTGCAGTAACCAAGTGATGAACAAACCGCTAGTGCTGCAGGCACTGGCACCGCTGCATGGTCGTTATGCAGATAGACAGTGTAGGAAGGGCAGCAGTTGGCTTTCAGTCCAAGGACTTTGCAGGACATCAGGAGTTCAAAAGACCCTGTGTACAAAAAGTCCCCAGCATCTAGAGGTACCAGGACTTCAGTGTCACCCTGTATCCTCACTGTGTGGTGGGAGAGAGCAACTAGTGGAGTTGTAAGATGGGTAACAGCTCCCTGTGTACCTTAGCACTTGGGTTATTAGGCTAAAGGTTTGTGTCCTGGCACATGCTGCAAGGACCCCAGGTGGTTTATTCACAACCGACTTTGCTCAGATCTTGTTATTTAAGCTCATTTTCCATTGCTTCCCTGCCTCTCCCTCTTGCAGACCTTTGTGCTCCTGCATTGCTGCGAGCGGCCCTCGCAGCCACCTCTGCTCTGCTCAGGCACAGAGCAGAACTGAGGCGTTTGTGACACCAGTGGGAGCATGGGGGACCTGATGGGAAGGGAAAGGCTGGGCTAGGGGAAAGTTTGCAGCCTTAGAGTGGGGAGAAGGGGGTGCTGGTAACCGCTGTGCCATCCTGGCGTGCATGCCTCAGAAATACTGATCCTTTGCCCAAGGCTTTGAAAGTGGTTCTGCACTTGGCACTGGGATACCTTGCATTATGGAAGTTACAGGAAGGAAAACCAACAAAGACTGCAGAATGAGCTTGTTTCTTGATGACCCAAGAATAGCAGGAGGTTGGTGCACAAAGGGCTTTGTGTCCTATTTTCAGGACGCTGAATGCTCTGCAGGTTGGCTTGGGCAGCTGCATGGACTTAGAAGCCATAATTCAGGTCTGTGCGAAAGCCTGTTGGTATCCAACATCCACAGCCCCCTCCGTCCTTGCTGTAAACCCCAGAACAAAAGAGACAACAAATATGATCCAGCTCCTGCATGGCAAACACTTGCTCATTGTTTCAGGCAACCGCATCTCTGATTAGTCTATGCTTTAAATTCACATTTTCCAACCAGTAAACAAAAGCCCTGATGCCCTGTCACATTTGCACACTCTGCCTAGTGGGCTTTCTCTCTTGCTTTTTTTTTCCCCTCCCTCACATGTATTTTGCCACTCGATCCAACACTTTAAACCATTCACTGTTCCGCTGCTGCCTGAGTCACTTCCCCTGCGTGGAGCGCGCTGGAGGATTTGGCCTTTGACATTCATGCTGGCTGCTGCCGTCGGTATTGTTGTTTGTATTGTAGTAACATTTAGAGACGCCCAGAAAGAGCGGGTACCACTGCCCAAGGCACTGTGGAAATGTAGGGTAGAATGTGTGTGCTGGCCCTCCCCCCATGCCTCCAAATTTCTGGGTAATTAGAGTGGACAGACAGTGGATGAAAGGGAAATAGGGGCAAAGTCCAGTGTCACGGTCCCAGGATGAGGTCATGGCTGGAGACGCAGCAGGGCTTAGGTTTGCAGTTTGTGGCCTACATCTAAAACCATTAAGCTAGTAAGTATTTTGCTTACTTTTAAAATTCTCCAGCATATTTATTGCTGCAAAGAGTGAGGTGTGTGTGTGACACGTTCCAGCAAAAAGCACAGTCTTTTTTCACTCTTGGGCCAAAAGATTTTGTTGCCGTGTGAAAATGGTGTGTATGACATCGTGTGTTTCCGACTATCCGTCACGACGACAGATACCGTGTGCGCAGCCCAAGTGCTGGTGTTGCACTGCTGTGCTCTGCTGGCAGGCAGAATCCATAGGACATGTCATGTTATGAACATCTGTTAGGAATAGCTTAGAGAAGCCGGGAATACAGCTGTAGAGAACCTAATTTGTAAAAAAAAAAAAAATGCAAAACACGTGTATGCAGAACGTATCAAAAAGCCGTGTGGGGTCTGACTGGGTGACTAGCAACTTTCTCAAAGAACTGTTCAACTTGCCCTTCCTACGCGAGGTGAGCATGGACAGGATGTGTCGTGTGGAATGAGGAAACGTTGCTGCAGTAAATAACTGAATAATTCCTTGGGTGCGCTCACAGCAAGGAAGGGCGAAGCTAACAGACCTTCCCTCCTCTCCTTCGATCCTCCTGCTGTGCCTGCTCGCGTCTGGTCTTGCCCGTGGCTGGTGTTGCGCAGGACCCTGATCACGTTTGTTTTGAAGATAAGTGCACAAATATTGCTGACCGGACTCAAACCAGCAGCACTGCAGCTCTGGTGTCCCTTCATCAGGCCTCAGATTACTGTTGGGTGGAAAAATCTTTCCCAAAAGCAATGCTGCTCATCACAGATAGTAAATAAGTCATTTTGCATAAAGTCTGTCCCCTTCTAAAACAGACGAGAGATAATTTCTCAGCTGAAGGTGGGTTCCACATTTTGGACATGGTTTGTGGAAGAGCAGAAGACTTTGTAAACCCTTGAAAGCAAAGAGTGATCTGTAAAGATTTAACTTGTCACATACGCAAGCCAACTCACTTCTTTATGTTTCTAAGCACCCTCAGGGAGTGCGGTAGCCGGTGGGATCCATCTGTCCCTAGGCAGGAGTCAGACCCTCACTAAGAAGCCACCAATGGACCAGGCTGAGAGAGCCGAGGGCTCTTTTCCTCTCCAGGGAGTGTTTTGAACCTAATTTGTCCGGGTTTTGGGTGCAGTTGTCCCGGGTTTCGGGTGAACTTAGCCTTCCGTGCCCTGTCACAGCCAAGCCTTGTCTCGGCTGTGCTCACACCGTGCCTTATACCGAGGGTTTAGACACCTTTCCACTAGTGTGAAGTCCAATTAAAGCAAACAAAAGGGAGTTTCCCTTCCTGCCTGTTCCCAGCCTCCTCCGGAAGCCCCTCGGTGCGCCTGTGCTCGTCAAACCCTGGGTGTGCAGAGGTCTCGTGGCGCGTGGAAATCTGATCCTGGAGGCAGGCCTGGGCTCGGCGCGGGGCAGCGCAGGGGCTGGTGAGTCAGCCCTTTCCCACAGCGGCGTGCAGTGATCCGCCAGGCACAGGGCTGACCAGAGGCACCCTTGGAAGTGTTTATATTTAGAAGGGGGGTTCACTGCTGCCTGGGAACCTGCTTCTTCCTGTGTAGCTTGTCGGTGAGGAGCTGGTGGCAGGACCCCATGCTCTTGAGAAGACTTATCTGGCTTCTAAGCCACCTTCTAAGGCAACTTTCGCAGTTGTGTACACAAAATAGCTGCTTGTAGAGCAGCAGTGGACACTGGGCATCTCTGAGGCAGAGATCAGCATTGGTGTGGGATAGCTCTCAAAGGAGGGGAAAGGAATATTTTGTCTGGTGGTGCTATGTTTGTGAAAGTACCTGGACATGTGGCCCAAATAGCAGCTCATTCTTAAGCTTTTGCTCAAGCATTAGAAAGGGTGAGTGCATCTCAGCAGCTCGAAGCACGCGGGAAGTTATTTCCATGACATGAACATGGAAACGGGGAGGGCAGGTACCAATCTGATGCCTGGAGTATATGACGGCCACACGGCATTTCCCTCAGGAACACAGAGCTGATTCCAAGTGACCAAGAGGCTGAACAGACCGGAGATAAACTGGAGGGCCTTTGCAAGTGGTAACTAGAAGCAAAAGGTTGTTGTTGTTAAGCTTTTCTCCTTTTTTTTTTTTTTTTTTGCCTATACCAGAAGAGTATTATTTACAGGAAGCACTTTGTGCAGCTCAGAGTTTTGTTTAGAGAAGGAGTATAGAGGGAAGGGACAGTTAAAGGCGTAATGGAAATGAAAAAGGTCATGGTTCTGTTCAAGAAAATCCATAATTTTCCAGTGTGGGAGTATTGCTATTCTGGGGACCGAGGGAATAGCAGAGCTCTGGCTCAGATCCCCAGTGGGAGAAAGGCTGCACGGGAGGGACGGATTTGCCGAGGAATCCGGCCTCCCCTTAGGCTCTCCGGTGGTCCGGTAGCTCCCACCGAGGCCTTGCGTGGCCAGGCCCACATCAGCGCCTTGGGGCAGAGTGCTCCCTGGTGAAGGATCATTGGCCCCGCTTGGGGGGGTCATGTCCCACAGCAGGAACACAGGACAACCGGCCAAGCCAGGCCTTACTGACCTACCTGGAGCGAGCTGAAGTCCCCTCGTAATCTGCAAGAGCAGCCTCTGGGTGTGAGTTTACTTTAGTTTTGATGTTATTAAGGGAAAAGGGGACCATCTGTAGCTTGCTATATAATCAGAATAAACACAGATCACAAGATGCCCTGACCCTGGGCAATTACTGCCAAGAACTGTTGTTGAATGAATGGCTCAATGATAAAGCTGCAAGTGCCTGGGCATGTACAAAAAAAAAAGTTGCTAAGAAGAATAACAGATCTTGGGTAGTTACAAGTCAGGACAAAGGATTTGCACATGGTAGACCACAGGAGGGATTTATGAAGTGAATTTCAGGTTAATGTAAAGCTGTAAATTAACATGACTGGGGACTGGAAGCTTTGGTTTACCTGCGAGAAAGGTAAAGTCTGGTCTAGAGCAGAGTGAGCGTCCCCCTCCAACGTGACCGGCGGGGAGCTCCCCACCTACAGGGCGGATGAGGATGAAACAATTCACCCCCTTCAGGGAATTCAGTTAGGATCTCTGAAACTTGGTGTTGCCAGTCCAGTCTCAAAACAGCAGCATCCTCCCCTCCCCAGCTGTTCGCTTTGGGAAAGCCTTCCTAACTCACTGATTTTTTCAGTGTTCTAGTGATAAAAGGACAGATCTGTGGCATATTGCTTTTATGTAAGGCCCGTTGCTAAAAGTTCCAGGAAATCCCTATAATCAACTGCCTGTAATGTAGTATGATACCCTGTATGCCACCTGCAAGATTTTTCCCCGTTGGTGTCCTGCCTTCAGATAGTTAAGAGCATGTTTTACTGTGCTGGGCAAAATACTGAGAAATAGGAGTTCCTGAGTTGACCCTTAGCTCTACCCTACCCACCGCATCCTACCCTTGGATTTCCCATGCCTCAGTTGCTAGCACTTAGCAGAGCTATTTAGCGAGCGCAGTTCAGACTCGCACAGCCTGAAGAAATGACGTTACCGCAATTAATTGTCCCTTGGCATTAATTGACATTCAGCGGAGTCGGCATCTGCAGACTGGTTCTTGGATTGCTGTAGTGACAAGTGAGACGCTTTGGTTGGCTGCGCCCGCGTCTGCACACAAGGAAGGTGTCGGTGCTGCGCGGCTGCAAGGGGCCATCGTGGCTTGGGTGGTCTTTCCTTTTGGCTTTGGCAGCTGCAGCACAAGGCTGTGATTTATTCCCCGCAGTGGATTTTTGTCAGATAAACCTCCTTGCAGTGATGTAAAGTAACATGACAGCTGATTTCTGCAGTTAACGTTGTAAGCGATGAGCTCAGCTATGCGGAGCGTGAGCCCTGGGAGCGCTGCGGTGCCCGCCGCTGCTGCCTGGCCCTGCAGTCCGGTGATCGGTGCTCCTGCACACCCAGTCACTGCCTAGGAAACCGGCATCAGGAACAGATGTTTGAAATAAATGCCCTGGTTTTCTGACAGTGTGTGTGTGGGGGAAGACTTGGCTGGCTGAAGACTTTTGGCTTTGCAAGTTTGAATATCCTGGAAAAATAAAAGCTGTGCTTGGGATGCTATAGAGAAGAGATACTAAACAGTTAAATATAACACTGTCTGGGCCTGTGCTTTTGGTTTTTTAAACAGTTAACCCCAGTTGGTTCACACTTACTGTTCCAACAGAGACTGTTCTGAGTGACACTTCTCAGAGATGCTGAAGCAATGTGGTTTAGAACCGCACAGGGACGTGCGTTTCAGCGAGAGATCAGGTGCTGCCTCTTGCAGCAGGAGTCTGGATTAACGTGCAGATCTCACCAAGGCTTGTGTGTCCTGTTGGCCGTGGGTGTAAGTACAGGAGCTCACAGGAATAACTATATGCCGGAAAAGCCTCCGTCCTTAAGATTGCAGGGATCTGTGCTAGACCCCTTTTTAAGTTGCTCGTATTCCTAGGAGGAAATCTTGTGGGCGGCTGTTGGCACAATTACAGGAGAAGGGTTAGTGACTGTGCTGAGAAGCAGGTAACTGGAGGAGCAGCCCAGGGCATGGTCATATGAGCTCCTGGAGAGCTGGCAGAACTTGAACATAGTCCTGCTTAAAAAGCAAAAAATAAAGTGTCTTCATTCTTAGCATTGTGGAAATATTGCTGTGTGTGAAACCCCCTCCATCTGCCCTGACAGACAGCCTCTGTTAAAGAAGTTTATCGTGGGGGAATGCATGCAGGGCTGTGGTGGAGCAGCGCACTCGGCAGCCAGACAGTGTGTGCTGACCCTTGGGGTGCTGCTGGCACTGCCTGCCCCTGTGGCCTTGATGGGTATCCATAGGTGCTACAAGGGCAACAACTTTACTGATGGCCAGAGTGTGCGCCTTCCTTGGACACCGCAGGCATGAGGGTGGGAGCCTGCTGCTCCTTGCCTGGGGGTTTGAGTTGGTGGGATTTCTAAATATTTTGAGCATATCTGCAGTTAGAGTTTGGGAAGAGAGAGAAAACACGAGAATGGGATTCCACCTGCTTCCAAGACAAATACAGTCACCTCTGGGAGAGGAAGAGGAGAAATCACGAAGGAAACCATAAAGACAGGAAAAACTAACAGCGTCTTCAGCAGTACGTGTGCTAGAATGAATTGAAATAGCCACCAGCTACTGGGAGGGAAGGAGGAAGGGCAAGCCCTGACAGCGCTCTGAGAGCTACACAGGTAACACAAATTGCAGTGCAATTCTTTGTTACATATTTTATTGCAAATAGCTTGATGAGGTGGCTTCTGCTGATGACTTTACTCTGTGAACAAACTTCTTGGTGAGAATATACCTGTCACACAGCAGCCATAAACTGTTTTTGGTTTCAGAACCTTCCTTATATAATCTCATCATGGGTACCTGGCACAAGATACTCTTTGTACTTGTTAGAGCCCAGGCTCTGAAGTATGAGAATGATGGTTTTTTTTTTTTTCCCTTAACTTTGTTGTAAAAGAGGGTATCACTGGTCAGAGAACCATCTGAGAGACATGGTATTAGAATACTCATATTTTCTTCATCATGGCAATAGTGTGATTCCATATGGAGCATAGACTGTTCAGATACCATGTCGATTTGTAGCTTTTCACCTTCCTCCTCCTCACCCCTGTTCTGACTACAGACTGCCCTGGGCATGGCGGCAGATGTTTTATCCAGCATTGTTCTACCCTCCGTGGTTTTCAGTGTTGAGATGACCTTGTTTGATTTCTAGGAGAATATTGAAACTTGCAGGGGTGGGTTTGTTTGCATGTCTCCGTAACCAAATACCTGGCTGTCACACGGTGCCGGAGCAGCTGGTGTGCAGGATATTGTTCAATTCCAAGATAGTCAAAGTTTCACGGCACAGTCATGAATTACCTAAAAAATATGGGAGGGGAGAGGCCCTCTTTTAATCCTGTTCAGTCAGGGGTGTCTGAGCCCTGAACCACCGCAGGGGCCTACATGAACAGAGGGCTTTAAGGGTAATTCCCTGCTGCTGTAGAAAGACGGGGGGGTAAGTTTTCAACCTGCACCTCGCTGGGCATGAAGGGGCAACTGGGCTTCCCCTGTGCGGGGGAAGCTTGTGGGCAGTTGTCTGCGTGTGAAGTAAGGAGGCAAAAATACACCGAACTGTCAAGCCAGCAGCGCTAGGGAAGGGCGTGCTGGTGCTGAGGAGGAGTAAGAAGAGATGAAGGTTTTGGAGACAACCACCCTGTAACCTGCAATGAGTTCCAGATGCATCCCTTTCTCCCTGCAAACACCTACCTTGAGCCCTTGTTGCCTGAAGTTGATGATAAAATCTGTCAAATTTGGCCCACACGGATCTGAGCTCTCTGGAAGCACTGCTTATAGGGAGCCCAGGACAGTGCAGGTCTTTGCACTGGTCCTTGCTAAACCGTGTCCTGTTACTGTGTATTTTTTAATCCCCTTTTGATCATTTACAGTGCACCATGATCAATTTTGAATTCTAAAGTCTATCAAACAGAAATTTGCGCCAGCATGGGATGATCTTTAACGTTTACAACATCCTCTGTTTCATATTTCACGTGGTTAATGAATGAAACATCCTTAGGTGAAAGCATAGCTCAGACAGTGGTATTTAATCTATAGACAACAGGATCTGGATGGATGTCACCGCAGAGGGTCGTGGGTGTCTGTGACAGGGTGGGTGCTGAATCCAGGCCTCCTGAGATCCCTGCTTATCCCAAATAATGGGCTCTCCTTCCACCAGAGGCACTCCCTGGACTTCCCAGAAGTGCATGGAGCTGCTCTGGGGCTGGCAGGCAGTGGTCTGCTGCAGCTGCAGTGACTACGTTTGGTATCTAGAGCTTCCAGAAGTGACAGTGTCCCTCCACGACACGTGGCAGGATGGGAGGCTGCTGAATCTGCTCCCCTGCTCCCGGTCATAGCAGGAGGCTACAGCTGTGTCGTGTCAAGGATAGGCACCGTTACAGATCTGATGCCTCAGAAAGTCTCAATTTATTTAGTCTGTACCCATGAGCGTTCTTCCGTGGCTCCAAACACACTATTCACATGCAGAGGTGCTCTCGTGGAGAGAAAAGGGATGCCAGCAGAAACCTTGCTGAGACGAAGCAGAAACATTTTCTCCCCGTGAACTCAGCTCCCGGAGATAAGGCTGGAATTTGAACACCCGCCCCCCGGCATCCTCCCATGGACCCCTGTCCAGCCCCGCACCCGTGCCTGGCCAGCGGGGATCCCTCCTCGCAGGGGCTGGCTTGGGAAGCACAGCACAGCGCGGGGTGATGTTCCAGCTGGACGGTGCAGCAGTGTCGCATGGTCAGACCTGCTGCAAATGAGGTCCTGGAGACCCGCTACCCCGTGGTTTGCTGGCTGGGGCAGGCAGTGTCCTGACTTTCCTCACTGGGTCGGGAAGAGATAGCTTTGCCCTGCTCAGCAGTGTGTGTGCACCGTCCCCCCGCCTCCTGCAGCGCCTGGAGCTGAGCATGACGTGACGCCCTGCACAGGGCAGCTGCAAACTGCAGCATGTGCTGCACTGCGGGCAGATCATTAACCATCTTCCTCCTCATGTCTTCTCATCCAGTTAATCCTGCTGCTAGATAAGCAGAGGAGAGGGAAATGAAGTAGACCATTTATATCCCTCTCGTGGGGTTCTGATCGGATCACTGTTAACTTGTCTCCTTTTGGGTTAATAAACTGTTCCTTCTCTCTTGATCTGCACAGGCTTTGGAAAGGACATCACCCAGTGCCTGTCTCCCCATTCATTGCTTTAAGCTGGTCATAAACCACATCTTTTATTACTTACAGCGCATGGTTCAGGCCCATAAACTTGACCCTATCAGGAATCTCCTCTGTTGCTGGCAGTTAACGCAGTGCAAGGTCTTGGTGTTTCTGGGAATTCCTGTGTGTTGAGGGGAAACGCAGCAGTGGTGCCTGCGCACTGTTCCTCATGGGTGCACGCCATGAAGTCATTTTGCTTTAGGTTACTCAATAGTTCCAGACAGGGCTTGCTGGGGAGAGTTGACACTAGCACAGATCTCAGTTCGGAGTGTGTGTGTGTATATGCATATATATTTGTGCTGCAGAAATAGCTGCATTTCTTTTTTTTAGTTGGGATTTTCATACCGGGGTCTGCCCAACTGTATCTTTTTGAGAATCTGGTAAACAAGAGGAGAGGAGTTTTGGATTCTGCCTTGACTACTGAAGACTTAGGAGATCCCTCCTGCGCTGCTCTGTTGCACCAAGCATGCCATATTCAATGATATTCAATGTACAGCTCTGCCTTTGAGTGAGTCTTGAAGACTAATAGACTAGGTTTTGTGCCTCCTTGTGTCATCTGTTTTTCTTTTAATTATTTGGTTTGTTTTTAGCAAGGAAAAGCTTCCCTAGATGTCGCAGGCTGCTCTCTCTGTTCTTGAAGTACCATGCCAGGTACTTCATTCTTTTCCTGAGAGTTCCCTCTCTAAACTGACCAATGGAAAAACCTATTAGAGTAGAGAGTTGCTCGTGATCACTTGGCATCTGTGGAAAAAAAAAGTCTAGCTGTAGAGTCATATCCTACAGTAGTTTCTACAGCTGGGGTTTATTTAAATGAAACTATTTTGCCTCTGGACCGACTGTTGGAGATTAGCAGAATGCTCTCTGGGTCTAGAATTATTTTGTGCATGCTTTACAAAAGTTTAAAGGGATAAACCAAAAGGTATTTGTACTTATATATAGTTCTTGCCTCTTGTGTGTAAGTGGCTTTAGCACTTTCTTCCTTGCTGGGTGCCAGAATTTTTGTACTTTTTTCCTCTGATGTGCAGGAGCTGGATACAACTGATTAGAGCGTTAGCATGTACTGGGCAATAAGGACTTCCCAAAATCTGCTTTAAATGCCTAGATGAGAGAGAGGAGCTCACAGGGAACTTAATCCGCATGTTGGTTGTCAGAGCCTCACAGATCTGCCCTGAGCTGCTTTTGTTGCTGGCCCTGGGGCTGTGATCTTTTTGTGCCAGTGTCCATCAGTCTTGGAGACAGAAGGAAGGGCTGTAGATGCAGCATCAGTGTTTTTGAGAACATTCAGGTCCTCTCAAGATGCAGTTAGAACCATACTGCATTTTATAAAGACACTCTTGCAAGCTGCAGCAACATTAGGCACTCAGATACTTCCTAAAATTGGGCAAAGTTTCCCTGCTTACAGCCATTATTAAATATAATTGTAAGATACAAGGGAAAACATTCAAGGAATGTTACAAACTTATGAAATTGAATTGCCTTGGCTACTTCTGTGGCATATTTTGTGTAGAGAGAAAAAAAAAGAAAGAAAAGAAACTCCATTGCATAGAGTCACTGCTTCCTAATGACAGTTCCCCTGTGCCTAAGGATGATGGACATTATCTCAGTAACCTATAGGCAGTGCCAGGGTCATTCTTCACGTGACTTAATGTGAAAACATTAAGCAGGATCTCCTGCCTGCGCTCATATGAAGGGGCAGTGCTTGACACACGCTTTGCAGGCAGAGAGGCTGGTGTGTGTGAGGCAGGTTACGTGCAGGCTACGCGCAGCGTGTGCGAATGTGCGGGAGGAATATTGAGACCGGAGGGGTTGAGCCATGAGTGAGAGGGCAAGGGGTGGCTGCAGCGGGAGCTGAAATTATCTGCATGAGGAGCTGGTTTCTGAACCGCAGCTTGAACTCAGGGGGGTTTGACTTCCAGGCAATTCTGTGTAATAGCAGAAGATCAGAGGCTTTTATGCAGTATTTCAATCTCCTGACTGCATAAATGCATGATTGCAAAGTGGGACTGTCCAGGCTGCCATGCCACTAGGGCTGCTTAGGTGAACCACCTGGGCTTTGTGGTCATAACCCAAGGTGTGTTTGTAGCGAGAAAAGGAAGCGGAGCCTTCTTGACCTTCATGCTTTTCCAAAACTACTTATTTTCAATCTAGCTCCTGAATTCCTGAAACTTTCTGAGTGTCCTTGTGAGTGGCCACTCACAGCCCTCAGATCCTTTTGCAACACAGCAGTCCTGGCTAAGGAGGGAATGAAGTTTGGCAAAGCTGGTGGCCTGGCTGCCCCATTGCCTGCCCCTCGTGCCTTTGCCTGGACGCTGCACAGCCACAGCAGAGCTCGGGCAGCACGGAGGGGAACGGGCACTTCGGCAGGACGCTGGGACCTGCACGACTGCCTCTGCGCCAACACGCTGGCTCCGTGCCCCCTGCACCACCACCCTTCGCAATGAGTCAGATACGGGGCTCAAAGCCTGCTTGTTGAAGCCTGGCCCTTATCTCACCAGCTGGGAACGAGCAGCTGGGCAGCCTGCAGCAGCCACGTCTGCCCCGGGTGCCCTGGTAGCTGGGGGTGCTGCTGCCCTCGGCCGGGGAGCCTGGGGGGCACCGGGGCTCAGGAGAGCCCTCACCTGCCTCCTCTTCAGTGGCAGCGCTTTGGGAGCGAGCAGCAGCCCCTCTCGTTGTTATTGCCTTTGCCCCTTTCTGCAGCCTCATTACTCTCTGGGAAAAATCAACATTTGCCTTTCAGAGCCTGGCAAACAGAAAGGGTCTGTATTGCATCCTGATGGCAGCCTCAGGCTTGCAGGGCTCTGGGGATGAATTCAGGGATGTCTATTGGGGCTGGAGGGACCCTCCACAACAGAAGTTTGGGAATTCTGTGCATCTAAAATGAGAGCAGGAAAGCAGCCAGCAGTCATTGAGGGAATCAGATTGCATTGAGGTTGCTGGAAGAAGGCAAGAAGGCAAGACATTGATCTAAAATAATATTAAATAAGGATGTGTTTAAGGTTTGTTTTGGTTTGCTTTCTTTGTTTTTTGTTTTTCCTCCCCAAAGCAACACATTGCTGCCCAGGGTGCCAGTGTGCAGCAGAAAGCCAGATGCTGGTGTTGGGAAGTTTGTACCAGGACTTCTCTTACATGGACAGAGCTGGAATGTTATGGGCCTGCAGGGACTGGACAGGAGAGATGTGAGGGAGCTTTGGGGATGTGTGATCCATATGAAAATACCAGATTGCAGCTTAGAGGTTGTCTTTCTTCATTCAAACCTGTCAGTGGTTTTTCTCCAATTAATCCATGGCTATTCCCAGGTGAATCCGAGAGAAACTGGTGCATAGTTAAGTCTGCATGCTGTAAATGCTGGGGGTTATTTTGGAAGGCAAGGGGAAGGGTCATTTGCTGTGCTGTGTTTGTACAGGGCTCTGCATGCTAAGCCCCATCCCTAGTCCATTCAGGCTCCTGGATACTGTTGTACTGTTACTGCTAATCATTAACTAAAGTGGTTTTAGCTGCTGAAACTCATGTGGCAGCTGGTTAATGTAAGGGTTTGATAATTCCCTCCTTTGAGCAAGGCCACAGCTTGAAAATAAGCTGAAAACGGCACTATTTGTTCAAGTGCCTTCCCTTTTCCCTGTTTCTGTTAGGAGGTTGCAGGGCCTGCAGAAAGGAATGGGACAGGCCTCCAAGCTGCTCTTGCGATGCCTTTGCAAATGCTCCGAGATATTCTTGCACCACAGAACACTGCGAGGTGTTCTTGCTTGGTGGGAAAGCCCCAAGGATGCAGTCTGTTGTAGTTCTTAGGTCCTGTTTCTTATCTCTCTGGGATTTCAGAAGCTAAAGACTGCCCAGATGAGGAGAGTGGTGAAGACAAGGCAGATTTAGTGGACACCATCTCTTTGGAAGTCTGGTTAGCCTCATAAATGAACTGGAAGCGATTTTAGACTTGATGGTAGTTACCAGTCCTAGTCCGTATGGCTTCACAAGACTAATCTGCTGTTCTTTTTCCTGCTGTTTTGTAAAAGAATCACATAAAACAGCAAAACTGACAGCACACATAAAAGACCCACTTTTCCCAGTCCCTTCCAATTTATGTGAATGCTTCCATTACGAACACACATTTGCACAAATCGTCTGACTTGTCAGTGTGGTGATGTGGCATCGTTCCTGCTGCCCAGCCACATTACTGAAACATCCTAACCAGAAGGATCACAGATGATGACTAATGCACTTTTTTGTTTCATATGAGAATTGCTTGGGCTAATTTGTTTGCTGCTCTCATAATTTTGCAGTATATCTCTGAATAACAGCTATCAGCTGTCCAAGAATCTGTGGGCATCTGATTCAATCAAGAGAATGTCTGATACATAGATATATTCTGTTTTGTAGGATGCAGCGTGATCACTTCAGAATAAATACAAGAGAAAGGGGCCAACTTGAAGCTTAATTTAGCTATTGAGCAACTTGCCAAAGTACTGGGGGTTGTTCCAACATTTTAATCTTGACATTGAAATTGAATGCCTCTGAAAAGCCAAGGCTTAGTTCCAGCACTAGTTACTGGGCATGATTCAGGGATGACTGGATAAAAATGTGTGGTGTGGGTTATGGAGGTCTGTCGAGGCGATTTTAAATGTTCACTTCTGGCCTTAAACTCCGTGGATGCATAAATTGCTTTCCTGAGAATTATTGCAATTTAATTTTGAATTAAAATGTTGGATCAAAGCCTGAATTTGAGCAAGATTAATATGTCAGGTCTTCTGTCTTTTCAGCACTGAGTCCAGGTCTGGTCCTGCTACCTAACTTAGCCCTTCACTGTAGCACTGAATCCGCACTAATTGGCTTAGAGAAACCATGCTAACACTGGAAAAAATTAAAACTCTTTTTTTTCCCTCTCTCTCTCTCTTATCATTAGCATAAGTTTTAGAGTGTTTTTTAAGTATTAGAGTGTGTTTGGCACCTTCCAGAAAAAAAAACATTGTGGTAGGAGCATATGCATCTTGCCAATGCCAGTTTTTCTGTGGTTTCCTTGAGTGTTATCTGTAACCTGGACTCTAGCCTAGACTTTCTATGTGTAACCTCACGGCTCTAGTTGTGTTAGTGGTGCTGTACTGACTCGCAGTGCTGTGTTTGGCCCCCAGCTAGCATGTAGGTGAAATTGGTGGTGGTATTCTGGGCCTTGCAGTCTGCACTTAGCTTTAGACCTGGACACACAGAACTTGTTGCTGTGTTGGAGAAAGATAATGGAAAAGGCACCCAAGGAGCCTGCAGCCATGTCCCTTGGGGACAGCAGACGCAGTCACGCCTCCCTCCCCATGAAAGCTCCGTTTGCTCCCAGAGATACCTGATTCGTGAGGAAACGAGAAAGCAAATACATGGGTTACAGTTTTTGTCCAGCTGTTCTCAGCTTATTTGAAAAGAGTCTCTATTACAAAGAATCTGGAAAAGTGTCTTTTATTCTCCAGTGCATGTTTCTAATTAGTGCTGGAAATGAGCATGATTTTTTCTTTTCTCTTTTAACATATTCCTCTTGAGGTTAATGTTGCAAGGGGATTTGGAGTTAGTGGAAGTGAAATTGTAGAGGGATGGTTGACGGAAGTCAGATTTGAAGCAATCCTTTTCCTGAACTACCCTGCAAGCAAACAGCTCTCCCCTGCAGTCCTCAGCTGCCCGGGTGCCCCTCTGGCCTCACCTGGCTTCAGTGACCACTGCTGCCTGGGCCTGAATGCCCTGTCCATGCAGTGCAGCTCTACCTGTGTAACATGATGGCCCTTGTTGGCATTAAAATTTTGCAGCTCTTAGTTTGGTAGATTGAGGAAGCCACTGAGACACCAGTTATACAGTAGAGATGAAGCCAATGCTGGTTATGGTCTTCTTGGTGACAACTCCAGTGCTCATTACGGATGAAGTCTTCTCCAGGCGTTTTATCTAAGGAACTTCAGAGCTCATCTGTGTGGAGCATGATGAAATTCAGCTGCCAGCAAAGGCAATTCTTTTGCCTGCTGTCTGGATAGCACTTGAGAAGCAGAAAAAAAAAAGAAGTGGATTTCACATTCCATAGGTCTTAAGAGTTTTGAAATGCATATGCAAATCCTAAGAGGAAAATTCTGTCCCAGTAGTCTGTACTGATCCCTGTGCCAGCTCTGCTGCCACTGGAGGGCCGTGAGAATCATAGAATCATTATGATTGGAAAAGATATTCAGGACCAAGTCCAACTGCATCCGTCCTTGCAGCCATTCTTGTATCCTCCCTAGCAGGCATCAGGGAAGCCTGTAGGATAACTGAGGCAAGGATGGGTTAGACCAGGGAGAGGAAAGGGTGCCACTGGCCTTCTTGGCGACGAGGGCACACTGCTGCCTTATGGTCAACTTGTTGTCTACCACAACACCCAGGTCCTTCTCTGCAGAGCTGCTCTCCAGTAGGTCGGTCCCCAGCCTGTACTGGTGTCTGGGGTTATTCCTTCCCAGCTGCAGGACCGTGCACTTGCCCTTGTTGAACTTCATGAGGTTTCTCACTGCCCACATGTCTAGTCTGTCCAGGTCCCTCTGGAAGGCAGCGCAGCCCTCAGGGGTATCAGCTGCTCCTCCCATGTGTGAAACCTTTCCCACCTTTCCTTTAAAAAATGCCTGTGTTGTTGAGGTGCTGTAGAAATCTATGAAGAGATCCTCTGCCCAGGGGGTTCTCCCCCCATCCTGATTCTTGTGTTGGTGGGAATCAAGAGATGGATGCATGATTCGGCCCAGACCTGTATGTCCTAGGAGGGAGTTTGGGGAGCTAGGGGTGCCTGAATGTCTGTAGGAGGAAATTTGTCTTGGATGAGGACAACTCTTGACTCTGCTCTCCAGGCACCCTGCTGTGTTCATGCCGGCTCTAGGAAGAAGCTTAATTATCTGATCTCAACCCCACTAGTAAATACATCTGACACAAGCAAAGGGTCACATTTGCTGCTTGGAGAGGCTGGTGCCATGGTGCTGTCTCCAGCAGAGTGTGGGACGTCTCCTGGTCTCCTGCTGCTCCTGGCCCGTCCCTTTCAGACATGACCCTTGTTTGTTTTGGGTGGGTTTATTTGTTTGTTGTTTATTTTTACTGGGCTGTGCAGAGAGAGCGAGTTCCTGGGTTACATCCTCTGTTATTTGTCCTCACCCTGCATTTTCTCTAGATAATGGACATTACTCATTTGTTCTTTGATTTATATATGCAGTGAGCTTAGCGGCATAGATCACTTACTATGAGGAGAAAATAAATCTCCTCTGACTTGTTTTGTTACTATTATAAGTAGACATAGGAAATTTGGGGCATCATGCAGAAATTCTGATTTGTTTGGGGGAATGTATATGCTGGAGTTGAACATATCTGCCAATTTCTATATTAGTGCAAGGTTTAGGTTTGGTAACAGTCAACTGAGAAAGTCCATGTTCTGGTAAAGACAGTTTGTCCAGACCCCCTGTATTCTGTTTCCCTGCTGCCCTGCACCATGGTGGGTACCTGCACAGCATTCCCACCTCAGTGCTGGCACGCATTACATCCATGGTGTGTTGTATCAGCAGCTGTAAGAAGCACAAACTGGTAGAATACATGACCCCATATGATTCGGGGAATGATTTATATATGAGCCGGGCCGAGATCTCGCTGGCGTTGACACAGCCCTGTGGAGCGCTCCTTGGTTTCGGCAGCTACAACAAACCCAGTGAAGCCCCATGTGCCGTCAGGTACCACCATGCTTCTTTTGCACCATGTGGTGCTGGCCTGTGGGTCTGGAGGGAATTAGTCCTTGATTATAAAATGTGAAAAAATATCGTGCAGTCAGCCAAGGTGAGGCTAAGTGCTGGGAACACTATACTGCTGTGCTGCTGCAGCACATCCGCTGTGTTGAATGAACTGTTCTTGGCTGGACCTATTTTAACTGGGGCTGTTCCGTTTTGAAGCCGTACTGACGGGGGATGTGGCGAAGCATTCCTGATTTCAACCAAATAAAACATAGTTCATTATGTTTCTTAGACCAGTGCACTACAATAAATTTATAGCGTGGCCTGCGGGCACTTGAGCTGTGTTAAGAGGGAAGCCTCACAGACAGTGTGTCTGGGGTGGAAACCTTTGATTTTTCATTTCATGGCCCCACAATTCAGAACTGGGGCTCAGCCTGCTGCTCTGCGCTATAAATAGAGGTAACCCCAGCATGTTGTCGGCACAGCGGTGCTCTCCCTCCGTCCTGCCCGCGTTGCAGGCTTCCTGGCAGCCTGTTTAGAGCGGCATATTTTTAGCTGGGACTCTTTTATTTTTGAGGAATTTTCTGCCTCGCCAGGCTGCTGGCTTTCCCTGGCACTTGTCTGCTTTCCAGCGCTGCGGCTGGATCCCCTCTGCAGAGGGACAGCATGTGGCATCGGGGACAGCAAACTTGGCTTAGGCGCAGATTTACTGTCGTGGTGTTGGGCGGCCTGTGCGAAATACTCATTTGCTTCTTCCTTTCCTTTCTGAAAGTGGTCGGGCAGCAATAATCCCCACAGAAGGCTGTGCTGATGAGGCTTGTTATTTTTCTTGGTTCCTCTTAACACACCGTGACTCACTGGTTAGAGCAAGAGTTGTCCGAAGATCTCTTTTCTGACCGGACTGGGTTACTGATGGGCTGTAAGAACTTAGGCAAATCAGTTTAGCTTGGCACAACAGTCAGAGCTGATTATATGGGTGTTTTTGCACTGGAATCATTGCTAAAGGGAATGAAAATGACTTCCGATGGATGGTCGTGCCCGGGCTTGTGAGCTCTTTCCCCTGCTTCTATCCTGATTTGCTGCACGCTGAATGAAGGCTTTGAACGTGAAAAGATGTATTTAACTAACTCTGCGTGGCTGCATATCTGTGTTCTTCAGTGTGCTACCCAAAAGGGACATTTCTCCAGGTTTCCAACAATTGGGAAAGCCTGATTTAACACTGTGCCCTGCCCTCAAGGCAGACGAGGTGGAGGTGTTCCTCCTCAGCCAGGATTCTTGCTGTTCCTGGACACAGGAAATGAGCCTCTTCATCCGCCCAGCCTCCAAAGGAGACATTTGAGAGGGAGAAAATAATTAAGAAATGATGGAGTTTTAAGAAAAAATGTAATGTTGATTATTGTGAATAACCTCCTGGACGCATTAGACCTATGAGACCCTCTGCCAGGTGCTGCTCAAGCACCGATTGCAAAAGGCTTTGCTGTCAAAATAGATGTCTTCCAACCATTGCACAAAAGGTCTGTAGTGGAGAAATACCCACAGTCCCAGCCTGCAGATCCCAGGGCAATATTCCTGCCCTCTGCTCTCCTTTCTCTTGCTGTCATTTATGGAAACTGCAGATGGAGTGATTCATATAGCCGCAAACTTCCCTGCTACAGTGAAAATAAAGATCTCAAGAGCGAGCCGTGCTCAGGCCTGTGGAGGGGACAGTCCCTGCCTGTTGGGTACACTGCGGGGGCGGCTCCGTGGCTCCTTGCAGGGGAAGCTGGAGAGGGGCTCAGGGCGACGGGCGCTCCCGGCCGGAGCTCGTCCTGCTCCTCCACGGCCGGGGAGCCGTGCGGTTTCCCTGGAGCTGGCCCTGCGGTTCAGCCGCATAACTGCTGAGGCACAGAGGCTTTTTATATTAAAAAAGGAAAGGGGGAGAGAAAATGTGCACACATATGAATATATATAAGCAGAGGCTTCTGAGCATGAGACAGTTTTTCCATGTCAGGTTGCCAGGCAGCACTTTTCCTGTTCCTCCCACCATCCTAGGCTCATTAGTATGAAAGTTTCCCTGACCTTTTATTTCTGTTTATTTATTTATTTATTTGTCCTTTTTCTGGACGATGCAAACTGTTCCAGATGACAAGGCTTGTAAAATTGGGACAATGTCACAAATAACTGTGTGGGGATTTGATGTGGCTTAAATTGGTGCTGTTTTAATCTCTTTGGTCCCAAGATCTGGTAGATGATAAGGAGATACTTGCTTAAAATACATCACTTATAGTTAAGTAACAGCATCACTTGGAATATCTGGGGCTTGGCTGCACAGTAGAAATCCTTGGGGATGGGAATGGTGGGGACCGACATGTCTTTCTTTCAAAATATTTATGTTCTAGGTAGGTTAAGCTTTCACATACCTTTCTCCAGCATAGTGTAGGTGAAAGACCTGTGTGCAACACTAGCAAATGTGAAGACACTTTTTGAGCTGAAAAAGATGGTGCAAAACTAACTGAACATCTGGGTTTCTGTGTTCTGGCTCAGCAACTGCCTAGGACAAGCAAAGTGCCCAGTGTTTCAGCTGGTCCAGGCCCTGAGTAAGGTTCCCGGTATGTGACTTGTTCCCAGGATGTTGGGAAAATCCATCTGAAGAGTCTTGGTCCCTTTGCCTTCTTGCAGTGCTTGGAAGGCTCCCAAAAGCCTGTTGTTTATTCTCTTAGTTCCTTTGCCAGTACGAGGCCTGTTCTAGACCTTGAAATCCTGTGCTTACCTGCCTTAGAAATAAGCTCATTTTCTCTGGAAGTGTTGGGGGGAGTGGGAATCCTGGAGTGAGAAATCAGCCTGCAGATCCCACTGAGACACTTCAGGAATGCTCACATTTCTGGAAATCCTCAGTACCTTCATGCTCCTAATATGTTTGAATAATATTATTTGACATCTTCAGGGAAAGGTGGAGACTTCTCCTCAGGTGCTTTGCTGCTAAAAAATAACAAATAACATTCCTTCGACTGCGCAGATGACAGTGCAGAGCGGATCCCCAGCGTGTGCCTCGCCAGGTGCAGGATCACAGCACGGGGATGCTTCCACGTAGCATGTTCGCATGAATTCACTTAGCCTCTTCTAACCTTCCTCTTGCTTTAGGCATCACCCGGACGTCAAGTGGGCGACTTCGGAGACTCAGTGACCAGACGAGCCCAAGTAAGCTGCATGAATCTGTCCCTTTGAAACCTTCGCCTCCAATAGCAAACCCAGGTTGTGAGGATGCAAGAGGTAACTCTCAGAAATCATCTCTCCTGCTGTCTGTCAAGGGCCTCCACAGCTTAGAAGGCAAAGCTGGCTGCTAACACGTGAAGAAAGCTCTATGTGTAATGCAATGTAAAAAGCAGTATGAAAAAAATACTTAATAATGACTCCAGAGAGGATAATTAAAAAGCCCTATCTCAATTCAAGGGGTCTGACACTGGGCAGCAGAAAGCAGCAATGCCCTGACGTTGAAATATAGCTTTAGTAATTAGTGGTTCCTTCTCACTCTCCTTAGCTATTACTTTTTATTGGCTGTGGAGATTTATGGATTGTGCGTGCTTGTGACTATGGAAGCACTCCTAATTGCAGTTTGATGTTTGCAAAGCTGTTCCTGTTCCGAAGGAAGCAAGCAGGAGGGTTTCTTTTTTGAAACGAGTGTTTTCCAGCTTCGTGGTGGTGTAAGTCTGGGTGGTTGTGACTGCCTGAGCCCATTAACACCTTCATGCTTCTGTGTGATGCTGATGGGGACTGCCTAGGGCTATAGACAGGTCCCCAGGGCTTACCTGCATAGCGTGATCTTGTGTAGATGGAAAGCTTCCCTCTTTGTGTTTAAATTATGCAGACAAAACCCATTTCGAGACATTTGTTTTGATGGACCTTTTGGCTGGTGCTTGTAGTTTTCTGATGGACTAGTGCTGCCTTGTGGTCCAAACTCCTGTGAGAAACTTCTGTGGCTAAAATGCAGAGCCTTGTACGTTGCAGAAGTTCATCTTAGCAGGTGGTTTTGTGTTTGCTTCTGAGATGTGTGACCTCCCCTTGGACTTTGCCTCCTCCTCTTCTCCAGGATGCTGAAGGTTGTCTCTCCTGCATGTTTGAGGCTGACTTTTCTCGTTGTGACCAGCCAGTCCCTTGGAGAACTCCCGCAACCTCCTTGGCACCTTGTTTTGTCCATGGTCTTGCTCATTCAGACCTTTCATCTGGCTCTCATTCCCTCGGTCTAGTTGTCATTCACAGTTGCTGCCTTTTGGCTCTCTTTGCTATTTCTGTTCATTTTCTCAGCCCCCATATCCTGTCTCAGTTCCCAGATGGACTTATCAAAACAGTCATTTTCAGCTTTTCCCTCTGTGTATGCGTGGGGGGAGAAAGCCCCCTCGGTTGCCTTCCTGCAGCAGCAACTTCAGCATTTTGCTGTATCAAGGCCTGAGCCCGTGTGGTTGGGGGTTAGTCGCCTCTCTGCAGTTGTGCACACACTTTAATGCCTTGGAGGCTGTGACACTGGCTGCCTGCTCCTTGTCACGTGCTAGTGAAGAGGACACACACAGCTATTCACATTAGGGTTCCTCCAGCATCAAGGGTTACTCCAACACATCCCGTGATGCTACATGTGGGACTCTGGCTGTGTTGTGGCGGGATGTTCAGTCCCCTTCCTGTTATCATGATGTAGGGTTGTGAGGACACAATTGCAATAGAGGGGCTATGAGCTAAGGTCAAATGGATGGAGAAATGCAACACGCTAATTTAGCAGGGGATTGCGATGCTCTCCTTGATGAAAAGGCTTCAGTGCAGTGATGGCTCAGTCTAGAAGGAACTGTTCAGTTCAAAGCTGAAACTTCAAACTTCTGCCACCATTGTAGAAGGTGGTAGCTCTGGACTGAAGTGCAGGTTTGTCTTCTGCATGTGCAAAAACAAGGTTGCAGTCTTGGTTACGCATGTTTTCACATACCTATGTCCAAAGACAGAAAGGGGATTTGGTAGAGCTCCAAGGGTAACTGGAGCGCAGTGACTCTACATCGAAAGACATAGCACATTTGTTCAAGCTTGTTTTCCTGAGACTCTGATTATACACTTCTCCACTTTTCTGGTGAGAGGACTTTTTAAATTTTAATATATTTTTTTCAAGTTAAAATCAAATGAGCAGCTCAGTGCTCCAGTTTACATTGCAGTAAATATTTATGACTCCATATAACTGCAGCTCAATTTCCCCTTGTTTCAGGTCCAAATTTTCTCTTCTGCACATCTGGCCCTGCACCCAGAAGCGTTTATTCCTGTAAGGGATAAATTGGGATTGGAATGACTGAGCAACAGTTGTAAATGAAGCATCACAGAAGGAGGTTGCTTTGGGCTCCTTGCCACCCCAAACAAAGAGAGGGATGACATGTATTCGCTTAGCCACTGAGTCTTGGGAGCTGGGCAGTTGCACATTTGTCCGCAGACCATGTAATATACTGGGGCAAGTGGTGTTACTAAGCTCCCAAAGATCTAATTTTGACTTCTTTTGGAAACTCTCTTCTATGATGCCTTCTGTTTTCCTTGTCCTTTTGCAAACAGTTATGTTGCACAGGCAACCAGCATAGCCCAACAAGTGAAAAAAAAACATTGTGTGACTTTGAAACCTTGGATTTTGTGTCTTACAAGTCTACTGTGTAGTTCTGGGTAAGCCACTGAGTTTTAATTCATGCAGACTTCCTTAGTCAATGGCAAGATCTGGATGCTAACAGAAAGTGTCTGAGACCAACAGCTTTAGGATGAGATCAGTAGGTTCCTGGAGAAAACCGTATCTCTGCACAGGGTAATAGAGAAGCATGGCTTTTAGGTAGCTGTGTGCAGGGGCAGCAAATCCTGGACTTTGTCTCAGTCTGGTTTTTTTTGGCTGCAAAAGTGCAGTTAGTACCAACATCCCTCAGAACATTCCTGGGGGGCAGAAGCACCAAGCCAAGATCGTGTTCACGTGTCCTACATTAATGAAGGCTCTGGCTGTACAAAGCAAAGCCAGAATTACGGGTACAAGAGGTGCTGAGCTAAACCCAACCAGGAGATACTGAGTTATACCTGACCTGTGGAAAACATGCATGGGAATGGGCTGGTTTCTGGCCCCCCTCTCCACAGCCCTGCTGGCACTGCTGGTCCTCAGGCCCATGTAAGCTCTGAAGCGGAGCCAGCAGGTTGTGGTCAGCCTTGAGCTGAGTGTCGGTTCTGGCTCTCCGTGGGCAGCAGTGATCTACCATAGGATACAAGGTACTCGGCAGCGGCTGGGATCTCTGCTCAGCAGCCTGAGGGACATGTCAAATATTTGGAGTTTGGCTCTGTGACCCCTCAACTAATGTATGGGACTCTGCCGATGAGATCGAGTTTTGTGCATGGTTTGCAGTCTGTGTTCAATATGCATTTGGAAATGGAAAGGTTTCCCGGAAAGAGCAGGGGAAGGAAGTGGAAAGCCAATTGTAAAAGCTTCCATCAGAGTTGAAGCTTTTGTGCCCTTAAAATGCCTCCTGCTTCTGATTTTGGTAACTGGGACTAATATTTTTGTTGAGTGTGTTAAGGAAGTTATTCCCGCTTTCACTTTCTTAGGATTATACCTGATGAATTTGTAGAAGAGAGGTATTTGCTGACATGTGCCATCTGGAGCAGAGTGTGCGGTGCCTCACAGGCCAGAAAATAGCCCCAAAGCAATCCGAGGGGAAGAAATCCGCATCATATTCCTCCTGGGCTGCCAGATGTTCTCTACTTTGATTTGCTTCCAGCCTCCAGTTTGGTTTTCGCTAAGAGGAGGGGACGGGGGTGATGCAGGAGTGCCCAGCAAAAGGTACAGCTTACGGATTTAGTGAAAACAGCAGGTCTCTGCTGTGTCGGCAAGTGTGCTGTGCAAGTGGGAGGAGAATGCCGTCCCGTTGCTGCACAGCAAAGCTCTTCATGGGCCAGCGCTATTTCTGGGTCAGGTGCTTTGTTCGTGAGAAGTCCCAAGGGGCCGGGAGGGGAGCAGGTGCCTCTGCTTTCCTGTTCCAGCCTTTGTCTCGTCGCGGGGCTGCTCGGAGGCAGCCAGACCGGAGCAGGCAGCCTGCCAGGGCCAGCTGCAGCCTGGGCAGGCACGGGTTTCCATCCAAGAAAGACAGGGCGCTAACAGCCCTAGTTCTGCATCATCAGCAGTTGGCCAAGGATCAACCACAACTTGCCTTGGTGCTTCTTGGAAACACGGGGCATAATTTAGAGCAGCATAAAGCTCAAGGCCAGAGCTCTGGGTTGCATTACGAAAGGACACTCACTGATGTTGTGAACTCTTCTTCAGAGCGGCTTGTCTCATGCTATCCAAATACTTCTCTGGGGTATGCCGATGGGAAGGAAAACCATGCTAGACCTTTTTGGCTGGAACCCCATGTCCACCTCTCAGGTTGATGATATCAGGGAGAGAGGCTGAAAGCCTCAGTGAGTGGGAAGCCTGGGATGGAACCACGGGACATGGGACAGGGTTTGAGGGTGCTGGTGATGGAGCACTCTTGCTGTGAGTGTGAGTGTGAGGATCCTGTTGAGGTTACTCCCATACCATGGTCTTCACCCTCTGCTCCTTGAGAAAAGGGCTCTGGCAATCTTGGACGAAAGGAATGTTTCATTAGGCAGCACTGAGCTGGGGACAACGTCTCATGCATGGCAACTCCTCACCGGAGCTGCGTTGCCCTCCTGTTTACTGACAGTCCTCAGGGTTAATAGAAGTGGGAAGAATCCAGTCTTATGTGAATGTTTGGAAAAGGCCATTCACAAGGAGCTGACTTAAGTCTTATATTTTGCTTTTTCCTGCTTAAGCCTTGCAGTTTCCCTTTAGTAGCTATTGATGTTCCTCTTTCATAGATTAGAGAAGTAGAAGCAGCAGTTTTCTTTACCTTGCCCCTGAATCTGGGGATCTTTCCCCATACACAGCGAATTGAAAAGATCTGTCCTCTTATGGGTGGAGGAGCTGAACAAATATGGTTTGGGGCAAAGCCTAAATTGAATAGCTCCAGATTAGTGAACCTTGCTAAAATCAGGTGTTTAAGTGATGAATCCAGCAAATTAAAGGTAAATATGGAAATAGAACTTGTTGTTACTGTTTCAGTTTAGTACTTCTCCCCAAAGACTATCTTCTCTCTTTGTCTGGAGTCTCTAAGCGAATTGTTTTAGAAATGGGTTTATGCTTGGTGGCAGATGAACTAGAATAGTGGAAATAAAAGAAATCTCTAAAGCCAGGGGCTGCCTAGTAGCACGTAAATGATTAGAGTTATGTAAGCTAATAGAGAGTGATATAAAAATGATTCTTCTAGGTCTTCTAGTTTTTCCCCTAGGGAAAAGCTGCCTGAACTGCCAAATACTTCCTGCAGTTTGGATATGTGCTGTGCTTAGGCTGTACATATAGCTCTTTACATATTGTGATGGTATTTGAGCACGCGGCTTTCACCTTGATAGAGCAGCAGAAGGGTTAACTAGAGGCACGTGGCTGCATCTAGTTGCTTTGGATGTGTCCCTAGATGAGGTCATATGAATTTCTTTGGGCAGTTTCTGTTCCCCTTTGTTGTAAGCACCGCACTGGGCACAGCAGCTGCATGCGTCTCTGTGCCAAGCGGCGTCCCCATGCACATGTGTCGCGTGCCCTCCTTGGACTCCCTGGTGACCAGCCTGCATTTTAATGGGTCCTGTTTGTCCACCCTTTCACAAGGGGCAAGTAGGAAGGGATGAAGTTTGGTCACCAGGTAGCCAGGAAGTTCCCTGTGGCAGCAGTGCAAGCTCCACGGATGTGGTCATGCAAAAAATCCCAATTCCAGGCACCAATAAGTTAAACCAAAAAGGCTGCTCGTGGTTCAGGTGCTTGGTTTCCTGCACGGACAGAAGTCTTGCGCTTGCATAACCCAGACACGTGGACTCACAGCTGACTGGAGACTGCCGTGGGGACCCCACGTGCCTGCAGCTGCTGTGCGTTAGTTACAGTGGACGAGGGCATCATTCAGAAATGCCTGCAGACGGCTGCTCCGTGCGGTTTGGGGGTTCTGCCTGCGGACCGGGTTTGAAGATCGTCATCTCTGCCACCGCGGTGTGATGCAGGTTTGTTGGTGAGTGCTGACCAGGTCCGTGGAGTTTGCCCTGATGGAAGGAGATGCAGAAGTGCAGAGTGCAAGTCCTCATGGAAGGATGTGGATGAGGTTATTTATAGCCTGGTGCCAGATGTCACTGGAGCAGCCTCCTGGTGCCCCTGCCCTTTCAAGAGAGCCTCACGCTGGTTGCGGCGGGGAGGGGGTGGGAAAGCAGAGAAGGGGAATGACAGTGAGAATTTAGTTTTCTCTAATTGGCTTTGTCAGTCTCATTCCATTGCAAATGAGGGAANTCCTCATGGAAGGATGTGGATGAGGTTATTTATAGCCTGGTGCCAGATGTCACTGGAGCAGCCTCCTGGTGCCCCTGCCCTTTCAAGAGAGCCTCACGCTGGTTGCGGCGGGGAGGGGGTGGGAAAGCAGAGAAGGGGAATGACAGTGAGAATTTAGTTTTCTCTAATTGGCTTTGTCAGTCTCATTCCATTGCAAATGAGGGGAAAAAAAGCCTCTAGAGGAGAACACAGTGCACCTAAAGCGAAAAAAAAAGATGCGTTTATTATGAACTCTCCCAGTCCCAGGAAAAGTCCTGTGAGGAAGAGGAGGTGGAGGAGGGTGGCAGTGGAGGAGGGATGTAGCCACAAGTGACTTGCCATGTGCAGGGACCCGACGGTGCAGGGTGCGAAGGGCTCTGGAGCTTGTGGGAGTGCAAGGAGCATTTGGAGGAGTGGGCTAGCTTTGAAGGGTGCATGTGGGGTGCTGAGTGTGATACCCCTTCTCATAGGAATGGACAAAAATCCGGCCAAGTGAGAAGTAGGGCCCAGGAGTGAGGAAGACTCATGTGCCTTGCCCTGCTTTTTTGCGCCAAGTCATGCAGTGCTGGTTACCTTAGTAGCTGCGTGTGGTCAGACCTCTCTGTGTTGGGCTATGCGTCTCTCCATGGTGTTTATTTTCCTTCATCTCTGTGTTGCTGAAATATCAGTTTGCAAATTGCTTTTGGGCATGATGACGAGCCAGCTCGCGGCTGCTGGACTTTCTCTCTTCCCTCCGAGCCTGGTGTCCCTGGTCACGTGCACACGGAAGGCGAATTCCCGAGCCCTGCCTGCCTGCCACAGGCATCTTCTGAGCCTCCGAGCAGGCGCGTCCAGTGTTGTCTAGTGTTTACCAAACCCCTAATTGTACCTTGGGCAGAGAGCGCCGATTTACTCCCTGCTATTTTTATCCTGCCTCCAGAGCTGCAAAAGAGACGGGAGCGCAACCTCTTTTATGTCCTTTGCTGCAGTGAGAAGGCAGCTGCTTGCAGCTGGGCTAGCGAGAAGCTACTGGAGATGCGCAGGGCTGATCTACACATGCTCCTAGGAAAGCTCCAGCAGCAGATGCTTTCCTGATTTACTGTTCAGTGGAGTAGTCCCTCTGTGGCTTTATATTTTTTTTTTTAGTTTACTTTCTGATCCAAAGCATGGTGTGATGTTCTGTGATTCTGCCACTCAAGTGAGATAGGGCCTACGGCCCAAATCTGGAGCGTTTTCACTGGATTGGCCCTTCTTCAGCGATGAGGGCTTGAAGGGGCCAGTTGTGTTGTGCTCCTGGTGCGTCACAGCACAGCAACATCTCTGTGTCCTGGTACAACAGCAAAGTCCAGGCTGCGAATGAAGAGCAATAGTGATGCTGGGGAGGAATCTGCAAAGGAAAGCATAAACTGGAAAGTTAACCTTTATCTGAGAAGGTCCCAAGAGGGTGCAGACCACTCGTTCTGCCTTGCTTGTCATTCTGCACTGCCAGATGCTGTTCATACGTGAGCGCATGAGTGTTAAAGTGCGAGCAGAAAGCCTGGAGGAAATGCTAGGGATTTCCGGCAGTTTGAAGCTTTCAGGAGGAGAGATTGAGCCAGCGTGGAGGAGAGTCCTTGCAGGGACTCATCTTAAAGACACATCCCTCCCCCGAGCAAAAGGCGGAGGGAGACGTGTGGAAGCGTCCGAGCAGGACGCTGTACACGCTGGGGACGGAGGGATGTCCTGCTCACATTTTACTGTCCGCTGCTTCTGCTGGACTTTCATGTGCTGTTCTGGGTTGTGATGAACCTGGAGTCCTGGGCACCCTCTTTGGCACAGCAAAAATAGTAACTTGAAAAGAGAGGATCAGTGTCAAATGAGTATGGTTTCCCATCAGAATATTCAGAGCAGGGCAAATAGCACTTGACAAATAAACATGGACCAAGAGCCCTGCTCTGGGACTGCCCGGAGCCTGTCTGGGATAGAGCAGTGCCTGGCAGGATGGGCGAGAGCAGAGGAGGAGTGAGGAGGCCAAGAGCAGGGCACAGTGCTCCAAAGCAAGTACCTCCCTTGAAGAGAAGGACATCTCCTTTGTTAACTTTCAAAAAAAAAAAAAGTACCCAATATCTCCTTTTCTCCCCATCCCCGGGGCTCACAAATGTAAATGGTGGGTTTTTGGGACAGATACTGAAGGGAGGCTCAGGTACTGTCATCTTCTGATGCAGTCTAGAGGTAAATTGGGTAACACTCGAATGCACTGTCTGAGTTTGAACCTGTGTTTTCTCATCTGCAAATGCTTTGCTGAGTATAATTTGGCTTCTCTGNTAAAAAAAAAAAGTACCCAATATCTCCTTTTCTCCCCATCCCCGGGGCTCACAAATGTAAATGGTGGGTTTTTGGGACAGATACTGAAGGGAGGCTCAGGTACTGTCATCTTCTGATGCAGTCTAGAGGTAAATTGGGTAACACTCGAATGCACTGTCTGAGTTTGAACCTGTGTTTTCTCATCTGCAAATGCTTTGCTGAGTATAATTTGGCTTCTCTGCTTCCCTCCCAGCTCGCTAGTACTACAGAGCAGGTTAAATGCCCATGTTGGGTCCCTGCCTCACCAGACCCACTGGGTCTTTGGGCTGCTCCAGCTGTTCCCCAACACCGATGTCAATGCAGTTGGGACCTTTGATCCATGCACTGACTTGCAGCCTTCATCCTTTCCAGCTCACCCAGCACTAGAGCAGGAGTTATAAGGTGATAGATACTTGACCAGTGAAAAACCAAAGATACTTGACAAGTGTGGGCTCTAATTCTAGAGTAGGAGAAGACCAGGTAGAAGAGAAGATACTTTTCAGTGTATCCACCTATCCGCAGTCACTGAGACTTTCTGTCTCCGCAGTGACTTCCCCTTGTACCTGCATGTACCCATGCGAGCAGGCAGTTCATGGCTTAGCAAAGAGCTCTGGTGCTGCTGGGCCAGCGTGTGAAAGGTGCAAGAGCGAGAAACTCCGAGTGAAGCCTCGGGAGGGCTTGGATGCTGTTCTTTCCTGCAGTTTGCTTCCCAGCTTTCAGTGCCCCCGGCAGAGCTTCCTGCTGCTGCCGGTGCTGAGGTCTGAACCTGCTGCAGGGCAGAGGACATGGGCGCTGCTGCCTGCACCCACGTCCTGGGACTCCTGCTTGGCTTCAGCCACTCTTTTGGAAATGGAAATCAATTTTGTTTATATGGAGGATGGTGGCTGCTTCCTAAAAGTTGCTCCTGACTCTTCCCTGTCCTGCTGGCTCTCCCTTGAGCCAGGGAAGGTTCCTGTCTGTCCCCTTCCCAAACCTTTGATATTGGCCTGGCTCCTGTCCAAACCTTTTAAAAGTGATATAGAAAATGCAGTATATTTTATCGTACTCTATTTAGGCATATACAATAATTAGATCCCCAAATGCCTGTTCAGACAGGAATTTGGTAAGCTGCTCAGACTGAGGCAGGTGGAAAGATCCTGTTCTCCTCTTGCGGCCCCAGGTGCCAGCTCTGGTGCAGGTGCCCCGCATGGGTTTGATGGAGTCATGGGCATGGCCGGCCAGCAGGCACCGAGCCTGGGACCCGCCGCCACTGCGCGCCGCACGGAGACACACCGTTGTGTCGGGAAAGCGAATCCCCTAAAATTTGCTTGGAGACTTGAATATCAGTAAATGCATCTGTCGTGAGGGTTTGTGAATTTAGAGTTCACTGGCATTAATCATAATGTGGAGTCACTTCCATGAGTGTTCCGTGTTGATCTGCCCTTGGAGGAGGGATGCCTTTGATTTGTCGCTGCGACTCGCCTGGGTCTTGATGGGTTAAAACCTACAGGCTGAATCATGTGTGCTGCCCTCATCTCTTCTTTCTTTCCATTTACCTTCCTCCTTTTCTGATACTTCCCCTGAGCTTTTCCCTTCCTCTTCAGCCTGAGCCTGATTCAGACGTAAGGAGTGTGGCAATAAAGTCTGCTTAGTGAAAGCAAGGGGTTGCATTTGGGGCTGCATGTAACTGTGTGGCTCCCCTGGGTCCTTCTTTGTGTCTGGCACCTTCTAAATAGCAGGCAGGAAATACAGGGCTTTGGATTGAGCATGGGAAACCATTGCTTATTGTCCCCTCACTAGTGCCTTGGGCCCTGGCAGCAGGAGCAGGCAAAGCCATAATTGCAAGTAGAGAATGAACGGGAATTTGAGAAGTAATCGGAACCTTCCTGCCTCGGGACTAACCCAGACTCGAGCCATGGGGATCAGAGTTAACCTTTCCTGGGGAATGGGCTGTCTTGGAACTACTTCCTCCCAACTTCCCTGTATCTGTTGCTGCAGCAGCTGCTCCAGGCTCTGGGATGCTGAGCAGACCACAGCGCTCATCCGAGCCCCCATGCTGCTTTCTTTGTTCCGCCATCTGGTTTGGTGACGATGGCATTCCATCAGCTGGTGTAAGGGAAAACATACCAGTTTGCCTGGTTTGCTGTCTTTTACTTTATTATTATAATTATTTTTTAATGTTCCAACCAAAAAGCAATGCAAGGTAAAACCAGGCTACAAAATCCACGGCATTTGTCCCAGCAGTTCTTTTAATGCCTGGATTCCTTCTTCGGAAGCTTATTCATCCCGCCAGGAAACACTCTGTATTTCTGCCCATGTTATGGAGGAAAGTGCCAGGTTGTGCTGTAGCGCTAACCCGTGTGATTTTCCATGTGAACTGTGAGTATTTTAGGGCACGGACCGTCACATGTGCGGCACCGAGGGTGCTGCTGGGGTGCCTGCTGGCGTGTTTGCCCGCTCGGAGGGGCATGCAGGTGTCCTCACATCTGGCTTGGTGACTCCTAGCTCTGGATTATCACCAGGAATCAGCTAGGAGTGACACAGGGGCTCGGCTGCTGGCTGCCCGCTCTGCTCCGCAGTGCTGCCGTCCTGTGCGGGGATCCCCGTGGTGCCAGGGCCCTCCGCGCTGTGCCGGGACACGGCCGAGCCTGGGGGCAGCGCCAGCCTCGTGTGGTGCTGGGGAAACTGCTGAGCCCAAGCGTCTGCCGCCCGGCCCTGGCCGCTGGCCAGGTGGAAGTTTCCACCAAGACCAACCCATTGCGGCGGTCGGGACGCCAGTGCATCCCTGCGTCCCAGCCCGCCGGGCTGCTCCGCATCTCCCGGTGCTTCGCAGGGAAGAGAAGGTGCCGTCAAAGCCCAGCTCTGCTCCGCAGCGGAACCGACACCGAGGACTCCTGCCGGGGCTGGCAGTTTTCGTGCTCGCATTCCGGCCGGCTCCAGCCCGGTCACCACCACGTCGCCGAGGGGACCGCTCGGCTGCGGCGCGAAGGCGAATCCAGGTCGCCCGCGCGGGATGCGGTAGCAGAGCTCCGCCGGTGGGAGCGAGTGTGTGCGGCGCGCGGGTGCTGCCCGGTAGCTGCGTCCCGCGATGCCGAGCCTGGCAGCGAAGTCAGCCTTCATCAGCCGGATAGTTTATGCATGAATCGAAACTTCAGGGCTGCCTGCGTGGGGGAACGAGCAGGATCTTTGCTCTTTTGAAACACTGGAGTCGAGGAAGGAGGAGGGGAGAAGAGGAAGTAGCAGCAGAATAAGCCCGGGGAAGCGGGGAGAGATTTGAGAAGCTGCCGGAGTTGTTCGCTCTGTTCTTGCAAGGAGCCAAGTTCCTTAAGCATCTCCTGGCGGATATTAAGAGAGAACTGTGGAGACCGGAGCCTTCCCCTGGACACTTGCGTGCTGTATCTTTAAGACTGTTTTACGGAGGACTTGGGATTTTTCAGTTTTCCTGCGCCTGGTGGAGTATTTCAGGGAGCTGCAGAGTTTCGGGGTCATGCACCCCCTTTTTCTGCTGTTGTCTTCCTTTCTCTCTCACTCCTTTTCGTTTCAAAGGGACAAAGCTACTTCAGTTTGGAGCACAAACATATGATCAGCACATGGAAATGTGGTAATTTGGATGCATTCATGATTGCAACAGATTGAAGAAATTAGACCAGACAAAGAGCTTTTTTTGGAAGAGGAGGAGGAGGAGGCAAGGCAAGGAGGGAGGGAGAGTGGGTGAAAGAAGGGGACGCCACCAAAAAAAGGGACGGCCGTGACACGCGGATGCTAAATATATCCCGTAGTAATGGAGAGGGACCGGATTTCAGGTAGGCTATTGATCTTTTAATATGTTATATTTTGCCTCTGCTCTCCTGCCTCCCCAGTAGCTTCTACACTTTAAGAAGAGAAGTGGCCACACTCTGGTTTGATTTCAGTGAATTCTACTTTTTTTTTTTTTGCAACGTTTCCTTTTTACTTTTTTCCCTTTTTTCTTTTTTTCTTTTCTTTATTTTTTTTTTCCATCCTCTGGGGTCCTCTAGACAGAATGTGGTTCCAGCAGGAGCCCTGGGGGGAGTGCGGGATTAAAAGGAAGGGAAAAAAAAAAAAAAAAAAGAAAAAAGCTGCTTGGCTGGGTCTGGATTTCATTTGAGTCTCGCTCTCCCCCTCTCCGCTCCCATTTGCCGCGCGGCGCGAGGGGGATGAATGCTGAGCCTGTTAGCTCAGCGCTCCGAGCTGGGAAGAGGGAGGAAAATAGCCGAGCTCTTGGCATGGAGATGCATTGCTCTTCTGAAGGTTGGCTTCTCCGTTTGGGTGACTCTGTGTTGTGGCTGCACTTTCTCTGCCTGCCAAAAAGCCTCTTCCCCCTTCTCTCGCCCTCCAAAAATGCCTCCTTTCACCGGGCAGGAGTGGGACGGGGCTGCCGGTTGTGCAACCCTGGAGCGGGCGGGCAGTGGGGCCGGTGCTCCCTGTGGCTGGACAAGCCTGGGGGCGTTGAGGGGGCAGGCAGGGGGCCGAGGGCGATTAAAAAGAGCAAGGAATAATTCCTTTTAACCCCCGTTCCCGGCAAACCCCGGCCAGTGGCGCATGCCTGCGTGCTGCCGGAGGGCTCGCACTGGTGGTGAGGTGGCGCGGACGCTCTCGTGGCGTTTTCAGGGGGGCTGCGACCACTCGGTCCTGGAGGCGGGGAGGCGGACGGTGCTGTGGCTGTTCCAGGGGCTGTCGATCTTGGTGTGCTCGAAGGGGACAGAAGGATCCCAGCAAGAGGGTGTGCCCTGGGGAGGGGGAAGCGCGTTGGAAGCAGCCGCGGTGGCTCTGGCCGGTCTGACGTGGGGCTGGGGCTCGTCGGACCCACGCGCACCCGCAGGCACGAGGCCCTGCACTCCTGGGCCGGCCCCGGCGGGCATCGGCACTGCACGGAAAACCACAAGGAGGGAGGAAACACTCGAGCCAGGGTGGAGCGAAACTGTGGCCAGGGAAAGCTGCTCCCGGTGCTGGCCTAAAGCAGCCCCGCAGGGCCCTGTCCAGGGGACTTGGAGCCCTCGGCTACCCCCAAGAGGGGACTGGTCTGCAAGAGCGTCCTTCGCCTCCCACCACCTTTGGGGGATGCAGACGCTGACCTCTCATTATGAGTTGGCCTTTTAAACCACCCCCATTAGACTCACTGTGCAGCATGAGTTCCCCTTCCCAGGACAGTGTCCGAGGTAGCTTCTCCATGCACTCGAGCCACATGTTGCAGTGAACAAAATGCTTCTGGCTTCGGGCTCCCTCTCGGCCGCTTGTCCCATGCGGAGTATCCCTTGGATGGGAAGATCTGGATGGAGGGTGTTTGTGTGAGGATGCAAGGGCTCTTGCTAGTCCCAGGGATCACTGGAAGCGCTTGCAAGCTCCTGCGCGCATTAAACTCTTAGCACACGTGTGTGTCTCCTTGACTGCTGCTGGAACCTGCATTTCCATGGGTATTGCAAATCGGGCTGAGTCGCAGGTTGCCGGGAGGGGAACCTGGTAATGCAGCGTCAGTGTTGCCCATTGCGGAGTATGGTGAGTAGGAGCTCAGCGTGCGCCAGCTGCACGCGAGGGCAAAGGTGCTTGTGCCTGCGGGCTTGGAAGGGGATGCGACACCCTCACACGGAGCTTTAGCACTGCTGGGGAAGTCGGGGCAGCTATGGGAAACTCCATGGGGATGCTGCCGCTGGAGAGCAGGCCCGGGTCAGAGAGAGCCATCTCGGATGGAGAAAATGATGGGAGGAAGAGCTGGCATTAGGTCTTATCTGCACTCTCTGGTTTGGAGGAGGCAAGGCTCAAAGGGGCTCAAAATGGCAATACAGGACGTGTTAAATGGAAAGTGAAAAACTGAGGACATCATCAAGTTATGCTGTTGGCTTCCCAGGTCAATGGTGCAGCCCTGGTTCCCGTGGCTCCACACACCCTGGTCCAGCTGGCCGCCAGCCTGTGCAGATGTTACTGGCTGATGTTCCAGCTGCACCCTGGGGCTGCGCTCTGGCTTGCAGCTGCCTCAGGTACCATGGGCTGTTGGGGCTGAGATGCTCCTGGATAGGGGAGAGAAGGACCTGCCATGGTGGCACAGCGTGCCTCTGCCTTGATCCATCTGGAAGATGCTTCTCCAGTGGCTCTGATGGCCCTGGCAGTGCTGCTGCTTGTGGCGGTGGAGCTGTCTGCAGGGTCCCTGCAATGGCACTGAGCTGGGGACTGTTCCAGCAGCACCAGTGTGGCCCTCAGCGTGTTTTTAATTAATACTCTGTTGTGGGTAGGAATAAATAACTTTGATCTGAATGTATAGACTGATGCAAGGACACCTCCAAGAGGGGAAACTGGGGCTCTTTGCCTGAGGGCTGTTCTGATACAGCTGCTGGAGCTGAACATGCCCCTCAGAGTCTCCTCTGGCCCAGAAGAGCCCTTGATCTCTTAATAAGAGCAAAGAAATAGTCACTATCAATCTGCAGGACAGAGGATCATTTACTGTGGCGGTGGGATGCAAACATCACGGGAAGGGAAGTCTGCTCTCCCGGGTAAGTTAAGGTCACTTGTAAGCTACCCCTTTGAAAGTTGGGTACAAGAGTTAGCAAGTGAAGTAGGTGAATGTAATACCTGCTTGCAATGTGGCCCAGGAGCTCCCTGCTCTGAGTGCTGGAGCTGCTCATAAGCAATCCGCTGAGCTCTAGAATTAACTGTTCATTAACTTGTCTGGTGATTATCTATTAAATCTTCCAGTTATATATATCCATCCATAAGTACCTATGTGTATATTTTTGTATATGTGTATGCATACAAAGCTTATTTTATGTATTTATTTTAAACTGTTGTATGGAGTCTGATAGGTTTCTTTTTGAGGTTCTTCTCACTTTTTTTTTTTTTTCTTCAAATCACTGTCTTTTGCTCCTGCCTCCAAGCACATTATGCTCACGGGATGCCAGGCTGGTCATTTGGAGCCTGGGTTCGTCTCCCTGCTGTTGGAGACACTGCACTCGTCCAGGACAGCACCTAGGGAAGCCTCTCTGTGCCTTTGTCGGCTTTTGGTCATCCTTTGCACTCCTTTCTGTTGCTGCTGTTGGTGTCCTGTTGCGTGGGTTGGATTCCTCCCGTATGGTGCAGTGGCCTGCAGTTTGTAATGGCCTGTCCCTAAGGCTACGGGCCTGTATCCTCAGCATTGTAAATGTAACTTCAGTTCTTTCATCATGGTTCTTGTCTGAGTGCCTACTTTCCATGTAGAAACAGTGTTGTGACTGCAGGTTTTGCTTCATGTAATAACTGACAAGGTAAATTTGGGCTGCCTCATAGGTTTAGACTCGGGTTTCAAGAGACAGCAATGTTTCTAGCATGCTCTGTATCATTCCCAGTGTGTTCTTGCCTGGCCAGTGGATGCACCTTGGTAGTCTATTGTGTGTCAAGGCATGAAGTATTATCCATTTCCTGACATCTGCTCTTAAGTCTGCTGGAATTTCTTCTCACCTTCATTAGATCCAATCCCAGTGTGGTAGACAGCCCATCTCTTGCCTGACAGCACGGGTGATGCTTCCCAACACTGCCCCGTTGAACTTGGCTAACCCCAGTGTAGGAGGTTCCCCCTTTCCTGCCTTCCCTTCTGCTTTGTGCTTTGCTCAGTGACTTGGAGCTTCCCATAGTGTGATTCCCATGGAGCTGGGGATGAGGGAGGACATTTCTCATGCAAGTCAGAGAGTTTCCAAGGTCCAGCATGCCATACTGCTGAGTAGGAATAAGTACGTAGTTAGGGAAGTATGTCTGGGTCAACACATATCTTGTGTTGTCTCAGTGATCTCAGAAGTGCAGTATCTGCATCCTCCTGGCTTCCCCATGTGATAATGCTCACAACTGTAACGAGTGCGAGCGGGACGGAGTAAGAGGTCAGCAAGCAGTAATGCTTCGTGATGCAAGTGCTGCCGTCATGGCCTGGCTCCAGGCCGCCTCTGCCCCGGTGTTAGGTGATTGGGAAGGATGGGGAGGGAGTCTCGTCTTAGGGATGCGCGGAGACCTGAGAGGATTGCGGTTACGTTTCTTGCTCTGTTTCAGTAAATTCTTGGGAAAAGACATTTTTGCTGCTGTTACATATTGATTTGGTGTAAGAATCTGGCCTTTGGCTCTGTGGGCTGAGGCTGTTATAGGTGATGTGAGGATGACAGTGGTTTGGCTGGATTTGGGAGCAGAGAAGTGAATTTAGAAACTTGGAGGTGTTTGACACTGCATCATGGGGAGCTGTGAATTTCTGGTCTGAGCTTCTGAAGCTGTTCTGAAGACTGTTTATTTCTAATGGGTACTCACAGAGGATAGATGAAGATGACACTATCCTGTCCTTTCCATTTGCGCTTAATCAATGTCCCTTGAATGCTTTAAACTGAGTTTCTAATGGACTATGCCCACTGCCTTCTCATCAAAGGCTTTTGCTTGCAAGTGCATCTTCATAGAATCACAGAAACCTTAAGGTTGGAAGGGACCTCTAGAGGTCATATAGCACAACCCCCCTGGACACGCAGGGCCACCTAGAGCACGTGGCACAGGACTGCATCCAAGCGGGTCTTGAAGATTTCCAGAGAAGGAGACTCCACAACCTCTCTGGGCAGCCTGTGCCAGTGCTCACTGTCACTGTCAAGTCACCCTCACTGTCAAGAATGTTTTCGTTAAGTTCCTGTGGAACTTTTGATGCTTCAGTTTGCGGCCATTTCCTCTACTTCTGTCAGTGGCCACCAGTGAAAAGAGGCCAGCCCCATCCTCCTCACTGCCTCCCTTGAGGTACTTATAGACACTGACCAGGTCCCCTCTCAGACTTCTCTTCTCCAGGCTGAACAAGCCCAGCTCCCTCAGCCTCTCTCCACAGGGCAGATGTTCCGGGCCCCTGATCATCCTTGTGGCCCTGCGCTGGACTCTTTCCAGCAGCTCCACATCCCTCTGGTACTGGGGGGCCCAGAACTGGACACAGTACTCCAGATCTTCCCTTCCAAACACCAAAACAGAGAACAGTTTTTCATGCACCCTTTAAAGCTTGCATTCCCTCTCTTTCTCTAGCTGCTACTGCAGCCTACTGCAGTTGTGTTTATTTTTGCTGTACTGGTAGCTGGGAACCCCAACACGACACAGGATCATCATGACTTGCTGCTGGATGAAGCTGCTACTGGAGAGATGAGTGAAGAAAAATGGTCCTTAGATGTAACTTTCAGCAGGCCCATGGCATTTTTGATCCTACCAGTGCTGTTAGAGACTGATAAGTAGCTCTCCCTTGTGGTTTGGGGGAGAATGGGAATGGTTTTGCAGGTGGTTAAAATGCTTTGGTTTTACAGGTTAATAATCATGTAAGAGACTACATGGTCTCTTACCATGGTCAGGATGGTTTTGGCTTGGTGTAGTTAATCTCCGTGTGAAGTTGATGTTACCTGAGCAACTCTGTGCTAATTTTGTGATTGCATTATCAAATATAAACCACAGGAATAGGTCTTGGAGAAAATTATGGATTCTAGAGAAATTAATTCTGGGAATTGTAAGCATGATTATTTGGATGTGGGATTCATGGGTGACCTTGCCATTAGTTCTGCAAAATCTCCACGTTGCAGTTTTGACCATGAATTGACAGGAAGTTTGTGGCTTGAAACTGTACAAAAAAAAAAAAAAAAAAAGAACTGACTGTGGTGCTGGGTGCAGATCCTCTGAGTCAGTCACAGCCTGAGATGCTGCTTCCTGCTTTCTGTATTGCCATTTTTCAGTGGAAAATCAAGCCCGGATGCGAGTCTTTTGAACTGCCCTGTTTGTCCTCCCCAGAAGGGAGGCAGAGGATGGTGTGAGGCGGCAGTGTAGGTACCTGGGTGCCTACCCAGGTACCTACATGCTTCATGTGGAAGCTTCTCCAGGACAGAAGTGATGCTTTGGTTTTGTTGCCTGAAATACCGATTCCTTAAAATCCCATTAGATGTGGAGAAGTTGTCTTAAGGCACAAAAGTCTGGGCACCCTCTGTGGTTGCCACTTAAGATATTAGCCCATATATCCAAGAACTACTCTCTTCTTGAGTGACTACTTGTTTAATTCACCCCAAGCTGAGCTCTCCTTCTGTGGCTCCAGAACCTCTGGGAATACCCACATATGCCCTGGAGCTGCCTGCAGCATCCCCCTTGCAGGCAGCTCGTCCTCTGCCATCTGGTGCTGGTTGCCAGCGTGTAATGGTCTCTCCTTCGCTCTCTGATGAGTGCAGGACGTGCATTTTTATTAGTTTCAGATGTTTCTTCTTTCTAGGGCTGCATGGCTCAAGTTCTCAGTCATGGTTCTCCGCGGTGGCTTGGTGACGTATGCAACTCCTGTGCTACCAGTGGGGGAGGCTGATGTGGAAGTGTCCAGACTTATGGGCATGATGCATCGCTCGGATACAGCCATGTGGGCCCTGGTCAGGGCTCTCTGGAGTGAAGGAGCCTTCCTAGAGCCTTTGCTCTGGGTAATTTGGGTGGATTACGGGAATGAAAGGACAGAGAAAATTCTAAATGACTGATGGAGATGCTTGCTTCGAAGGACGCCTAGGAAGCCACAAGGCAACGCTTGGGATTGTGACTCTACCCAGTCTGTAAGCAAAGGGCATGGAGATCCTCCGACCTATGGAGTGCTGGAAATACAGAGCATCATCCTGCTGGTCGTCAGTACAACCCGCTGCCTGAGCTGGAGGGAATGTGCTGTTTTTCCCTGCCCAGGAGTGTTTTTTGGGAGCCTCTCTGGTTCTGTTGCTGCTGTGATGGTGCTGTCGGGAGTCTAATGCTAAGCAGAGTTGTCTGTGCTGGCTGTGGATGTGCCTAGGGACAAGGTCCTTACAATGTGTGCAGAAATTGCCCAGCTCTGCACAACTGATTAGCAGGGAATCTCGTACCTCCCAGTTCAGAGACATGTTACCCTAACCACACTGTCTATAAAAGAGAAGAGGCTATTACAATCACTTCAGTTTGCAGAGGTTCTGCAAACCTCTACCTTATACCCAGTGCTCCAGGAACAGCTTTTTTTCAGTACATATGTAGAGAGGATTCTTGCATATAGAAGTATTAGACATGGGCTACTGAAAACAGCTCTTTGTTGGCTTCATTAACTACTTGAATGCCTCTGAAAAGTAGGTAACCCTAGGTCAGACAACTGAAGTGCCTGGATGGACTTAGCAAGTTGAGGGAGAGGATCTACTGAGTATTTCAAGTGAGGTTATTGGCAACTTTAGCCCAGCAAACTCATTTGCTGGTTTCCAGAGGGCTAGAGACATGGTCATGACTTGATGCATCCCTTTGACTCATGAGTCTTGCACTCCCAATGACTCATCCCCCATTCCCAGGGGTGCGATAGGTCTGGGAACAGGGTGACAAAGCGCTGGGAGCCAAGGAGCAGCACCAGGCTGGGGTAACACACCCTGGGGATGGCCTCATCCTGCCTCATCCCACCTCATCCCTGCCACACGAGTCTTTGTGCCTGTGAACGCCAGTGACACGCGGGCTCGAGCAGAGATGCAAAAGATGCACCGCGGGCTGCTTGTGTGTGAAGGACTGCTGCTTTCCAAGAGCTGCCTGGTAGGACAAGCTGATCACTGGGCCAGAGCCAGCAGGGAGGTGTTTGAGCTGCCTCCTCTCTAAAATCCAAAGTCTGGGAGTTTTTGAAGCTGCCGCACTGAGTGGGGCTGGTGCCATTAGATGGCAGTGTTAACTTCCCAACGGCCTCCTCTGAACACCAGAGCTTTGGAAAGATGCTTTCAGGCTCGGTGTTTGCTCATGTTTTGTGGAAGGAGAGGTGGCTCTTGCTGTGCGCGTACCGTGTTCTACATGTGCGTGCCCGTGCTCTACGTGTGTGTACGTGCCTGCGAGCGTGCACCGGCGCGGTGGGAGGAGCAGGCCCTCTGACACATGGGACAAGTGGCTGAGGAAAAGTGCCCCAGGCTCCAAGGGCACAGCCTGCCTGGGTGAAGATGCCATCAGATCTCTGCAACCAGCAGGATCAGATCCTTCAACTTTCCTGTGTTTCTGAGTCCCTCAGGAAAAGACCGATCAGGTGCAAGTCTGAATTTCACATGTGATAGAAGTAGATACAGTTCGATTTATAAAAAGGGAGATAACTGGTGAGGATTACAATGGAGTAAATTCCTATATGTGCATACGTGGGTGCATTTGATTCAGTAAAAGTAGGGTTTTTTTCCTACATTCCTTAAAGCATCTGGGTCCCTCTCTCCTGAACAGATCAGAGTAATTTTGCACAGCTTTTATTTATCACTGAGCTAGAATTTAAACTCACCAGGAGGGAATAATATTGTGGCAATTAGAAAAAGTTGGACTTCTGGAGTCTCTTTCCGACTCTTCCACTAAATTGCTCTGTAACCTTGTGTAAATCATTTAACACATGTGCGCTAACTTCCTATGTGGAAAATAAGGTAGATGATACTTTCCGCTTTTCATAGCTGAGCACTTCAGGATCCTCTTCTAGGCAGTCACAAGGGAGTTGTCATCATAAAGCTGGGAATTTGGCCCTGTTGTGATGCCAGCACCCCATGCGGAGCAGACAGGAGACTCTCCATGGGGTGAAGGCAACGGCTGGAACTAATCTGAGGAGTGAAGCTGAGGAGCAGCTAAGCATTGACTGTAGACGTGATCAGCTCTGACTAGATCCATCTTTCACTGTGCTGGGGAACAGGAGTTGAGATTTATCCCTGGGGTGCTGCTCCTGTCCCTCTGTCACACGGCCAGGGCTTATGTCTCTTCTCTGCTGGTGCTCTTGTCATCAGTAAGAACCATCCAGCCCTTCTGCAGTTGCCACAGAGGTGGGAAGAGGTGTAAAACCAGCAATCCTGCCCTGCTGCCTCCAGGCTGGGGTGTCCCTCTGACCTGGGGAGCTGCTGCTTCCTGCTAACAGTTTCTTTGACAGTTCCCCTGTCGAAGAAGTTCCCCTCTCCCCTAGATGATGATCATCTTGTCTTGGTGTGGCCATTTCTCTACCATTTCCCCTGTGGCTTGTCACCTGGAGTGCCCACTCTGATGCTTCAGCATGTAGCAGATTTGTTCTTTCTTGCTTTCCTTTTGCCTGTGGCTCCTTTTGGCTCCACGGGACTTTGAGCAAGGAGAGCCTGAGATGTCACTGCAGAAATGCTTGCTGAGAGGCCTGTGTTTAAGCACTCAGTGATTTATCTGGGTAGAGGAGGAAAAGCAGGCAACCTTGAGAGCAGAGGAACTGCTGAGCCAGGAAGCAGAAGGTCTTCAGCACCTAAAATATTTACCATTTCTTTCCTCTCTTGCATTCCAAGCAGTTCAAGTGGAGAACTGGTCAAACCCAACTTAAGCTGCCTAAAAAGGGCTTGTTGACATCAATATTGACAGCTGCTCTCTGGGGAAGGGGGGCCCTTCTGAAAACTGCCGTGGTTGGTGAGAAATTGGTTGTTTGGGGATTTTGCTTTTCTCCAGAAAACGTGAAAAATTCCCCATGGGTGGAGAAGGAAAGTGATCTATGGAAATTAATTATGTCTCATGCTTCAAGTGAAACACACCCTGGGGAAGGCAATATCCTCCGTAAGAGGAACAGCAGTATTGGCCACAAACCAGGAAACCCTTCCCCCTCCGCTCCCCTCTTTCCTCCCCGCATAACAAGAACCGAGCGCCGCAGGCAGCGTTTTCCGTGCCGAGGGCCCGGCGGTACCTGCTGTTGGGTGTCCTCACCCTGCAGGACGCCCGCTGGAATAGCCTGCTCAGTTCAGCTTGAGCCCAGGGACACCCTCTTCTTCACTCATCAGTTTTTCCAGCAATTTGGTGTTGCCAGAAGTGCTGGGCTCTACGCTTAGGCTACTGTACTGGTTGTGCTACAAGAACGTTGAGAACATCGCTAGATCTAGAGGGGTGTCCTCTAGTTGCTCGAGAGGGGTGAGCTCCTTGATTCTGGTGTCTGGTGCTTGATTTGGATGCTGCTTCCAGGCTGCCATTCCGAAATGATACAGTAATGATGTACAGCCTTGAAATTCATGATGGCCAAAATTCTCTGAATGCTAAATCCCCCTCAGGTAGCTGCACTGGAGCCATTAACCTCATTTTGCCGGAGCTGGTGCTAAATAATTTCAGGCAAATTACAGTAACCTGCACAGGGCTAAACACTGAATCATAAAGTGCCCCAAAATTTCCTAAATGGGGAAGAAATTAGTGGACTGGAAAAGCAGAAACATGCAGGAATTATGGGAATGGCAGTGGAGGGCTATTTTCAGACCCTGTACTTGGACTGTTATGTACACTCTGCTAAAAGGAGGTAAGTCTCATGACTGATCTTTAGCTTGGCTCGGACACACGTGGGCACCAGGGCTGTTCAAAAGCTGCGTGTCTAAAATCTTTAAACTCGCCATCTGGTTCCCAGACCGGGTGAGAGCCACCTCCGATGTCCTCTGCTGCAGCTTGCTTATCTGCAACCCACGTGGCGTGTCCACGGCCACCGCTGTGGCAGTGACTCTGCTGCTGCGTGTGCTCATGCGCTGCGCGTGATGTTCCTGGCCAGAGCAGATGTCAGGCAAATACTGTGCAAACCAGGCCAGATCCTCACTGGAGGGGACTGTGGTTGTATTCAGGAGAAGGGGAAATGGTCCTGATCGCCCAGACAGCCAGCTCTTGAGTGGGGACATTCGTGAGTGGCTCCCCCAGTCCACTTGCAGTCTTGGCCAGCGGGGAAGCGGCTCTGAAACTGGGCCCTCTATGTGCAGCTGGAGAGGAAATCTCATCTTGCCCTGCACAAAGGCAAAATGATGATGACCGGCAACACAAGGGCCCCAGAGGAGCGGAGGAAGGGGATGTGTAAAAGCACGCGATGCGGGGAGTCTGTAGCAGCAGCTGCCAGGGAGAGAATTAGCTGGAGGAATGAGAGTGCTGGTAAGCTGCTTTGACCCAAAGCAGCAGAAAAGATTGAGTGTTTGGGGAGAAAAGGTCATGAAAGGCAGAGGGAAGAGTATGAGGAGCCCCTTGCGGTGGTGAGTGGGGACCCTATCTGACCCCTTCCTTTCTTAGCTGGGCATCACCTTGCCCCTCTTGTCCTACAGAGTGTCCTCTCTCCAGACCAGGGGACACCTAGATCTTCGCTCCATCACCAGTAAAGCTCAGGCTCAGCTGACCTGGAGCTTCTGCCAGGTCCTCGGCTTAGCAAGGGGTTTTTGGTTTAGTTCAGTGAGGGTTTTTTTGTTTTTGTTTTTGTTTTTTTGGGTTTTTTTTTTTCTGTTGGGGATTTCTTTTTTGCACTACTCATTACAAGGGGAGTGCAGCTGATGCTGATACCTCTGTGAACCTTAACAAGAGCAGAAAGCACGAGTCACCGCCTTCATTGAAATGATTCATTATACAGCACTGTAAGAACGGAGCAAGTCATTTCTTTTGTTTAATAAACCTTGCATCGTGCTGCATGTTCTTTACGTGGCCACTAGTCCCCTGTTTCTAGTCTGAGCTACTCTGCCCTGACAGCAGTGAGTAATAAACATTGCACAACATAAATAATGGGAAATCCGGTTCTGTGTCTGAAGTGCTGTTCAAAGGCACCTTGGTGTTAGGCATTTATGATCAGGACCTTTGGCTGACAGATTTTCCCATGGAATAAAAAGTGCTAGCTGTTGACATACAAATGTATTCTAAGTGCACACTTTTACCATCAGATTTCCCTGCTTCTGGCTTAAAATCTTTAGTGCATGGAAGTGTAAAACGAAGGAGAGCTTTGGGGGGCAGAAGTTTTCTGAACTTTTACAGAAGCTCACTTTTTTTTTTTGTTGTTGAAATTGAGATTTCTGCTTTTCTGGTCTGAAATGATTCCTCGGTCAGTTCAGGAGATGCCGCATGCTCACGTGGAGCAGAGAAGCAGTGTGGTTCAGGAGCAGCGGTTAGCAGGACTATTCTCTAATTTGCCTCTGGCCATCTGGGAGAAGCTGCTCAAGATAATTGAACTCTCTCTCAAAGTTTCTTCCCCATTTAAACAGCAAATAGGGGTGTGATCAAAGCATGTAAGTCAGTGCTTGCTGCATATTGCCTGTTTATGGCAATACACGTGAGAATCACTAGACTTGGAGGCACCATCACCACCTAAAGCCCACGCACATCTACTGGACTTGGTTGCATGTGGCAGGGCCTGGAGACAAGTCCTGGCAGTGAATGCTCCTCATTGCTGCTGGAAAGTTGTATTTCTGTGTGGTTGCATTGTAGGGATGTCACTGGTCAGCAGTGCAAGCACTCATTTCTTTCAGCTAACACTATTAAAGCCCAGTACTCAAGCAGGTGACACTTGGGAATGTATGAACGAGCTTATATTGATGAGAATCGATACTCACCTTGGGCTGTGATAAGCACTGGTCCACATTTGAATTGTTCACAGTCAAGTGTCTGACGTGGAAGCGTCTGAAGGGTGCGTTGATGCTCGCCCTGGTCCTTGTCCTGCACGCGGGTGCAGCATCGGGGCAGAGGGAGCCGCTCAGTTGAGGGGTTGAACACAAGGGCTGTCAGCTCTGGGAGCTGCCGTCGTTCCTGTGATCAAGCCCACGACTAGGGTGGACAGGATGGGCTGAGCTCTCAGGTCACGCTCAGGAAATCTGGAGTGGTTCCAGGCACATCACAAAGCAAGGTTAACTCCAGCCTGGTTCTGCTGCTAATGAGAGCAAAATGTGTTTGGCCCCTGTGCTGTGCAGATGTTCCTGGAGAAATGGGCCCTATTTGTCCTGAGCTCCTGGTGGCTTCCACTGGTTTTTCTCTGATCACTTCAAGTCTCATTCAGCAGGTTCCTGACTTGCATCCTGATTACCTCTTAGATTAAGCGTTGTTCCTGTATTTAGGAGTGTGAGTTAGTGTTAAGGATATCCAATGTCTGCTAAGCTGCTTCTGAGGCAAATGGTTGTTCGCATGTGGCTATGAGATTTTGGAGTGGATGTGTCAGCTCCATCAAAATATATATCCTTCATTGCCCTTTCATTCATATTTCATGTGCTTAATAATGCCAGGCTGCTTTTCAGTCCTTTGACCAGGTCCTAACCTCAGATAAACAGCAGTAGTGTGATTTAACAGCTGTGCTCATTCCCAGTGTCACTGGCTTGGAAAACAAACCACTTTATTAAAAAAAAAAAAAAAAGTAAAATAAATATAAAAAGCCCACCTCCTGTTTTTCTTTTTCCAGCGTGGATTTGCAGAAATTGCTCAGCAGGAAGCTGGTCTCTCTCAGGAAGCCTGGGAAGTGGTGTTTTGGAATTAATATAGTGCTCATCAGCTGTAGCTTTTTTTGTGAACAGTAACGTGTCATAGCACAAGGACTTTGCTGTTTTCTATTAGATGGGAAGTTGCTCTTCTTAAGAGGTAAGAGCAGGAGTAGATTATCAGAGCTCTACCGACTGCCAGCGTATTCCGTATTGCAGTGCTTAGCGTTTTCCTCGTGTTACATAAACATCCCTGTTTCTGCGAGCTGCACATTGCTGTCTGTCTCCTGACAGAGCTACACGAGAAACTGTGGGAGCTCCTCAGTGCCGGGAGGGATAGGAGAGACCCCGGACAGAGCCAGTGCCAAGGGCCTGAACCAGAGAGCTTGGCATTTGCACCAACATTGAGGTTCGGCTGCCAACATTGAGGTCCATGGATAGGCTGCTTTGAGGTGAGCCCAGCACCTACCTCTGCTAAAGGAGCTGATACTGGGTCACTTGCACAGTGTCCCCAAAATACGCTTCAGTGCTTACTTGAAGGTACCATTCTAGAAAGTTGGGCTTATAATGACAGACATCACCAAGAGAGTTTGTGATGTTGGCACCAGATCACAGATATTCCGGGCATTTACACCTGGGGGCAGGGGAAATACCAACTCTCGTGTCTTCCCGAATTCCTACTGCAGAGGTGACTTTCCGTTAGCTCGGGTGTTCCCGGGGCTGGACCTGCACATCCGCAGCAGCAGTGCGGGCGCGATCCGCTCCTTTTCCTCTGTGCGTGCAGGATCCCAGTTATCTTCACGGAGGATGCCCCACCTCCGGGAGCTCCCGGGGATGGGTGGAGCGGGAAGCGGTGCAGCAGGACAGGCTTTCGGGAGCCTGGGAGCTGTGTCATGGCTTTGCCTCTGAACCCAGGGCATTTGGAGACTTGGAACGTGTTTCTGGGGCCCCTGTGGGAGGAGGGTGACAATAAATCTGAGTCATAAATAAGTGTCTTGCCATTCCAAGCAATTTTTGACACCCTATGCTTTTCTGACAGCAAATAAAGCAAGAGGCGGTAATCCGTGGGGCTTTCCTTGGCTCCTGAGCTGGGAAGGCACTCGCTCCAAGTGGGTTTGGCTGCAGGGAACTCCCAGTGCCGGGGGTGAAGGTCAGAGGGGAAAGGAAGCAAAAGCGCAGATCGCGCTTTGTGCGGCTCTTTCCTTGCCACACTCGGAGATTTTGTTCTGCTCAAAATTTGTCTCTTGCCCCCTGCTCAGAAAAGCTGGATGGCTGATGCTGGGGCTGTTCCCAGAGGAACAAGTGCCACATCTCTGTCAGAAAAAGCACCCAAAGAAAACGCAGACCACATATGTCCTGTAAACTCCGAACAGGTCTAACTGCTAGGGTTGAAAATTCAGCCTCTAGTGTCCACACTGAGCTGGGGAAGCCCTTTGACAGAAGAGAGACAGACATTCAGACTTTGCAGGATATCCCAGAGAGTGTGGAACGTCTTGAACTCTGGCTTGGGATACGTTTCCCTGGAAGATGCCCAATTCATCCCATGGGAATCAGCTTTCTGCTGCATAATGTGACAAAGGGACTGTGTATCCCTTCCACCTGTGTTCAGACCTTCCCACACCTGCCTATACCTGTCTGTGGCAGATTTTAATTTTATTATAAATTGGAACTTTGGCTCCTGCTTATAGGCCCTGTCACCAACCCTTGAGTTTTGCTGATTCTTCTCTGTATTAGCCAGAAGACTGTTGGATGTAGAAGGAAAGCAAAAGCACTGCATTCAGCGTGCCTTGTTTTGTGCTTAATTCAGGAAGATGAAGAGAATTGTTCGTAAGTAAAACTTACCTCTAAGTAACATCCCTTATTAGGCCAGGTATTGAGGGGGGCTCTGTCCCTGTCTCATTTTCAGGATGGGGACGAGTTGTTCTCTCTGTCTTATGGTCAGCAGCTACTCAGCACATCTGACATGCAAGAACCGGGCTGGGCTCTTTGCCTCCTTTTAGAGGCAATCCAGCATGGACTATTTGCCTTCTTTTGGAAGCAATCCAGACTGCCAGTTCCTGAAAGCTGATGCTGTGGTTTAATGGCTAATACTGCGTCCTTGTTCAACTCCCACGCTCTTATGCCTTGCGAGTGGGTAGGAAAAGCTTTGCAGAGCCTGTACTGTGCAGAGATCTCAACTCATCTTTGTGGAAGGCAGCATGAATATTCATTATGCTTTGGAGTGTTTGCTCCGTAGTTTTAATAAGATGTTTATTATTGCGCAGGAATGACCGTGAAAATCAGGACAGGTTGTAGCTGGTCAGCATGTCCAAACGATGTAGGATGGTAGCAGTGCTGTGGGGGGACGGTTGTTATTCCAACCTCAGTGAGATTCTCTTTTACTGGTGCATTTACAAGAACTTGGCTTTCGCTGCTGTTGTCATCCTCTTTGCCAGGACGAGTGCTCGTGGCCGTGGCAGCTTCCTGGCCCGTTGTCACACTGGCTGTAGTCAGCAGAGGCTTCACGGAGCTCAGAGACCAGGAGGAAAGTTGCACAAACTTGTGTTTTCTCAAGAAATTAGCCAAGCTGCTGAGCGATGCAAATCAGTTTGACAGTGAAGTCGAGACCAATCGTTTAGAGATCAGCAGGCAGGCTGCAACAACGTGACTAAAAAGGAATCCAAGAACCCCAAAACTAATGTTGTTTTCAGCAGATTGAAGAATTGGATGCTGTTACTTGTGCTTTCTTATCTCAACAACCACCTAATGCTTCTCCGTAGGAATCTGTGTTTCACTTTCCCAGGTCTTTTTCAGGTTTGGAAGGTAATGCACGCTGCATGGTAGATAGGTGGTTGACGTGCTAGATACGAAGTCAAATTGAAAGGCACTGAGGAATCAGCACCTATTATCAACCCTTGTCTGAGCAAAGCAAATAGATTTTCTGTATGTTTTTACAAAAGCACTGAGCAGCACTTGTGGCTATCACAGGAAGAGTGGTGTGTTGTTTAGTGCTTGGAAAACTGAAAATTGTCAGCATTTGGAATTTAGATACGTTCAGCTGCCACATCCAGTTGTCAAATGGGTGGCCTGGCTTATCCAAAAGGCACACAAGTTAACACGCAGTTAGTCTGCAGCACTACCTTCTTCACAGCCGTGTGCCATTCACCTTGCTAAATAGGCGCAGAGTGTCGGGCTCTGTGTTGCGGGGTTGTCAGCAGCGCTCAACAGGTCTAGGAGAGCAGCCTAGGAGATGTAGGTGTTATCCAGTATGGATCAGGGGTCCTGAGAGCTGTGTGAGTGTCAGGGTTTGAAACCTGGCATGAGCTCGGTGGAAAATCAGGAAGGTTTCAGGGCGCTCTGATGGCAGCCTGATGTCAGCAGTGTGCAGAAAAGGGTCTGCAGGAACAGCTCAACATCCAGGAGTTTCTTCTGTGAGCCTTACTTAACAAAGCTATGAAACACTAAAGCTTTTAGCCACATCTGTTGTGAGGGTGCTGTAACACCGCTGACCTTGGTCTAGATATTATTAAACTCCCATGAAGGTGCCCTAAGTGAAGACAGGATGGAAGTTTCTGCACAGAGCACAACTGCACAGAACACAATGGAATTTGCTAGCGAGCCGCATGATTTTTCCCGCATGCAGGTCTGTGGATGTTGAAGATATATGAGGTGAGCACGTTTTGGTATGAATGTGGCTGGCAGCAGACACAGATCATGGCTTAAACATGTGCGTTGTGAAAGAGGCTTTCTTGAAGCAGACAGAGAGGCCTGCTGTTGCCGCGCAGCCGTCTTCATCTCCAGCGCTGATGCTAACATCATTATCAACATGTTTATATGAAGCTTGGCTGCAAAATGGCTCATCGTCCTCAAGTTTTTTCAAGAGAGTCTGTAGTTTCACTAAATATTTCTTTTATTGTGCTGCCAGGCGCTCTCCCAGAGGCCAGTGAAGGAGGTGGCCTATTTGGCCAGGGTGATGTCTGGAGCGGATGTTCAACTCCCATGTGTCTTAAATCTGTCTGCAGACTGGCAGGAGACCAAGTGGGCACCTTTTTTCTCCAAATAGTTGACTGCTTATGTGCAAATCAGCCTTTAACTGCTTCCATGATGCCTGGCTCGCCATAGTGGGAGGAAAACGTGCCTTCACTATCTGTCTTGACCAGAAACCCTCACCTCTTCCATGCCGGTTGATGCAGGGAGTTCCAAAGGCGGGAGCAAGCCAGCCTTCCTCTCATTCTTCTGCTTGTGGCCACTGTCGGTCACTCCAAGGGAGTACTGAATGCTGCCCTTGGCCTCCAGCATTTCTCTTGTGCTGCAGGAAACAGTCCCCAGCTGGTCTGCAAAGCTATAAACAAGCATTTTGAAAAGACTGCTATTTGGAAACTACATGGAGAGGTGAATCCATATTCTGGGAATGAAATGACAGGGGTGGAAGATACACGAGAGATCTGCAGCCTTGGGCCAGTGGCTGTCGCTCCCGGCCTTAAATGGGTTGTGTCTGCCCATGGATTCAAGGTTCATGGGAGGGTGGTACAGATATTTTCAAGGCTTGTGTTTCTATAGAAAAGCAGTCGCCAGTGACCCAGGGAATGGATCTAGCCTGTAGGGCAGCTTTATTTGGCTCTCAGGAATGTTGACTGCTTATTAAATGACCCCATCTTGGGAGTACCCTGGTGCATGGCGGGTTTCTGGAGGCTGATAGAGTAGAGAAAGGGGCATGTAAAGACAGAGCTCTGGTCTGGTGGCTTGCGTTACTCTGCCCCTTGATTATTTGTCTGGGAATAGCCACATCCCTTCAGCTTACAGGCATTGACCATCCTTTGAGGCAAATGTTTATTGCCTACAGCTTCCTTTCACTCCTTTATAAAGTCACTACACTTTTTGTTTCTAGCTTATATTTAACCTCTCCAGAACAAGGATGGTTTAATTCTGTTGGTTGAATACCCATTGCAATGATGCCATGACCTGTTGTGGGCATCCTAGGTGCTAGTGCTGTAAGTTAAAATGAAGTATTAGCAGAAAATCATGGGGTGAGGTTGAATTTACTGGCTTGCAAGGCGGAGCGCTGAGCAGAGACAGCCTGCCAGGCATGTCTGGAGATTGCAGAGACGATACAGCAGCCAGGGACTTTGTGAACGTCTCGTTGCTCCGCGGTCTGATTCACTTTTGGGTGCAGTGACAGCGGCCTTATATCATCGGAGGAGGAACCTGGCCTGTTCCTTTTCCCCTGCTGGGCTTGGCTGCAGGAGCGATGGGTATGAACAGAGCGCGGGTTATGTGCGGCACAGGCAGAGATAAAACAAGCCCTGTTTCGTCACTGCCAGGGAGCAGCTCCAGCTCTGCTCCCTTAGGAAACTTTGACTCTGCAGTCTGCATTGAAAAACAAAAGCAGCAGAGCTAATTACCCACGGCCTGCAGCGAGATGTGGGGTTTTGTGCAATACCCACCGAGTGGTTTTGCCTCCCAGCTGATGCTGGGTCCGTTTCCTGTCCAGAGTGCACTGGTGGAGAGATCAGCTTAGGGCAGCACTTTGCGGAGCCAAGTGCAACGTTTTAACCCCCAGCCAGCCCCACACCGAGCTCTCCTCCTCATCCTGCCCAGGTGTGTGTTCAGATAAGGCAGCCAGGGTCAGACGGCCGAAGCAAACGCAGCTCCGGTGCCTCTGGGTTGTACCTGAATCCAGGACTCCCAAACTCACCTCGTGAGCGTGAGCGTGAGCGTCCTGGCTTGGTGTCCCTCCT
>VWPW01011279.1:286932-523373 GCA_013389825.1 Crypturellus undulatus | reverse complement strand
ACTGAGGAACTTGCTAAAGGAGGCTGGGAAGATGAACGGGAACAGCCCTCCGGCAGCCCCAGCCCCACAGGTTGAGCACGCATCCTGCCTTGGCTTCCAAGAGGGAAGAGGCAGGAGCACAGAGGCTGGACATCGACCTTCTGAGAGGGGGAATAGTTCTCTGCCTTCTCACTCACCAAAACAGCTTTGAGGACATTTTTTTCTGGCCACTCTTCTCTGGCTATTGTCTGTTTACCAATTTAAAATTGCAAAATTTATTATTGGCAAAAATTTTAAGACCATTCTGACCAGTTACTTTAATTCATGGAATTTTTCGCAATTCTACTATCAGAGTTTGCATCTCTCTCAAACTATGTTCTGTTTTGCTTTATCTTGATTTAATGATAATGGAAAATTGCCACAAAGAATGGTATTCCAATGATTAATTAACATTCATATTAAAAGCGTGTGTCTGATTTTTGTCCCGAACTTAACTAGCTTTGGCCTCCAGCTGTTTTGCCTTTTTATCCTTTCTTGTTATTAACAGAGTCCTTCTGAATGTGAAATCTTCTCCCCAGTAAGGTAATTATGCACCCTGATCGAGTCCCTGGTTAACCTTTTCTTCAATGAGCAGCACAGATTGAGTGTCTCAGGCGAGACTGATTTCCCGGGTCCTGAACATCCTCTACTGGCTCATCACCTCAACTTCTCCAATTTTAGTATATTCTTTCTCAGGAAATTCTGAAATATCTTTCTGTCAGCTTTTAGGCAGTGGATGCGGTGCAGTTCAGCCCACACTCAGCTGCTGCGCTCATTCCTTTCTTGCCTTCAGCTCATATAAAATTACAACTGCTCAGTCCTTGGATAGTTTTTGTTGTTGTTTTGAAGGGTTTTAAAAGTCCCCCTTTACGTGAATTCAAATGTCTCTTCATTTGCATTGATTTTAAAACTAAAGGCTCCGCTATTCCATCATAGTGCCTACAGGGTTTAAGGCACTTCCATGGATTTCCCAGGACGAACAGACTGCAGCCCGTGCAAGTGGCAGGAGTTCCTGCTTTCATGCTGCTACACTATGGAGCAATCCCAGCTGGACAAACTTTGCTCACAACTTTTAACACTGTCAATAGTACAAATGACTGAAGCTGTTTACTTTCACATGCAAAATTGCTGGAAAACATTTTTTTTTTTAGTTTATTTCTTTTACCTCACCTTTCATGACTTACGGAGATACCATGTTATAAAACAGAATTTAATTAATGGTTAACAGCTCTAAACAATGCCACATTGGTGCTAGATGCTGTAGGGGATCTGAACTGAATGCAAGAACTCTGTTCAGAACGGATTGCATTTAGCAACAGCTGCATCTGCCCATGCTCATTATAAAGGACTGGGAATAGTAACATTTGTATTGCTTTTATAAACCTAATTATTTGATACCCACTAGTATGTTCATTTCCAAGCAAAAATGGAGACAGAACACTATAGAACAGAAAAAAGAGGAAAGATATTTGGGGATTAAAAAAAAATAATAATGATAACAATAAAAAAAAAGTTGTTTCATTTTCTGTGGAAGTGCAAAAAGTTTTTGCTTATAAATCCATGACGACTTGCCAGGCCTTCAGGGCACAGTGTGAGTAAATCCTAATGTCTTCTGGTTTTGCTGCCCTCCAACTTTGCTCTGAAATATGCACTCAAGATTCCTCACCCATTGTTCTACTCCTGTTGTATAGGAGATTCTTGCTCAGTTCTGTATAGGCAAAAATAATGTTAAAAGTGTATATTGCAAATCACCAATTCTGGAGAGTCTTTTAAAATTGCATTCAATTCTTGCCATCGCATTTTTGGGCTTGTGACCTCCAGAATCCCAAAAATGGGCACAAAGGGAAAACTTGAAACTCCAGATTCAACCATCAAGCCAGTCACACCTGCTTAGGTCAGCAGCAAATAAAGGCAAGCGGCATGGCCAAAATTTCAACTTTCCGTGAACTACGTACAGCAAACTTTGACAAATGAACATGATAAGAACTTTGAAAAATATGTGGCAAAAGCCTATTCCTTATTTTTTTCTGACTGCTCGTGAACAGAACCAGCTGCCAGCAAGAGGCAAAAGCAGAGACACTGAACACGTTGAAGCCCAAGACGTGTTGGCTCACACAAATGCTCCACCAAGCTTTGGCCTTAGCCAAAGCCTCAGGGCCACATTTACATTTAAGTCCCTCTTAACCCGGGGAGCATCCACAGGTCTGTCCCAGCACTCTAAGTCAATTTTGCACAAATGTGGAATTTGTAAATATATTCCTCAAAGCTGACTTTGACTATGTGCACTGACACACTCCTACTACACCGGTATTAGTGACGCCCCAAAAAGCCACCAAATAAACACGCAGGGTAAACTGACACACTCTTAATGCTCTGCCATTAATCCCCATGTTTGGTTTGACAATCAACTTCTGTTTGGTGACGGTCGTCTTTGAAGGTTGCTCTTAGTCTTTGAAAACTCTAATTGTCAAGCCAACATTTACAGAGGAAGTTGTAAAATGAGTGGTTATTATCTACCGCCTTTGCTCTGAGGATGGAGAAAGGCCACAAAGAATAGTTTTCTATTAAAAGCTTCATACATCTTTGTGGATTGTGGCAAGTACAAACAGATCGGAGAGATAGTCTGGAAAAGGACACGGGCCGGGCAAGCACAACAGGACTATGCAGCCTGCTTCACCTACCTGGAAAAAGTTGGTTACCAAGAGTCTTTTGTCCTAAATAGCCCTGGAAGTGCCAGTTTTTGATATTTCATTTCTCCCCTTCGGAAGCTGCAATTTCCACCCTGAGTCTCACAGAGCAGTCGCACGCAAAGAGCAAACAACAGCTGCCACACGGGCCAGGCAAGGCCACTCACGCTCTCCTGGGCCTGTGCAGCCTTCATCCAGCTTTCCAGTTTGCAGTTACTGTATATATATCTATATCTATATATATATATATATTTGTCATTTGTTATCACTAATCCAGGCTTTGATCATCACCTGGGCATCTGTGACCAGCTGTAGGAAACGCAGAAACCGTGAGCTCCTCTGGAAGGGGAATCATCCCAGCCTGTGCCAAGACTGAATTTGGGCAAACAGAGCAATGTTAGACCAGCAAAACCAACCCTTATTCCAGCGAGCGGAAAGTCTGCGCATACCGAATCTGTCTCCTCCACCCAGCCACGGCTTCACTTCATCCAGCCCTTCCTTCATCCAGCCCAGGCACCTTCTGCCCATGGGAAGCAGGAGGAAACTGCTATGCATGCAAGACTGGAAGAGTTCTTTCTTATTTTGCCTTTTCAGGTCAAAGGAGGAATTGTTATCACACTCGTACAGGTTTATCTGGTTTGCAGACACAGAGCTAGGCCGGTTAGCACGGACAGTTTATGTAGCCAGGGCGCTACTTCCAGACGTGCCCCCCATTTTCCTGGATTTTCCCCGCGCTGCTGCTTTTCCCTTCCTGGAGCGTCTCAGTGCCGAGCGCTGGCGGGCCGCGGCCGTGCCGGCTTTCCGCAGGCCCTGCAGCACAGGTGCCGTTTGTTTGGCCCTGTTCTCATCTCGTGCTTCGCGCGGCAGTGTGCAACGTCCCCGCCACTGAAACATTCATCTCCTCTCCCCTCCGCCTGCACAGGGGTGCCAAAGCAAACACGAGCAGCCGCTCCGCAAACTCCCGCTAACGCTCCAGGAAAAAGGATCCTGCAGCTCCTGCCGGCTGCGAGGGAGGTGCCGGCGCAAACACGAGGATGCTGAAAGGATTAGCAGGATGTGCATGCGCCGCCTGCCCCAAGACAAGGGGCTAACAGAGGCTGCAGACAAGACCATGCAGCGAAAAGCTGAGGTTTCTGCATTAGAACAGAACTTTGCATTGGTAACAAGATCACATTCCTCCCTCTAGTACCTTACACCATCTGTAAGTTTTAATTTACATTAAGGATCAAGTTTTCCATCCACAACAAAACTAAAGAAAAGCTCCCACTAAGATGAACAGTCTCCGATTTAGCCCCATCGCAAGTTTTTTTAGACCAAATGCATGAAATCAGGCGAATTCTGTGAAGTGTCTCCATTATACCCCCTCTATTCACTTTGTGTTATAGGCCTTAATTAGGGGTGTATAAAACTAAATATATTCAGGAATCACATTCTGAAAGTGAGAAAATGCTTAATCGTTTAAGTGCAGGATTTCTTAACAGATTCTTTCATTTCACCTCTTTGAATTTTACACTGAATTTCGTCAGTTTATAAATTTGCACTAGAGCATACCAATAGGGGAAGAAAAAAAAAAAGGAAATAAAAAACCATCCCAGACCTTAAAGACATTTTACCACAGAGACACTGAAAAATAAAGACCATTAGCAAAAAAGTATAATTAAATTAAAATGCCAGCTTGCCAAAGAAGCTCAGTAAATGGGAAATATATCAAACTGTGATAATACAAATGGGCTATTTCTCAAGGTGTGAGAAAGTCAATGGAATAAACTCTGATTTGCTGACTTTTTCTGTAAGAGGTAGAGTAATGACTTAAAAGTAAATTGCACAATAACAAACATAACAATATATTATGCACCACAGTTGCTGTTTGAATTAACATCAGTATTTTAGGTGTTACAGTACATGCAAATATTAAACATAAAAAAAATGGCTTTCATGGATAAGGTAACGTGGCCTGAAGCTTGCAAATAATGCTGAACTTGCCTGTAATCATGTGATTTTATAATTTGATGTATTCGCTTTCCCATAAATCACTTGGGCTGATTTATTTTGAACGGGCTTTAAAATCCATTCATACGCTAGTGACAGCGAGGGCTTTTTCTGTCGAAAACCAATCTTTCAATAAGACTATATTCTCAGAATATTCAAAATTACTTTTGGCATGTGAGTTCGTTTTGTTAATTCCCCTTTTAGTGCACAAATAACCTTTGCAAACCTGACTCTAGGTGTTTATGTGTCAGGACAATATCAAAAATTATCCAATTGCCAAGTCACATGTCAACACTCGCCGGGCCGCGGAGCCGCCCGCATCCCTGCTGCTCTGCTGCCCCCTCGTGTAAAAATATCACAGATTTGGTTTGCTTTTAATTTCTGAAACCCTGAAAGATGAGATGGTGCGTGCCTGTTGCCAGTGTGAACGGAAGCCTCTCCAATGGTTAAGTTCACGCGGATGTTAGGAAGGGGAAATTTAAGCTTTTATTTCATGTAATGCCAACACGGCGCTATTCCAGAAGATGCTATTCCACTCACGAGACAATGATAAAATCAAAACAAGCAAAAGCTTCTCCGTTGCAGTGCCTGCCACACACATATTGCAGCGGTGCCCTACAGCGCAGGAGCTTGAGAAAGAAAATTGCCAAGAAAGAGGGTCTTTCCTGGGAGGAGGTGGCAGCATCTCCTGGGCTTCCCCTTATCCACTGCGTGCGCATCCCACTCCTCTTTCCTGAGCTCCAGGGACCATCAAGGCAGGAGATGATGCTAGAAATTAACTGCTTGAAATTATTAAAGAAAGGAAGCACTAAGAACTTAGAGCAGTTTGCTTCATAAATGCACAGTGGGCGTTTTAATGCATTTCAGAACCTACAGCATCTGAAAATTGCCCTGCAACCTGTACAATACTTGTGCCAAAAGCAAAATTTAGCAGAGCACATAGAAAATAAATTACCTGTTCTCAACCTGGGGTTGTTCATATGAACGAGCATGTCCCGCTAATCCAGTTTCTTTCATTAACTCTGGTTCAGTTTCTAGAACCAAACCCAATGAGTTCAGAGAAGTAAGGGACAAAATTCATGCTATGTGAGATAAGTTTTCTTTGCATTTTCATGCCATGGCAAAGCTTCTCCCAGGTAAATCTGCATCCAGAATGTTAAAAGCAGCTAATTTGACCTTTAAAGGGTTCCAATTTGAGCAGCCAGATGCCTGCTTTCCCCAAGCAAGTATGTACTTTATATGTATTGTCTACCTGATTTTTATCCTGATAGACCATAACAGCTCCTAAAGAGCCATTATAGATTATTGTGTAAATCCTTCTTTGTTCATGGACTATTGACCCAACATTGCATTACATCCCTGAAGAGGTCTTGCTATTCCATCATGTTAATCCAGTCGCAAGGTTAGTGCATCGTGAATGAAAAAATCTTTATATAATTTTCAGTGAAATTAAATAAGAATTTGCCTGCACAGATAATTATGCTCCATAGTGAAATAACTCAGTATCAGGGATAATGCAGGGCATATCTGCACACAGTATATCAGTTCACCTTATGGATTACACATCTTTACAATTCTTATTAAAATAAAATTTAGATTGTGTAATGAGAATAGCTGGAAGTGGATAAAGCTATTAACTGACCTTCTGAGCTAAGATAACTAAACGGAATCTATTTGTAAATGAATTATTTCACTGAAGGCTATATTAGTCTCAGTTATTAGTAAACAATTTGAACAGAATGTGGGACACAAAATGTATTTGAAACACCAGAAGTCATGGACTCAGATGGGCAGTTACTCACAGCTGATGCCTACACGTAGCACAACTGTAAACTGAAATTGTTATGTTGTGACATAACCCAAAACCAAAGACTTTTAAGACACATTGAGTTCTATAAACTACATCTAACAGGGAGACAAGAGAGATGTTTTATCTTTGTGCTCAGAGCAGGTCTCTGATGGACGAGGTGGGCAGCTCGTCTCCAGCCTCAGCCCGACCCTGCAACAGCAGCACTGCACCTTGTGCTGAAAGCAGCTACTGAAAATAAGTCAAACTCTTCAGCAATCAGTACTTCTGTTATTTATACACGTGTTTTTGACCAAAACTAGCCTTAGGAGGCTTAATTCGACTTCAGAATTCTCCAGAAATTAAATAAAAATGACCATCGCGAGTGGAAATCATGCTGCTACCTTACCACGCGCCATCAGCGATCCGTATCCCCTTTGCCAGACAAAACATTCTGCCGAAGAGCTTTCAAAATTCTGACAGGACTTGGATTTTTGCTTAGCACAGACAGGCATCACAGAAACCCCGAATTGGCCAGGTTCAAACAGAACTTCACTGCAAATGCTGCATTCGGAGATAAAATAAAACATCTGGGTCAAAGCAAGCACCAGTTTGGTGGGAGAGCTCCTCTCAAAACTGGGGTTTTCAAAAGGGAAAATAAAATTCCCTGGTCACCACAGAGAGCAGCGCTCCCGCTCCCCTACCGCGGGCGGGCGAGAACACACGTCCTACCTAGGACAGGTGTCGTCTTCGCTGCCTACAGAAGCAGACCATTAATATTTTACAGATTTCTCATCCTCGCCACCCGTGCAATTTATCAATGCCCAACAGGTCGTCTGCCAGCTATACATTAAAACTATTTTCAAAATATTTCATTGTCAGCCCATGGCACCTTCATTACTTATTAAGATAAGGTGCATGATGAACAAGAACAGTAGGTAGCTTGCTTGCTCAAATGTACTTTATGAATCCTTGGAAGGCCCAGATCCACTAGGAATGCATCGTCCAGAGGTGTCCAAGAGTCACAGGAACGAGTCACACAAATAGCAATCTATAGTTTATTAATCCATTTTTAAGGAGAGGTAAAAATCCCCCATTATGCCTCATGAAGGGACTCCTTTAACTTGCCATTCTTTTCTACGCAGTTTTGAATAATTACCTTTTAGACAAAAAAAAATCTGCAGGAATCACTGTTTGCCACCTTGTTACATCATCTCTTGTTAGTTCAGAGAATTAGAGTGCTTACGTATATTGATCATCAAGAGAATCATATATTCCACAAAGAAGTCAAGAAATCTACGCCTGAACAAAGCCAATTCTCAAAGGAATTTTGAGGTTCTGTTAAAAAAGTATTACGGAATTACTCAGATGACTCTTTCCTCCACCCCCCTTTCAAAGTACTAACGAACCCCGCTTGGGGAATAGAGTAGGGGACAGCAGGAGAGACAGATGATTGATCAATAGGACAGATGGATAGATAGGAGATCCGTAGCAACATGTAGCTACAAAAACTTGTTCACGTAGAGATAAGAACATTGACTCTGGGGGCCTGCAAAGTGAGCTGGGATAAGCACAATCTCCTAGAGTGCTCCGGTTAACACGGGCGAGCAGTTCATAAGAAATTGTGTGGAAAATCAACACCATAATTTCCTATTCATATTTCACTTGAACAGTTTTCATTAATTGTTCTCTATTAAAAGCTACACCAATTGCTGGGAAGATGATTTCCTGCCTATGAATTGGTTGCAAACTGCCAGCAGACACGTATTTTGCATATTTGATCTTTAAGCAGCATAACTGATCACGCAGTATAGTGTGTTTATTGTTGGATTAACTAATACTATAAATTCCTTCTGCTTCCACTCCAGATAAGTTGTTCCCGCATGAACCAGTGCTTAACTGAGGAAATGCAGACTTGGAAATAAAAAAAGTTGCATTTACAATCAGGTTTATGAGCAAAATTATATTTAAATGTTTTCATCAAAAAATGATAAAATGGGCATAGATACAGAATTGTGACTATCTTAATCCATCTTATATTTTATTAGTGATTCTTATCATTACTCAACAGCTCTAAGCATCTATGTGCACAGAAAATCACCTCTTTAATAGGTATGGAAAGGCTTTTGCATATACTTATTTTAATCAAGCCAGCTAGTATTTAATTTTGTATATATTTCAGTTAAAAGAAAATTCATTTTCTGTAAGAAAGATAATGTTAATAGTAAAATGTAATCACATGTCCATTACGTATGACATTCAATTTTATGTTTAATAGAGCTTGTCAAATTGCAAATTGCAGTTTAAGGCATAATCCTTCATAGAGCCTGTCACTTACACAAATCTGCCATTTCATTTTGATTAAGTTATCCAATAATTTCTTAACAGATAGTTAAGCTCTAAAAAAGATCTCACAAAATTACAGAGGGAAAGTTGTCTGCATTGGTCCTCTCATTCAGAGGAGTTTATTCGGGTATAGGAAAAAAAAATTCTACAGCCTGGAACACCACAATATTGTGGTAATTAAGTTAGCTATTGTGGACATGAAGCTGTAGGAATATTTACCCTCAAAGATATAAAAGCATAATTTGCCTCTTAGGTGCATCTGGCCTAAAAATATTAGTATTTTTAATGTACTTTTTAATCAGTCACAACTGTTATTGTGAACATAATAAGAACAAGAAAATGGAGTTCGCAGTATTTTAAAAGTATCCATAGTGTAACTCCAAGCAACTGAAAGCATGGCTGAGCAAAATAAAGCATAGCCCTTATAAAAGGGCTATGCTTATAGCCCTTTTATATAAATCAAGACAGCAGGTTGTTTAAAAGAAGTTAACTATTTCCTACCTATAGTTCTCTAATCTTGCTAGAAAAGAATGTGGAAATTAGCTAAGATTCCAGTTCAGTTTCCCTGCGGCGTTCATATGGATTTACTTGTAAGTAGGACCCAATCTTTAGACTTTGAGGTCAATGGATTTTGCCAAGATATTTTCCAAAAAACATTTGGACTCTACTACATTACCTAAATCAGGATGCTGACTGTGTACAGAAAATTTTGTGCACAATCACTCTTCATTTTTTTACCAAATATTTATGTATTTCTTTTTCATTTGCCTGATTTTATTCATATATGCTTGTTCCTGCAAGAGCTGGGCTTGTTTCCCTAGTCACCACTTGGGTGGGTAAATGAAGACCAGGTTCTGAGCCAGCTTCACAGCCAGCATGAAGACGCTCCTGAAGTCAACAGAACTAGAAGCTCCCTCAGAATCCGCCCAATATTCCAATTACGGCTCATGTAACCTCCCAAAGACTGAATGCCAAAGAGTTACAACTCCATGAGCTACACTCACAGCGCTTGTTTCCCTAGTCACCACTTGGGTGGGTAAATGAAGACCAGGTTCTGAGCCAGCTTCACAGCCAGCATGAAGACGCTCCTGAAGTCAACAGAACTAGAAGCTCCCTCAGAATCCGCCCAATATTCCAATTACGGCTCATGTAACCTCCCAAAGACTGAATGCCAAAGAGTTACAATTCCATGAGCTACTCTCACAGCCAAAAAAACAAAAAAAAAACAAAAAAAAAAAAGGAAAAACACACTAAAACACTTTCAATTGCTGTTATTAATTCCGCTGCTGTCGGTGCAGGCTGGGCGGCGGTGATGAATGGCGGCGCGGGCAGCGCCCGTGTTGGTATCGCGCTCGCCGCAGGGGTTAGATCGCATTCAGCCGAACGCGCAGCTCAAGTGACAGAAGGTGCGTGATTAGCGCCGGACATCAGTCATCCGCTCCCAGGCTGCAGGAGGGTAGGAAGCGCTGGGCACTGGCACCGGCACGATTCCGCGCTGGCTGATATATCTGCTCTTAGATAACAAACTTGCTTGTGTCACTAGAAAGTTACTCATTTTCTGTGCCAGCAATCATTTTATTCAGAAACACAGAATCAGAAGAGCTGGAAATGCCAAACCTGCATCGCTTTTCGGTCTAACGCCCAACTGCCAGAGCAAAATCATTTTTGAATCGCTCTGTGGTTTATCCGCTCCAGTTACAGTATCCCAAGGGAAGAGCTTCAGCCACTTTCCTACAACTGATATATACCGCTGTCAGGAGCTGCTTGCTGATAATCAACCAAAACTTTACCTTTTTTAATATCTTCCTGTAACTTCCAGCTGTACTCTCGCCTACTGAGCAATTTCTCTCCTGCCTTGGTGTTAACACTTTTCATATACTTGTAGATGGTTATCACACCCTCACTTTATCACTGCTTAGGCAAGCTCTACACTTTCAGCATTTTTTAATCTGTTATCTTCAAGTCAGTTGCTCTAGTCTTTAGATTTTATGTCACTATTTAGATACTACATGAAAATCCTATGCCCTAAGTTTTCATCTACTCACAAGAAATATTGGATGATATTTGTTTGCTTCATTTCCCACACAGCTTTTGAACATATTTAACCAATATAAAGTCCAAGTAAAATACACTGTGCCTCAAAGTGAATTTTTTTTTGTCCTTTTATGAAGTGATATTTCATTTTGCAGCTTGGTTTATAAATTATATTTATTTCAGTTTACATTAAAATGTGAATTAAGTTTCTGGGCATGAATGGTTGATGCTATGCATATCATCTCTATTCTCGGTCACTTAGACATAGAATAGCCATAGAAAACGATCAAGCTACATGGCCTTTTTCACAAGAATAGTGTGCAAGACATTGGAAAGAAGTCACCAGATTCAAGATGTTAAAATCTCCTGACTCTTGCCATACTTTCAAGAGTTTTAAAAAGGAGCTGGTTGCATTCAAGTGCCCTCTTTCCTAAGAAATCCTAATCATCCCTCTAATATCACCCCTCTGGAAGCTTTGACAATTACTCCTAAAGAAAAAATATGAATAAAAAGTAGTAGTATGGATCTATGTTGTTTAAGTTTTAATGCAACCTGGAAATTATGAGGAAGCTCCTGCAGGCTGGGGCTTCATCGAGGGTTTTGCTTCAGTTTGGATCAAACCTGGCCCGATTCCCAGCGCACGATGCAAAACTGAATAACCTGCTTTTGGGAGCGGCTCCCTCATTTTCGTGAGCTATGCTGGAGAAAGTGGAAGTCTGAGTCTCATTTTTTTCATGAAATAAGTTCAACTCTAATCCTAGATTTCCCTTGCGTATTCACTCAAACCCAGTTCTGTATGAACCAGCACTTATGGAAGACACAAGAGTGTACAGACCCAAAAGAGAAATTCTATACAAGTTCTTAATATCGTCAGTCCAGAAAAATCATTTTTCTCTATTTGTGGTCACATATGTGCCAAGCAGTAGGAAAACTATAAGTATTTAATGGCAAAACATCTGGAAAACTGCATCAAACTCTTAGAATTTTGTTAAGTCTCTATTTCATATCTGAGTTTTACAGTAAGCGATTCCAGGCAATCTTAATAAATGTCATTCCTCGTGAATCATAGGCACTTGCCTACAAAAAGTAAATGCTCTAAGTATTTAACTAATTTTATATAACAAATATTTTCCACCACCAGTTATCCTTTTTCTCAGTCATCCACCATAAGAACAGTTCAGCTTCTCTTGCCACATAAGAACAAGTAAATTTAAACTGTCCATTCCAAAGTCCCTGAAAAGACCCGACTGCTTTGGGAGACTTCACTGGCTTTTACAGACACACCAAAGCAGCTGCTTATACAAGTCAACAGCAACAACGGAAATAACTCTTATTCAAGATAATATTAGTTTGCAGTGTTTGCTCTTAGACAACAAGTTGTTTTGATACCAAAGTCTTTCTCAGGATTGTTTCTTAGCAATCTTGCTACAAAGACAATTGTGATAAACACATTGCTTAGTAAATCCAGACAACCTGCTGTAGAAAGTAGAATACGAAGGCACTTTAATACAACCGAAGTAAATGCAACTTTCGTTAAACAGACACACATACAGACATAACCAGGTCTCAAAAGCTTGACTTTTGTAATCTACATTTAATAGGTATTTTGAGATTTAAAGAAAAATAGCTTGCACTACAGCAGAGTCAGTTTGGAGAGATCATTATAAAATCCCATTATCACTGCTACAAGTTGGACTATTTGTCATCACAGAAGAGATGACAAGCTCAGAAATACTACATTTGTTATTATCAGATGATAAATGATATTCCATTAAAGCTGCAATACATCATCTGCAAAGCTGCAAAGAAGATATCAAACCTATCAGTACTTGACTTATAATTTAATTTTCAAAAGCTGTCAACTAAAATTCCAAAGGCTAAGCATTTTCATTTTTAAAGTTCATCTTATTTATTTTCCTCATCTGTTAGTCTAATTTTTTTGATATGGCAAAAATAACTGATTATGTGCAAGGTATAATTCTTTTTCTCTTGATTAAGTAATACATCAGGTGTCACTTATGTATTAAAAATATATGACAAATAATAAAGCCAAAGACTGGTGATGAGCACACCTTATTTGGATGTCTTCTTTTAAGTGCAACAGTAAAGGACAGGTCAGCTCAAAAATACTCGGATTATGCTGTATTCAGACTAAAAAAATTTGTGGCACTCAAGCTCTCTGAATCTTTTTTTTTTACGTAAAAGTAGAAACTGATAGATCACTATTCAAAACAGAACATTGCAAATATCTCTTAAGCATCTGAGCAATCCTAAATTCCAGAGAGCCGCTGCAGAGCAGGTAAGGCCGGGCACTGTCCGGCCGCGCAGTGGGTCTGCAGGGAGGCCCTGGGCTCCTGGCGCACCAGGACGTGGTGGCCAAGGCAGCCAACCTTGGCCTTCGGAGCATCCCCTGCTACTTCTGCTCCACAGACTATTTCATTCTAGCCCATAGTCAAGTCAGGGCATGCCATAATCACCACTAATGAGGTCCAGGGCATAAGGAAGATGGATAAATAAAATTCCTCCTGCCCCTGCAATCCACACAGCATTTTTACTGAGGTATGACTAAAGGGGTTTCAGGTGCCCTAGCAACCTGCAATCCAATTTTTAATTAATTGACTACAAACACTTACTGGGTTGATAAATGGTCTGAAAGTTTGCACTTCTTCACTTATTAATTTAATGTGAAATTATAAATAGCAGCAATGCCCCCCAGGTATGGCATCTCCTGGCAATAAATGAAGAGTGCAGTTAGCCCCAAGCCCTGCAGGAGGTGGCCTACTGCTCATCGCCACTCAGACATGAAACCAGCTGAACGCTGAGGCAATTCAAAGTCAGGTTTCTGCTAAAAGAGAGGAATTTGCTATTGAGCTGAACTGGCAACTTCTACCCATCCGCACGGAGATGCGACGCAGACAACGTGCGTGTGGCTACGCTCACTGCAACACGCTCAATTTAAACAGCAGGTTTTCTAAAGGAAGAAAATACACCTTTATCTCAAATTCCCAAGGGCTAACCTCGCACCCAGCCTGAATCTGGGTCTGAATCTGCCTCTGTTACCCCGTGCCCTCCAGTGCCTCTGCTTCTCCTCAGCAGACCCAGCTCAACTGCCTTTCCAACACTGCCACCTAAAAGGGAGAGCTGCACCTACCACGTTGCTCTGAACACGTTGCCTTCAGCATTATGTTGTTCTGATCACATTCATCTCTGTCCCTTTTTTCAAATTTGATTTTAAATATTTACAACATCATACATCTTCCCTCCTGAAATTACTAACGAACTGTTACTGTCTGTGAAACCCACTGGATGAGTGATGGCCAACTTAAAAGAGAGCATCAATGTTTTATTTGTGAAATATAAGCTGAAAATAGTCTGCAGATTCTTTTTTTATTGATCCTGTACTTTATGAAAAGATACCTCATGCACGTGACCAAGAAAACCAAGAACACTTCATTGTGTACTATAAATATTAAACACAAAGGAAGCAAATCAACATATAATTAGTCAGTAACTTGAATTAAACTATAGAGACTCACAATTTTCAACAGAAGATAAAAGGCAACTCTATTTGGAAATAATTTACATAAAGTGGATGAGAATTTAATATTTCTAAATGGAATAAATATGTAAGAACAACAGGGGATAAGGATTAATGAAGCAACTAATTACAAGACAGGTTATCAGGATGAGTTTCAAAAATACCTGGGAACAGTTAATGCTGTAGCAGCTGCACGTGAATTTTGGAAAAGAATAAGGAAAACCAGGAGAGTTTTCAGCCTCATCACAGAAGAAGCTTGTGAACCCTTTTAGAGGGTCGGGAAGGTCCTCAGTGACGTAAAAAGAGCGCTGGGAAGTCAGACAGCCAAAGCCACACAGTGGTTTCAGCACAGAGCTGTTTGCCACCTCCTCATTTTTATTTTTATTTTATTATGTTGAAAAAGCAACAAAAATCTTTCAACAGCTGCTGCTTTCCATGCGTCCTCAAGCAAACTAGCACCATTTCCAGGGTGTTCAAGAACAAGCTATTTAACTAGCACAGGCAGAGCCACAGACTGTGCTGGTCACCAGCTCACTCCCTGCAGGGTAACTGTAATAGCTGCTGGTAATACTAAATACTGGAGCACTAGATAGTTTTCCCCAAATAGGGGAGGGGTATGAATAGCAAGATGAGAAGTACCTGAAGGTGAAAAATAGATCTTTCACCTCAAAGGGAAGAAGTGAGACAGTATCTAATGCTATAGAGCACATAGAGCCCAGGAATCAGTTCAGCTGCTTCAGCGCTTCGTGTCAGGCCCCTGCCTCTAAAACCCAAAAATCCATTAAAAATAGTTAGACAATATTAATATAAATCTGAAATTATTATCAATATGATGAAAGAACACAGACCTGCTTTTACTGATGAATATATTCATATGCAATGTCAATGGATTGCAATACATATACACACTTTGTGCCTACAGAGTATAAAAGACATTTTACAAGCTGCAACACATACTAGTGCCTTATGCTCCCACTGCTTTCCTGCCATATACTGAGACGCAATGAATCTGTCAAGCAATATCTGCAAAAAAGGCACTTCCTATTTTATTTTGGAATGTGAATTACGAGTACTCAATATGTAGCTGTTTAGATTAAGCACACTGACTCCCAGTTGGATGAACATAAATACTAGAGTTATATTTCAGGCATAAATAAGACTGCGTTTGATATCCACCTTTCCATAGACATGTTTTAGTAGTTGCTCAAGGCTCACTGTTTACCCAAATGTTTCAGATAGTAAATTCATTTGCTAGAATATTTATATGAAGCAGATGTTCAGCAAAGTAACTCTTTTAAAATATTGAACAAATATTAATTTCCCCAGAGCTTAGCGGTCCTTTCACGTGAGCCCTAAACTGAACATCAATATCTTGCTTATGTACTGAATTAAACACTAGCTCTCTGCTTTTGTTTCCCCAAGCAAAAAAGGTAACAAAAAATAAAGAAAAGGAAAGCGCTTTGGGCAACAACCTGTTCCCTTCCTACAGCAGTAATGGCTCTAATAGCTCTGAGGATTGAGGATACAAGATTTTGCAGAAGAAGTCACTGCAAGAACACTTTAACACAGTGAAAGAGAGGACTAAGGCCTGCAGAAAGCTGTCAAGGGATCTAGCAGAGAACAGCTATTCTAAATGACCCGCTTTCACCTCCTTTCTAATCCGTTAGAAAACATCCAGCTAAGAATGCATTAATCTCCTTTCTTCGTTTTGCTGAATGCTAATGCTGACCCCCCGGCAGCGCCCCAGGGAACCCAGAGCGTGGCCGTGCCCACGAGCGCCCAGGACCCACGCAGCCCCCTGCCCGCACGGCGCCGGGGCTCCCGCCGGGCCGGGTCTACGGCTCCGCTGGGACACGCGTGGATCCCGGACGGCTCCCGGTGGAGCATTATGCTGCTAGGAGAATACTGCATAGGAAAATATAGGCAAGAAACAAAGAGAAGAACTCATGCTTTTGTGATGTTATCCCATGCCTGGACTCTCACGTAGGGGATTTTTCAGTCCCAATGTGCTAAAAGCTGAACGTTTTTTTTTCATAGCAACACTCTAGCAGAACCTGAGACCTTCCCATATACTCCTAAACTCATCAGTATTTTTCTTGAAATTAATGAATAGGCTGTTAATAACGGATACCTCTGCTCTTTCTAATTTTCTTTTTTTCTTACTGTTAGTACTCACTGTTTGTACTGATGTAACATCCAAGAACCAAGACGCTCTTGCATTAGATGTTTTTAAGTTTCTCCGTTAACTTTTCCTGCAAAAATCTATTTGCTCAATCATTTACAACTGGCAAGAGACGCTGGAAAAGTTGGAATTTACATGTCTGGGCTTTTCTGTATGTTAAAAAAAAAATATTCCCAGCTCAGACACCAGGAGTAGATTGGAAGCTGCCTTCAAACAACTAGGGGAGTCGCACTACCTCCTTCTGCTATTCCTATGCAGATTCCTCATTCATCCCCGAAACATTGAATTCAGTATTTGCCTGTGAAGCTCTCATTACCTTTGACATCATTTTTAGTCCCAGAACATCTAATCTTCAACTCTAGAGTACACAGATGGGAACAGAGACACGGTACTTGTTGCCTTTGAATTTTACAGAAAAAAAAAACGATTGTTATTACCTTTGCTTGTCACACTGATGAGAAACAAGGAAAGTGATGCTTTTTGTAATGCATCTGTGTAACACTGAGATTGTGATCCATTACTTCAAATGGTGCTTCATGTTCCTAGTATAAAAATGGATTAAAAATATTTTTCCTGACTGCCTAAAATAACGTAACAATGTTTTCAACTCAGATCTCAGAACATTTTGTTGCAATCAAAGTAGAAGATACCAGTAGATTAAAAACAAAAGTAAATAAACAGCAATTCCTCTTCCTCCTCCCTCTGCACCATTTGCACATGAAGTGATAAAAATGCCCTGCTTCACTAAAGGAATTTAGATGCTTAGAGATGCTGATACCCCCAGTGGATTAACTTGACTCTATTTAGACTCCTGAGATGAGGAAAGCATCTCCTGAAGTAACGTCCTGCGCTGACACGTGAGCATCTCTGCTGCCCTGGGGAGACGTGTGTGTCAGTGCCCGCAGGCTGGCACATCTCGGCACCCATGGATGTCAGTGACCAAGTTGGAGGCTTAGTTTCCCTAAGTACTTGGTAAAAGTATGATTACTTCTTGAGAAGTATTAGGATAAAATATTGGTTAGAAATGAACATTTATACCCTGGCTCATGAATGGCTGATCCTGGACAGGGATGCATTTCCTACAACTACACAAGCCACTTGCACAAGCATCTTCTCTTACTCTGTTCCTACTTTTTTGTACCCTATACACACATACCAAAGCAATAACTACATCCTGCATCATTTTGATGACCTTGTAATGTCTATTTCAGCCACTGAATTTGTTTCTGATGGTGCAGAAAACAGTTACAAGGTGTTCCTGACCTCAGCAAGTGAACTGCAAGGATCACCTGGCACGAATACACCATTCTTGATCTGCCCCGAACCATTTTCCACATTTGTGGTGCTAGTGCGTGATTTCTCTTGTACCTGTTGCTCAAAGTTCTTTTATATGAAGCATTTGCCTTGGCCAAGCAAAGAACAGCTGAAAAATATTCCAAATTGGAGTTAGATTAAAAAAGAAAGAATTGTTTGCCATCTTTATATAGGTTTATTGGATATGTCTGCAGAGAAATCATCTTTTTCTGTCCAAGTTCTGTCTAGGATTCATTTTCGGAAAATAAAACAAAAACCTACAACTGGTATACTTTTGATGATGTATTTTCCCCCAACCCACACTTTTATATTTAGTGCTACTGTTTATAAAGTGCCAGTGCCTGAAAATACAGCAAGTATTGAAGTTGCCTGTGTCTAACTGGCACTTAAATAAAGCAGATTATTATAAAGCTTTGAATAAACATTACTGCAAAAATGACTAATTGGCACACACACACACAATAAATATTCTGCTCAGCTGAATCATTTATTAGAAAAATATATCCTTACCTATACCTGAAAGCAAAATGGAGATTTTAATTACTTGGTTGAGGGGCCTTGCTTTTTGAAATAGCACTTCTCTTTTACCCCAAATCCATCCGAATGAGAGTGCGGGACCTTAAGACCCTGTCACGAGCTCTTCCACTCCCTTCATCAAGTAGTGCAGACTTTGCAGGCCTGTTTTTCAGAACATTAGGAGCTCCCTATCCAGTGGCTAAAGCCACAGGCACTCGAGGACACTAGACCCAGGTCACCGAGACCATTTAGGCAGGTCCCCTCGGCCCCTGCCAGCCCCTCTGCTGTGCAGAACGGGCTGCAAAGCTGCTGAGGGGCTGAATGAAGAAAACATCTCGCTTAAACCTGTCCCCAAAGGCTTGAGCCAAACCCATAGAGGTAATCAGGACCTACCTGTATCTGTGTGTCTAAGGTCTTTTCCGCATACCAGGCTTTTTTTTTTTTCTGAGCTTTTCACCCTCGGCTAGGATAGGTGCTCCCTCCATTAATGGTTTCTGAATGACCCTTTCCCAAGGATTGCTGCTTCTGTTCTCCACGAGGTGAGGCAAAATACGCAGAACCCCCCTAGTCGTTGATCCATCCACGCATGCAAAAAGCCAAACTCAGATGAGAGAAAATTAAATTTTGCAGACATCATGGCTGCAAGAGAAAACCTGGAACACTGAATGCTTCCAAAATAAAAGATAATACATTTTTCTAATAACCACTATGCTTCTGGATCCAAATCTTTTGATTTTTGAGTTTTTCATATTTTGACGTGGCAATACATGAGCTTCTTTTTCTTCTAATGTATTGCATTCTACCAGCATAGAAACTTGAAACTTGAGTTTCTTCTTGCAAAAGCAGCCCGAAGTCAGCATTGCAGTGTAACTTACAGGCTACACTTATTAACAAGTATTTGAAAGCGCTGCAAACCCATGGCATTGCCCTGGGGCCACGGCACAACACGAGGCTGCTGCCAGCAGAGGATGCCCGAATATCCCTAAAATTCCTCTCCCTAAAATTCACCCGCAGAGGATGCCCGAATATCGCTAAATATTCACAGTTGTCACAAATACCTGCCCAGAGCGAAACCTGCCTCAAACACCAGATGTCAGTGTTGGGCTGAGATTGCACAGGCCTAGGCGGGAGATGCCTTGTTCCTTCCCATACAAAAATTCCATGACTAAAACAAAGGATTTGAGAATCTTTTAAGTACCCTGTGTCACATCATCTATATCCTAATTCCATCTTTAAAAAAGGACTGGATCTGCTGGAGCAGCAGGCATGCCAATCCAAGCTGAAACATTTCGGCTTTGGTGTGATTTCAAACACACATCCCCCTTCTTGCCCAACAGCATATGAAGTATTTTAGCTAATTTGTGCGTATTTTCCCCCATTTTCACAGAGGAAGAGAATAGGAGAGGGGCAAGCAGTGGATTTCTTTGATACTTGTTCAATTCAGATGGGATACCCTATAATAAATGCTCTTGTTGGAAGGATCTGTTGCACAGAGCTGCTGCTTTCGGCAGAGGTCTCTGCAACGAGAAAGCGCTCGGTGCAACTAGGGCAAGACAAGAAGTCAAACGAGACCACGTCAGCCCACTGGGCAGATGATGTCTCAGCCCAGGCCCCTTGAAGTCATCAGATCACAATAGCAGGAAAATGGAAAGAATATGTCATTAGCCACGTAATATACATTTTAATCCTATAGCCTGTGAGCAATGCCTAGTGACCTGTCTTTTGTACATCTGAGCTTTCACAGCTTATTTCTAAAAGGAGAAAGAAAAAAGCAGAGCTTCCTGTTGGTTTCTGTTAGAGTCCCTATTCAATATGTCCAGAAATCAATGCCGTGTTATTCAAGTGTTAAAATACTTTTTGAATCAAGGTCTTAACAGCTTTCAGATTTGAGGAGACATTAGCTAGCATCCTACGTAAGCCCTGTGAAATGTTGGTATTTTGGGTCGTTAGGTACCTGTACACAGTGTGGCACACGCTGCGTAAATGTCACTCGTGCTGTTTTTGGCTTCTTCCACGAGATGGAGTAGTAAGATCTGAGCTGCCAGATGAGCTCATTTTGTCGGCAACTAAATTTATTTCTATACTGATTAGGTCTAATTCAAAAGTATAAGCTGACACGAGGGAACTTTTTTTGAACTTCCTTACATAAGTATTGTTCCCTGAAATGACAAGTGTTGAGGAGGANGATTAGGTCTAATTCAAAAGTATAAGCTGACACGAGGGAACTTTTTTTGAACTTCCTTACATAAGTGGGTATTGTTCCCTGAAATGACAAGTGGTGAGGAGGAGACTGACCAAGGCCTGACTTCTACGAGGACGCACCAGGCAGGTGAGTCGGCAGCCATACCCAGCTCTAATACCTCAAATGGACGGTGGCGCATTCCAATCTCACCAGCCCCAGGGTGACTGACAGGTGACTCGACAAGGAAAAGAAGCGCGAGACACTTGTTGCCCGCTATCTGCTTGGAGGAGGAGAAGGGAGGGATGAAGAGCAGCCTTCGTTATGTCACAGCACCGTCACCACGGGGCCGCGCGACGAGCGCCGCACGGCCAGGCACGAGATGAGCACAGCGAGCAGGCATCCTGCCCCCACGGAAGGGCATCGAGGCATCTGCAACACTTTCTCATATCATCCATTTTTTCTTTTTTTTTCTTTAAACTGAAAGAGGAAGGGGCAAGAGAAGTCTGAAAACACAGAAATATAACAGCTCCCTCAGGGACAGGGAGCGGGGAGAGTAAGAGGAGAGTATTAATATCCCCTGTGATGCCAGCAGTTTTCCAAATCACATCCAATTAAAGCTTAGATCAAAAGCAGGTATTACAGCAAGTGGAATTTACCCCTTGACTCTCTCCGCTCCCCACCCCTGCCGCTGCCTCCCTGTGATGCACAAGTGTCTCTAGCTCTGAGCAAACACAGCCAGATTGCATCAGCCGCAGAAAGCATGTTTTCAACCTTTTTTTTTTTTTTTTTTTTCTCCTCAAAACAAACAAAAACAGCCTCCTCCCAGGCAATTTCTGCTGCCTTTCATGTCATTCATACTCGCCACGGATTATGTTGTACAGAACTCAAAGTCTAATTATGTTCCTCTCCCATACACACAAATATCATCCTGGGATCAAGCAAGGAGATTCATCTCGGGAGTTCGAGTAGAAATAAAAGTAACCGTTTATCAACCTTACCTTGTCAAATACAGGCAAAAAAAATGAAGTAAAGATTTAGATTTTCTTTTTTATTTGCTGAAGCTAAGCTGTGGAGAAGGGCAAGATTTTAGGATTTAGCTCTAATAAAGCATCCAGCTAATAGAAGCTATTGTGAATTCTGTTTGGAGGTGAATGAGCACATACGTAGGCACGTTATTACCCTGCTGCACGTTGCTCTGCAAACAGGCAGTTACCTACGTAATGCTGAGGTCTACGTTTTACAGAGGCAAGAGTGAATTTTATACTCATCTGCTGTCAATTAGCTGTATTGCAGCTGCACCGTGTGATGCACAATAAAAGCACGGGCAAACCTTTACTTACTCTCTAAGCTAGAAAAAGCACCATAAAATAGACCGCAAACATAACTGCCCTCAAGAGGAACCTAGTGGCTACGTGTGAAGTGCATTAGCAAAGGGCTTCGAAGAGTTATCAACTCAGTAGGTTTAACAGGAAAAAGGTTTTAAGGATATTTCTCTAGTATGATACAGGGCTAATCTCAGCATTATCAATAGCAGAATCCATTTATTGCACGAATGAGGCACAGAAACTGTGTCAATTATCCTCTGGAAAGAATTGTCTTACATGAAAGTATCAGAGAAGCATACAAGGATTTTTGAAAGGAGGAGCATCTTGGGTGGAATTGGTAGTGCCCAAATCTCTAAATTGCTCTCTGGAGAGTTTTAATTCCTAGGTCATGGCACAAGTGACACACATTACTCCTTTCCTTTGGTAGCATCTGCAAAGCCCTGAAGGTCATCTGCTTGGTAAGTTTAAACTGCTTCTTCTCCCTGCCCCCTAGAACATTCTCATGCTGCCATGAAATTTCCATATGCCTTGTGAATAAAACTAATTGGAATTAAGATGGATCAGCCACTTCCCTGGCAACAGATAGTCCAGAAGCAGTAAATGTAACAGTTTTTTCCGAGCTCAACTTCATTCCCTTTTCCTCCTTAGAGGACGTGGTAAAGCCTGGGGTGTGCAGCTGGAGACAAGGACTGCCAAGGCAGGATGGCACAAGCCAGAGGTTTTACATATTGCTGATTCACAATTTTGTCATGCTTAGCATTGCTCTCAGCATAAACAAATCACTGACAACATTAGTGCAAAGTCGAAGCTAGAAAAGTGCTCTTCTGCAGCGCTGTCCCCTGAATTTGTGGACAGCCTGTTGATAATAACTGCTTCTAGTAACTGAGCTCACTCTCAGATCACTGCTTATTCCTCTGTGGATGTAAAAAAGAAAGCAGTTAAAGGTATCTGCTAATATCAGGAAAACCTCTCACAGTTCAAGCTCAAAAAGTCCTCAGCTTTGAATGGGGATGTCTTGGGACCATGAGTGTTGGAGGCAGAGGGCCAAAGGGAGGATGTGGCTATCGGAGCCCTGCTGGCCCCCAAACTCGCTCTTCTCTGACTTCTACTGTGTGAGGAAAGCTAAGGGAGAAATTACTACATAAACTCCTAAGCCATTTTCAAGTTTTACTTATTGCAAATTATCCATTATTTGGTTCTATCTGCTACGAGGAAGCAACTCAACACCCAGTAAAATAAAAAAGTCTCCTGAGTCTCTGAGATAGACTGTCTTTGCTTCTCCAACTTAAGCCCCAAATGAGATCACTATCCTTTTATATTATATTTTACTTGAGCCTTCTCTCCAGCTCAGGAGCTTCAGTTGAGGGATTTTAGTCAATTTATTACTGCAGCCTTTGAGCCGGACCTATGCAAGAGTGAGATGCTTCTCTGTATACCACGGGCATCGAATCTAGCAGAGGTAGCACTAATGGCTGGTGTAAATACATCACCTGATGGATTCGAGCTGTGAGGCCGAGGAAGAGAGGTTTTGTTAGAGAGTTTGTAGCTCTGGAAATTGCTGTACTCCTGATTCCCTACACTACCTAGTTCATTGACTTTCAGGATGATGTCTAAGACTTACATATTTATTGATGCCTTCGCTTGGAGATGTTCTTGGTGATTTATATACGTTTATTGAGGACATGCTGAAGGAGTTCACTTAGTTGAAACTAGTCAATATGTTTTTATTTTGTTGTTATCTTTGTATACATGCCAAGAATCCTAGTGATGAGTGCACCACACAAATTGCACTACATAAATTTATGCTAAACCATGTAGTTATTTATGGTTCGGAGAATCGGAGAGCTAACTTAGCTGAGACAGCAGATTGATGTTATTGGAACTAAATTCTCTCTCAGATTTCCAGAAGGAAGGAACCAGTCAATTATTCCAGTTTCATGAAAACTTTTATGTATGGCTTCATTGATTAAGAATGTGTATGCATTATTTACTTAGGACATTGGCTCACTTTAAAAATAAAATGGATATTTTTGTATTCATTAAACCTTGTTTTCTCTTTGGAATGATATCTCACAAGTCTAGCATTAAAAAGAAGTCAGGAACTGAACAGTTGCGTTTTGAAGAGTGGATGTGTCCCCAATCCACTCGAGCAGAGTGTGGAAGGTGTCCAGGAGCACTGAATAGGGATGTTCTTGTCAGAGGGCTCTATTCCCCAGAGCAAACGAGACGCTTACTCCTCTGAAGTTTCCTTTCTCCACAAGCTCCTGTTCTACTCTAAGAGGGATCATCTATGCGGAATGCCCTACCGCCTTGGAAACCACACTGAAGGCTGGCTGTGGTCTCTAGCACTCTGTGAGCAAACCCAAGTCAGTCAGGTCCCTCAGTGCACCAATCACTGCTGCATCTAAGTGACTTTTGGATGTTTTCCTAAAGGTTTGTTTTACATCAGATGTATTCTTCTCTTTCAGGTGTTTCAACCATAAACACAGAAACAACAAAGTGCTTCAGACAAGCTTCAGCCTCAGTGAAGCTCCAACCAGATGGTATTTTAGATATTAGCAATGTGAAATCACAACCAAGATGGAAAAATTAGGATGAAAAGCAGAGGCTGTAAATTTTTCTGATTATGAGACATTACAAGACCAGTTTTTGCTAAGATGGGGCCAGCTCTTATTGCTCGTTTGCTAAATGCTCCAGTTTTTCTCACATTTCCAACAATTCCTTGGAAGCAGTGATAAAGATTTCTGTAAAAAGTTTGGATCCCAGCTGGAATGTAGTGAGCATGACAGACCTGTTTTAGATCTTATGATTCAGCCTAAGGACAGGAACATAAATCATATCAAGACTATTAACTGTGGTTAAAATTGTATACATCTAATTCCACGTGAATCGGGGCCTAAACTGGGTGTTCTTTGCCAAGCTGTTTTTTTCCAAACCTTTTAGGTTCTTTGCAGCATGTTAAAATTAACATAATTTATTTTATCAGCACAGGAAAATTCAAAGCTTCTATACACTAGTAAAAGCTGCATTAAGCAAAGGTCTATTAAGCATATTCAAATGAAATGCAAAAAAAAGAGAGAAAGTTTAGGAGAGAAAATATTTTTAGAGGTGCTTTGCATAATCTATGAATAAGTCTATTCATTTTTTTTTTTCATTTAAAACAAATGTGTAGCCATCCTTCATTCTCAGTTGTGGATACCTTTTAACAACAATAAAAGTAGAAAACGTTTAAAAAGTTGGAAGAATGACTTCACTGGAACTCTGATAAACTCCTTCCTCAGTTAGCAGACTGACTGCAATGACAACCTGAATCTCTCAGCAGAGTTGTGGTTCTGCTGGAACATCCCCGTCCCAGCTCTGTTTCTGAAGCCAGGACTCAGCGCCCGGCGCGCTGCTCCCGGTTTGAGGGCTGATGCTCTGCGGGACCCTGCTCGGACCCGCAGGACTGCACCAGGGTGCAGGGATGTCACGAATCCAAGTCAAGTCATTGCAAACCTCAAGACAGAGGCAGTGCGTGGCCCAGCGTGTTAATATCACCTGCCCTCAGAGAGCTCTGTGAGCAACTTCACTCCCCAAGGGCACCTGCAGCAGGCAGGTCCATCCTGTGTTTCAGAGGGAGCAGAGGCAAGGAACACAAGTCCAAGGAGTTGAGAAGACACAGGAGATATTTGTGCAAAGTGTCACACTTCTGTGGCGACTTAACATATACCAGGGGTCTGGGCCGTGTCATCACACACAAACCCCAATGGGTAGACACAAAACCAAGGATATATATGCCACTTTCTGCATGTCCCCTTGCTTCCCGCGCTTAACCCAGGCATAGCTGAGCTTAACTCCTCAGGTCCCGCCAACCAAAAAGCAGCAATGAACTACTCTCATCAGCTCCACCTGCCATCTCCATCACTCCAGAAGCTGCTTCCCTGCAGGAGAAGAGGGAAGGCTCTCGGGATGGGCTCTGTGGGGCAGGAGAGCAACCTGCAAAGCACAAGGCAGGAGCCGGGCTCAACCTCACAACAAGCAGTAGCACAAAAGGACCTGCCAGCCCAGAGTGTGGAGCCTGTTGCTTCTTCACCCTCCTGTTATTAAGCTTTACTATCATCACCTGTCATCCCATTTACACAGGTACAATGGGGAGCAGAAAATTGGTCTGACCGTGTTTTTTGGCTGTTTAACATTGCCTACACTGTTCATGGAATATTAGAATCAGAGGGAATCCTATATTTTCCTGTTTAATTAACAAGCACTGATAATTACATTAGACTATCTATAGTTTTTATTAATGTACTTAGTGGAATATATCAAAATGAACATAATTCTATTTCATCTTCAGTCATTTTGATGGAAAGAGCTGTATTAAAAGCAATAAAGAACTTAAGAACTTTCCATTTTCTTCTAAAAGGATTTTTTTTGAGTAATGCAAGGCTTTTAATCTAAATATTATGAGCACTGGAGGATCCAGCTGGAATAGTTTTAATGCATAACTCTTTGGGTGCCAGAATTTCAAAAATGCAATTTTAATTTTCATTCATTTCATAACTCTCTAGTATTTAAGATATCTTTCTCTTGTGGTGTTTCTTCTCCTCTAAATTTCTCCTTGCTTTTAAAATTACTCATCTCCTGTCCTCCTCCTCTCATTATTGCAGATGTGGCTTTATGTCCTATGCTCTTATCCCAAGGACACAGTCACACTGAACCTCAACGGAGTCACCAGTTGTCCCTTCTCATCTCAAATCGTATTCCTTCTGCTGAGACTTTCCTGAACTTTCCATGCAATCACCATCTCTAAGCCTGGTGTTTATTCATAGTTCTTAACATTTTGTTGTTTTATTATTTTGCTCTATTTTTCAAGCTTATAATATCTCAATAGGAATATTGCCTGATATTTTTTCTTTTCTTCTAGTGCTACTAGAAAGCAAATACTGCGCTCACTAATGGAAAAGCAAGCAAAAAGCTTCCTGGAAAATGGGGGTAAGTAGTGAGCTTAGAACATAATGTAAAGAAGGAGAATTTTGTGTAGGTTTGGATTTTCTGTAAAACATTTAGCATTTCTTTAGCTCACATCACAATCACTACTCCACGTAATGGATTGTAGCCAGTGTACATGAAAACCCAGGACAGGAGGTACTTACATTTTACGCCCTTAATATAGAAATCAAGTGGAATTGTTTGAAATGAAATGCAATTCTGACAAGAAAAAAAGTATATTAAAGATGACAGGGCAAAGGAGGTCTGCTTTTTGTTACCCAATATTCCCACGATGGTTGAGCTACCAGCAATGCAGCAGAATCTGACAACTAATAGGTGTGGTGGGTGTTCTTCAGCCTTTCACAATTTGTGTGCTGTAGCTAGGCTTGTGGTTGGAAACATCTTTCCTAAGCTTATGACGGCTGTTAGACTTTATCTATTAAAAGGTAACAGGACACATACATAGACATATATTTTTGTGCTCAAAAACTCCTTATACTGAAGCTTGATTCACAGGTCTAGCTTTGTGCTGCTCTCATGGTGCTTTTGTCTTACTGGCATTTCTTACATGCAGGTAGCGCAGGGCAAATCTGGCTGTGAATATTTAACCAGCACATTTGTTGAGCAGCAAGAAGCCTTGTTGGAAAGGGTCATATCTGCAAATGGAAGGCATTGGGTCCCTGGTGTACCTGGAGATCAAATATCTAATCAACATTGCCGCAGAAAGTACTGTGTTACTTTTAACCAACACCACTCTGCTCCCACTTATGAGAGATGTGGATTTCTTTGCATGTTCAAATGTTATATATTAAAAAAAAAATCCTAATATGCCTCTGCTATCTAAAGGTCACTGAATACCCTAATATATGAAAGTGCACAAATCTCCTAGGGGTACTCCTGCAAATCTGGGGGTCGTGTTTGAAGAGGAAATAGATTACATCTCACTTATCAGTTCTCCTGTTTGCTGCTATTTTGTTGCAGCTGTGGTAATGCAGCAAATATGGCCACTGCTACTCTGTTGAAAGAGGATCTTTATAAATTCCAGTTGTCAACATGAAATCAATTCTGCTATGGGCAAAAGAGTGTTTCATCATTCCAATATTTGCACTCAGCTAAACCATATCCACAGGCTGTGTGTGTCTTCATTTATTTATTTATTTGGAACTGGGAGTACAACACATTTTCAGTCTGGCACTACAGATCAGTAGCAAAATTGCATTGCATAAAGGTTGTGCAGTGATTTTTTCTGAGTAAATGGGTCCTTTGATTTCAGGGAGAGAACAAAGCCCGTAACGCGCGCGCTGCAGGCTCGGTCTGAGGCATGCTTCCAGTCAAAGCCCAAACAGTATATCATTAATTAAAGACCAAAAATGAGAAGAGAAATGATGATTACATATTTTGGCATCCCATAATGATTTTTTCCTGTGCCGTACGCCTATGGTAAATAAGCCGAGCACTCAGTAGCAATAGCGGGAGAAAAAAAAAAAAGCCCTTCAGTTTGCAATTTCTTTTTCTATAGTCTTTCTTCTTCCAGTGAAAGTGTCTATAAAATTTTTAAAGGAAAGTAGGTTGCTAAAATGTACTTAATTTGCCATGATAGATTGAGTCCATGCTTCAGTGACTGTAATTGAATCTGTGACCTATTTCTTTAGTAAAGTAGAAATAGTCTCTTGGGTTTTTGTCACTACCATCTTTTAATGAAATTCAAAAAGACTGTCAAAATGTCTACACTTTTTCCACTAGTTGTTAATGTTATTACTTCACAATTTGTTACTTTTTAATTAATCTTAATAAATGTGTACACAGTCTACCTGGCAGTTGGAAATGCTAGACATCAATTCATCACTGTCACACCGTAAAGTAAAATTAACAGGACAGAAAGGGCATAAAAGCAATAGACTATCTAGGCACATATTGGTTCTACTTAAACATACTTTATACCTCTAATTTACAGGATCTGTATTTTACCGCAGCACCACTCCCACAGCTGAAGTTAACGGATCTGTCAGCATTTTAATCATAACCCGAGACTATTACCAGGATGTGACAACTAAACCTGAAAATCAGCCTGGGAGGGAGATTCCCAAGCCAAGCACCCCACTACCACATCGTCCCTTCACCAGAACTGAAGAAAACGCACTCAAGACCTTCTAGCCATTTGGAATATCACACCAGGGGACCTGGGATGCACTCCAAGATGTGGATGATGCCCCAACTTCACCCTGGCGGGGACAAGCGCTCCTTTTCCCACTGTGTGTTCCCAGTGGGAAGGAAACAGGCTGGTGGGACAGCAGGGGAGCACTTTCATCCAGAGCAAACCCTGCCCACCCGCCCGCGCCTCTCCCAGTGCTGCCCAGCTCCCTTCGGGGCACCACGAGCCCCAGGTCTACTGGAGCTATCAAGGCACCGCGCTGAAATGTCTCTTTCCGAGTCATTCGGGTACTTGGTAGCTACCTGTTAGCTATGGTAAAATGTAAAGTACAACAGAGAATTCCCTGTATTCATCTAGTTATACGCAAGAGGGTGGGAAAACAGACACACAAGAACTTCCAGAGCCCAGCGAGCTTCAGCTGGCCTCTCTCTGGCTGGAAACCCGCTCACATCCACCTGCAAAAGGGTTTCTCGCAGCCAACAGGCAAACCATGCTATGAGGGGCAGCTCACACAGCCATTGTCTGTGATGGATTTAATCTACATATAGCTAGAGGCTTCATTTGCAGTGAGCTAGGATTTTTAGTGAAATTAAAACAAAGAACACTTTTTTTTTCCCCCATAGTGACAAGTTCAAAGACCTACAGAGAGGTAATGGCTATTTTGAAAGAAATTTTTTTATTTGAAAATTAAAAAAGTACCATGCAGCTACAGCACATTTTCTCACAGAAAGCACCATTGATACGGAGAGCATACACATAGAGTCCCTGACACAATGCGTTACAATGGCTTGAAAGCAGTCATTACCTTCTATTAGGATACACCAACAAGCATTTCTTCAGGAGACCTTGATATGCTTCAAAGCTCTTACACTCCAAAAGAGCTAAATCTGCATTTTAATTACTCTGAAGTTGTCTCCCTTTTACCTGCAATTTTGTGCAGCAATATGGGATATCAAAGCTTCATTTTGTTTGGAAAATTAGATTGCACAAAGCAATCGGCACAGTGATACCAAGTACTGCTGTGGCGGACGAGTCCAGTGAAACTCACCATCCACCTGCTGCTCCAGGCCAACCAGCTCCATCTACTCACAGCAAGCGAGTAGAGGCCAGGTTCATAAATTCCCACATTTGATGTTACTAGGAATCCAAGTACAAAACCTACAGACCCTTTGTACCCTCTAAAATTCCAAGCACTGGGAAATAAATTCATTAAAAGTTTTCCCTTAACTCCAAGAACAGCTCAAAAATGTACAATATCAGAGATGGGCAGAGAAAGAGTCCTGTGGACTTTCCAAGATATTTTTGGCAGCTTAGAAAAGCCTATTTCAGACACTCCAGTTCTTCCTCTGCATAGTCCTCCACTTCTGTAGGATCAGATATTCAAGCCCTAAGTCAGAAAAGCACTTAAGCATGTGAGACTAATGAAATGCAGCTCCTGGATGATGGAAAAACCTTAGATACATTATTATATTTTTACTTGGAGGAATAGCATACAAAAGGTCTAGTCCAAAAAAAGCCTTTTAGTGTCTGCTTAGGCTTTAAATACTTCAAATAGATTTGCATACAATTTTTGAAAAGACTAATGGCTCATTACATGATGTGAAGATGCCATTAAGAGGCAGAAAGGATGGTTATGTGAAAATTAATAATTTAAAAGCAGTGAGAATATCTAAATTTGTTAAGCTTTTTTAAAAGACATTATTACAAGTAAAATAAAATAATTATCACATGAGTATCCTTTTCCAAAAAGCAGCTGAAATCATGTTGAAGAGATTTGGCTGAACACTATGGAACTACAAAGCATGCCAGTCCCTATGAGAAACAGCGAGACTCCAGTCACCTGCCTTGGATTTTGCACTAAAAGACACATTGCACTGGCATTACTGCCCCTACTGTCAAAGAAATTACTGTTTTACACAAGATTTCAGCATGGGAAACATATTCTGCAGAGTAAATAAAACATAAATTGCTTGGGCCAAGTAGAAAAAGAGAGAATTTAGAACTTTATCATGACAGTTCCTACATGTTCCCCTTGTAACTTTGGAGAACAGTTTCTTAACTATCAAGATATGAAATAAAGTCAGATTTTCACACACTTCAGATTTTGGAAGGAATGTTCAAGTCATGATCTTTCTGGCATATTAAAATGCTTCATCTCCTTTTTACTATTTTCTGGCGTATTAAAATATTTCAGCTCCTTTTTACTAATCTAATAGAAATGAATCTACTGTAACAAAAATAATCCTAGAAGGAGAAGATGAAGTCACACACTAAAAAGATGGTGGAAGATGGTAGCAGAAGTCCCGAGTTTAAAGGAGATGAACAACATTATTAAATGTCAGCTTTATCTTAGTAATTTTATCTAGATTCCAGTCCCGCAAGGCTTTGAATATATGCAAACTAAGTTATCTGAAAGGAAACTGATATAGATTGATAGATCATTTAGAAAACCAACAAAACAGTAGCAAGAATAAGAAATGTCAAGTTTTTTCATCACTCAGAATAATTCTGCAGCTGTCTACAAGAAATGCAAAGGAGGGAGAATGGAAGGGTGCCTGCCAGCAAGGGAGGAGGGGGGAAAAGACATTTTTTGAATTATGAAAATCCAAATGCATGTAATTATGGATCTGAACAGCTTTTGCCAGGCTTTGAAAAGATACCAAAGTAATTCAAGAAATGGAAATGAATAAGGGTAAGTAATGGGATTGTCTACAGAACACAAATGCCATAGCTACAATTTCCAGGCAGAAGGGACAAAGGGGAGAAATGAGTCCTTCAGAATAATGCTGGTGAATTATAACTCGGCACGGACATTAGCATTTTTATACAAGATGGATCAATGATTAACTTGGGATCTCATCCTGTACCACAAGGTCCTAACACACATCCAAGCTCTTTCCAGATAGGACTGGGAATGCCTGTGCCAATGAGAGCGAAACCAGGCCAGGGCCTCAGACAGACCTCTGGTTTGCAGTTCCACCGAAGATTAAAGGGTTTTTTTGTTGTTGTTTAAATCAGAAGCAGTTTATTCCAGTATATTTCAAGGTTATTAAACATGCACCTTATACTGGAAACAGTAGCTTACATAGTTCTGGAAAAGCAGAGATGGTCCTGTTATATAGGAGGGAGAAGAAGTACATTTGGATTCCATTTTCTGGAAGTGCAGACACGCTAAGAATAACGTTGGGAGAGGAATCATCCTGCATTATATGGTAACACTCATACTTTCTGTGTAAAGAATGTCAAAGCCAGAGAATGCATTCAGATTGTAGTAGACTTTCCTGTTAAACATTTTTTTCCTTTTAAAGACTTTGAATATCTAACCAGGCTTCAAACTACATGAATTTCAATGAGAGAGTGAAACATTCTCATCTCTTGCAGTGGATAAGAAACTATTTGGCAGATGGTCAAAAGTTTAGGAAAAGCTGCCCAAAGTACAACAAGTTGAATAGAAAAGATGCCCTGAAGCACTGAAATGGAACAACAGGAGTTGGGAAAGGTCGTTCCCAACAGTAAAACTACCAAACATTTTAATCACCGTCTAGTTCTCCATTGCTGTGAGGCTTATTTCATTTAGTCATTTTTACCAGTGGAAAATGGGTTCAATTCATTATACAAATCAAAGCATTTCATAACCACTTGCACTGCTATTAACTATCACCACGAGGTGTGAGGCGGTGGCGTTTCAAGCTCGAGTTTTGCAGCAAATCAGACCTCTGGGCCAGTGGGAATGGTCCTTTGCAAAAATATTTTCAACGGAACTATAACTGACACCAATTGACATTTGCAAAGACATAGAAAAAAATGATCTTTCATTAGAAATCTTATTTCTGAAACTCTACAAGTATCTATATTTCAAAGAGCGCAAAGGGCTACCACTACCACACATAGAGCACTCCTAGAATAAGAAAGCAAAGACAAAACACAACTGTCTCTAATCAAATCCCTATACAAAATGATACCAAAGTCCCAAGTAATCAAGTGTCAGAAAGCAGCATCCAACTGATTTTTTCGGACGCTCTTAGAAATATCCTTAAGAACTGTTATTGTGGGGATCTCCAATTGCAGTGGAAAAACTGATATAGATTATCAGTAGAGAGATTTTGTTTAGATAGAGAGCAAAGCTGCTGCATAAACTCTTTGTAGGTCTTAGAAAGGCACGTAACTGAACAAATTTGAATGTTCTTAGAAAGAAATATGTTGGCGGCATTCAAAACATAACTTGAATAATAGTGCAATAAATAGAAGTCAATGTTTCATTTCAATAAATTTTAAAATAAGTACTAATTATCTACACTGGGACAAAATATTGCTTTATCACTTAGAATCCATACAACAGCTAAAACCAATTCTATTAATTTTAAGTCCACCTAAATCCTGACTGTTTTCCTTTATGCTTTCAACCAAGCCTAAGAGGCTAAGTTGCATGTGAGTCTAGCTCATGGCTTTCCCCTGTAGCTCCTGACTGCCTTGTTTTATCCTAGGTAAGGATGCACTATGGCAGCACAAATCTTTCCACTGGATGTCCATCNGCTCCTGACTGCCTTGTTTTATCCTAGGCAATGATGCACTATGCCAGCAGCAAAAATCTTTCCACTGGATGTCCATTAGGAAGCAAAGGGGCACAGGCATCCCATTGCCTCTCACTACTGTGTGATGTTTCCAAACAGCTGAGTAAGGCTGGCTTCCCCGGTGTGTGTTGAAATATTCACTGTTTCCTTTCCTTCCTGGATACACTAAGTACGCTCCTATGGTGCCTGCTAGTGGGAGTTCCTACCTCAAAGCATCTTCTCTCCCACCAGAAGGTGTTTTGCTTCCAAAAAAACCTGACTAGAAAAATCTCCCCAAAATACCATAACTACCTATACGAACCGATTATTTTAAGATTCATAAAAATTCAAGGTTGATTTTAAAAACAGAGCTAATGTTTGTGCTATAATATAATGAGTTTATGAACATTTTTATGTTCAAATTACATTTTCTGAAATTCCAGTGCACAAATCCAAGACTTTTAGCAATAGAAAAGGTACTTTTTCCAGCTGATCTCAGGAAAACAGCCCTTTGCTTGGTGACATCTTCTATATCACTTTCATAAAACACCGTTGAATCCCCTGAATATATATTGCAATATTTACTCTTAGTTCATTATATTGGAACATGTTCATGGTTCCATGCATTAATATTTTATCTTTTTTTCTTATCTTTTAAAATACTATCCTGCATGTCATCATTCAGTTTTGCTGCATACAGACGGTTTGAAGAAAAAAAATGCAAATCCTCTCTCTAAACAAAGTCAAAGCCATTAACCATTTGCTTGCTAAACAAGCAAAACAGAGCAATATTTTGTTTAAATTTATTCCAGAACAATAAACACACAAAACACTACTAAAAGCAAGCCATCTATTCCAGTCTTGCTAGAGGCTTACACGATAACCACATTTGAAATTGACCTAGAACATCATCACTCCCCTGTTGCAAGAGAGGGAAAAAATATTCAAATATTCACTTACATGGTCAAATTAAGCATTAGTTAGACCTGATGTGCACATTTATGGACATTCAACAACTGTGAGCGCATTGCACAGAGGAGACAATTGAACGGAATTTCTCCTTTGAACTGCACGTGGTACCTTAATAGAAACGGAGAGCACAGTTACTCCTGGTCAGGAGCAGTAACGGGATTTGCAATTGTCATGGATGTACTGAAGGAAGCTATGGAAATTAATTAGCAAAACAAGTAGTTAGAGTTGAAAGGCCAATAGTCTCAATATATTACACTCTCCAGCACACCAGTAAGCTAGTAGCTTTGTGATCAATAATGTAACACGTGTGGATCCATCAAGTACAGCATAGATGGCAAGATAGGGGTGACAAAATATTGATAAGGGAGCAGAGTTCCCTACATTGATCAGCGGAGCAGCCTGGCAGCACATTGTCACCAGCAAAGCTGGGAGCTACAAGCTGGTTTCTTTCCACTGGACAGCAGCAAATATGTGCAACCCCGATTAAAGCAGGCTCTGTGTCGGAACAACCTCTATCTGGCACCAAGCACAGATTCATAAATGCAATTTTAGTAATCCAGACCTAGCTCCAAGTATCTTTTTTGATCAGGACATGATTATGTGCATGTTCTTATCTGGACCACATACTCCTGGACCATGTCTATAGCAAAAACCTGAGTGCTTTTTTTTTTTTTTTTTTTACTGTAGACTAAAAATGAGTGTCATTCCATTTATACTTGTATTCTTCCTCTGCTGCAGCATAAAAGGTTGTTTTTACTTATAACTCACATTTCTGAGGTGTTTTCTCACATTTTGCAATATTACGCCATTTGTCCCCAGTGCAATACTAGACTATTATTAACTTCATTTTCAGTCAATACTACCAAATGAAACAAAAATAGCTAATGGATGTAGTCTAAACAACAGCAAAGAGAGTGTAAGAGGAGATTCTCAAAAAATATGACATTCTTTTCAGGGATGGGCAAAAATCGCACCCTCTTAATGCTATTTACTATTCGCATAATGGGCCTAACTCCAGGCTTAAGTCTAATCATTCCTGTACATAAGGGCTTGCTTAGCCAAAGAACAAAGCTCTCTTGATATTCTTGCAAGAATATATCTGAACCTCAGCAAACGACGGCAAGCAGAATCCTGCAATTTCACTCTGGATTGGCCCCCAGAAAACATTTTCAATTTCTCCTTTGACTTCTCAAAAAAAAGTCTCCAAATTTAACAAAAAGAAGACATACGAAAAAAAACATACACAAATGAATCTGCAGAAAGATCAGCACTGTTGAACTCGAAGGTACCCCACATGGACTTTGCTTCCAATTCTAATCTAAATGTACAAAAAAAAAACCCCACTAACCCACTCTTTCATATTTTTTTTATTTTCAGTACCTCAGCGAAAGGAAAGAGACTATCTATTGCCCTTGTCTCCTTAACCGGACTTTCTTTGGTTATTCTGTGTAGAAGTGCAGTTTTAATATTATTCTAGGTAGAAAATACATGTTTTCTATCATGCACTGTGATTTAACAGATTCTATCTAGAAAGAAAGTAATGCAACTTTTTTTTTTTTTTTTGACAGGAAACATATGACAAAATGTATGAAACATATGACAAAAATGCTAAAATCAAACCAGGACATTTATGTTTAAAGTAATTACTGCAACACTGATTAAAATATATAATTCAATTGACATGACGATTGACCATCTTGCTTCCTTTACAAAAGAAATGCAATAGTATCAACAGCTCAATGCAATATGAAGATGGATAGCTGATCCTCATAGTGGATGACAAATTTAAACTATTTAAAGATGAGTACATTAATTTGGCATTAAGTGCAAAATGTGGGGGAGCTTGGAATATTGATTTTAATTATGCTTTGTGCCTTATTTAACCTGAAATTTATGAATTCATGGGAATATAATTTTATTTACTGTCCATCAGTGGTATATGAAACAAGAAGGCAGTGCCAAAAAATGAGTGCACTCATGAGTCATTAAAAATGAGTCATTATATAGATACATTTTTGAGATGCACACTAAGAGCTGAATTTTGAACTGCATTACCCTTATATCCACACCATTCACTTAGGTCACTTGAAAACAGAGTAGCACAGAGTCCTCAGTCTGCAACACGCTGTGGCACCAGCACAAATGGAAACCAAGCCAGTTTCTGTTCCAAAACCACAGCTAAGAGATGGGGTCTGGTATTTCCAAAGGATCCCTCAGCTGCACTGGAAATATTGTAATTTACGGACTCCAAAATTTCCTCCTGATAGTACTAATAAACAATTCAACCCGTGGAGCATGTTTTTAATACAAAAGTAGAAAGGAAAAATAAATTTAAAAAATGTTAATGTTACCAGCTTCAAAAAAGTCCTAGATACAAGAGCTACCCAATTGTTAGCAGTAGCTTGTACTACAAGAAATACCAGCAACCTTTGGAGAGAAGCCTTTCAAATTCAGTGCAAGCTGAGCACCTGCTTTGTATTAGCTCTGCAGAAGCCCACGGCTGGCCAGCCGTGTCGACGGCAATAGAGATGACAGGTAGGAAGCAAGGGGGACAGTCTCCTTTATGCTGCTAGGGTCACCGAAATAACCACCAGCTTTCTTGTACCTCCAGCGGAAGGAAAAAATTCATGTTTCCAGAATATGAAGGAACTATTATGAAGGTTGACTATTTGTAGAAGTTCCTTGTAGATAAAGGGTGTTTGGAATTTATAGAGAAAAAGATGGATTGATGGTGAATGTGAGTTGCAAAATAATGTTTTGCAGGGGCTGTGTGTTTTATCACAGGCTGCCATCATTTATCAGAAGCTTCTCAGTACCAGAAATGCACCTCAAATACGTACACATACACTTACAGCTTACAAGTTGCATATCATTTATGAATAGGACATCAGTCTATTTCTAAATACATGTACAAAATACTATGGCATAAACTCTTCTAAATATGTCATATTAAATCAAAGACCCCATGCAACTGCACAAATTAAAGCACTTCAAATTTGAAGAGAACAGCAATGAATATGTCCCATGTCATGAAAAAAAAAGGATGAAAATAAGTTTCTCTATCACTCAGACAAGCTTTTTTTTCATTAGGAGAGTTATCATGTTTGTGATATGTAAGTTGTGTGTCACTTTAAATCTTCAAAACTGTGTGAACTTTAATTATAAATGAACATTAATAATACACCTCTGCCTAAAGTATTTAAGTATTTATTAACCCTACTTCACACACAGGAAAGCTAAGACAAAGATGATCTCAAAATTCAAGTGCTTCGGGCACTTAAACTTTAGCTTTAAATTAAATTAGGTTAATCTAGGTTAAATTAAAATTTTAGCTACCAAAATATGCATTATATGTACACTATCCTCAAAAGTTTCTGAGATCCAATAATACAACTTGAAGTTAAGAGTTCTTAACTGAAATCTTAAGGTCTCAGCACCTCTGAAGATGAGGGTATGAGGAGCTCCAGACAGGGACTCGGGAGTCCAGCTTCAGTAGAGCAGCCTGGGAGCTCACAGTAAGGAGGACACACACCGATTTGTGGCTAAAGTATCACACAACAGCGGTCAGGAGGCATGATTCACATCACAACTCCAGCTCTCTAGACTCACAGGTACCCACTTCAGGTTAGTTATCTGGAATATACATACGTACAGTCAACAGGCACCAAGAGATGACTTCAGAGCTTGGGGCATCCCCAAAGAGGTGCATTTAACACACCAAAGAGGTGCCACTCTCAAGAGGTTTATTTAACCTGGGTGGGATGAAGGCAAAGGACACCAAAAGCTTAGAGCAGTTATCCATAAGCTGAGACAAACGTAATCCAAATGTGCATCCACGACCCCTTGAGCAGAAAACCAGTCCAAAGCAACGTGGGCTAATACATCCTGAACGAACTGGGAGGCCAGGTAGCTCCAGAACGACACAACTCAAAGCCTGCATGAGGATGTGCCGCCCTCGCTAAACTGCTTGCTTACTCCAGCTGCAAAGAGCTAAAATAGTTCCTCCAGAAACTATTTTAATAGCGTACTGTTATGAGAAAAAAAGAATGCCAATACAATTGTGAGGATGCCTCACAATTAAGCTTTTAAAAGCCGCAGAACACAAAGTTGTTTGAAAGAGTTTGTTTTAAATATAAAGCCCAGCGTTCTTGTAAAACTAGAAAAAAGCGCTAAAATGGGGATCTGCCTACATATAAAGTTCTTCCAATCACGCATAGTAGTTTTATAACCTATATGCATATTATTAAAACTACTATGAAAAAGGTTGGTTCTTTAGGCACAATCAGTTCCCATTGAATTTAAATTACTTTCAGTAAAGCACTGATGCAGATAAAACACTCTCAATGTACAGAATATTAAGCAAATATTTATATTAAAAACTTGCTTTTAGGTGAAAATGTGCTCAGTGAAGCAGAACCCCCACAGTGCCCTGCAGAATATTAATGCTCAGTAGATCGCAGGATGACAACAAATGTAGAAGCTAGAGGTGGGATAAAAGGTCACCTCAGATGACAGGCTTCAACAACAGAAATGTGCAAACACATGGGGCCTGATACTGCTCGGACACGAACGAGGTTGAAAATATACAGAGGCAAATCTGCTTAAAGCCAGGAGCACCTTGTAGAACAGGAACAAGAGCATGTTTAGCGTGAGCGGCCTCAGCTGACTCGTAGGCCCACTAGAGTTTGCATAAAGACTAACCAATTCTGTAAAACCACATGTGAATAGAAATAATATTTTAAGGGAATTACAACGTAAGTCATACTAGAGAACAATGCAAACCAGAATACCTGAAATAATCTCTCTTGGAGGCTACAGATCAGAATCAAAATGTAAGTTTCGGGCCATGATCCAATGAATGTGGGGAAAACCAAAATAGGCAAACAAGCACCTGAAGACTACAGTATCGAGTGAATCCATAAGGGACACCAGCTTTTTGGAGATTTCAGAAGGTTCTTAAATAAGCAGAAGAGGAAAGGGACAGAAGATAATTCTTCCTTAGAAATTGAAAACACAATTTGATACCCTCTGTTACTGATGATGATCCTATCCCAAAGAGCAAGAGGGAAGCTCTTAGAGGCACCATTCCTCTCCCAGGAATGATCCTTGTCCTCTTCAGTCACCACAGGTCACCAGAGATTTGCTGCTCTGAACAAAAAATATCTGGAGCTTGTTGTCCAGACTCTCTTAATAGTCAGCATAGAGAGCCCTTCCATTGCTTACGGAATGGCCCCAGATTAGATGTCTCATTTTAAAAAGTGGAGGGTGTTTCATTCTTTCATGACTTCTGGACCAAAAGAGGAGCCAAACTATGAGTCAGGAATTTGCTGAGACAAATACCTTTTGGGTGGGGTGGGCAAGTACTTTCTTTAGGCATAAGCCTACTGGATTAGACCAGGTTTAAAATATAGATTTATACTATCTTAACTATGCTGACTGGGGGGGTTAAAGAGTAACAATCTCTGGAAAGAATCACAGGAAGAGAGAATTTAATTATACTCAAAATTGCAATTTATATTTATTAATAAAAACTGCTTTTGACAGCTTTGGCAATAGAGATCTGCCTATCAGTATCCTAATAGCAACCCAAAGCCCTGCTACTTCATTCAGATTTTTGCTCAAATATTTTTATATCTACCTTGATGAAAATGAGCGTAGGATGAGCCCCTCTGGCTCCCCCATTTAATCGCCGAGCCTCCACCATTCCTTTCAGACCCAACATTGGAACTGCTGTATTATGTAAATGTTATTGCTCCAAACAAAAGATTGGTGTTGTCCTAGTAATTAACTGTCTGCTTAATTAGACCTCTTTTTCTTTGCTCAGCAACCTGCGTGCATGTGCATGTACAGGCTGCTACAGAAATAAACTAATAAAGCTTTACATTTTCTGTGCAGATATGCTGGGAGATTGGCAATAATGAGAAAGTTAAGTATTACTCTAGAAGTTGGAAATCTATTAAAAATGGAAATACAGCTTTTCTCCGAGAAGTGGGAATCCAATAAAAATGTGAATTCTGTCATGCGGAGTGATGGATCTGGAGCACTCAAGAAGGAAGAATGAATCATGCTGAGCTGTTAATATCTCTGCCAGCTCCATGGCTTTCCACGAGCATGTGAAACTGTCTTTGTTTGCTTTCCTAACAACCATCTCTTAAAAGATTCTCTGGGAACACAGAAAGCTTCTGTAGTGGGATAATTGTTTCAACAGCTTGGACACTGATTTTTTTATGAGTAATGGAGGGCTCGGATCATTACTATGGAGTGTAATACTTGACGTCAATGGGAGCACTGACTATAATACACAAAGCTGATTAAAAGATAATATTCCTGTAAGAGCAGAAAGTGGTCTTTACTGGTTAATTTATATCTGGGTTTTGATGCTGTAGTGAATTTCTAAGCTTTATTATTTTTTAATACTTGTATTTATTAGACAAGGTTGGTAGAGAGTAATGAAAGAATTATTAAACCTTAATAGAAACTAGAATTGCTTCAAAGATGCATTAGAAGAGCTGGCTCATTTACATGGTGATGCCTTTAAAATAAAGGGCCATACACATGCAGAATTTATTCTTAAATATAAGGTCAACAACACACCTTTCATTCCACCCATACATTACTGCAAGATACTATATGAATATTTATAAAATGTTTTATAAACTATCAGATTATCATCTGGCTGAGTAAAGTTAATCTTTGAAGAAATGGAAACATAGGAAACTAACAGTCATATATATATAAACATAAATTTTTCAATCAATACTTAAACAGATATATAGTTCTAGAGTTAAAAAATATTTTGTCAAATCTATCTCATGAGGAACTCTCTTGCAATATAAGAAACAAACCCAGCCACATGACTATACCACTAATTGATTCAAGATAAAAGGCTAAAATATGAAGAGTAAAAAGTCATTTCTCCATAACTTGAGTTCTGAGAAAGCTCTACAGGATTTTTACATATATATATATATATATATATATGTGTGTGTGTGTATATATGTATATATATATATATATATGTGTGCGTGTGTGTTAACACACACAAATTTATTTGAAATACTGAGCAAGTATTAGGAATTCCTAACTATTCTCACAAAAATATGGGTGCTTTAAAATGAAGAAGAGGGAACTATTTAAAGAGCAAACATTTTTAACAGCAGTAACATGCTAAGCACACACAATTAAATAATCTAATAGAAAAGGAAAAATTCATCATCCTTTAAAAAATGTATTACCATATAATACAGCAGCTGTGTTTTTTTTTTTTCTTTTTTCTCTCTTTTTTTTAATGAAACTCCAACACAGCAGCTGGAAGTACCACTATATAGGAAAGATAAAAAATAAAGACTAAACACAATTTCAGCCTCAGGAGGTTTCAAAAATCCTATCAAATATATGAATAAGAATATGACTTTTGAAGGTAATTATTTAGAAACAACGCAAGTGGCTGTATAGCTCCTATTAATAGTCTGTAGAAATAACACCACCCTAAAAAATATAGCAGATGGTGGTAAGACACTGAAAGGAAAAGCATTGTTGTTCCACGTGCTTCTAGCATTATCTGATCATCCAAGTCCTGAGGCATTCTGGTTTACTGGAGCTATCGGTTAAAAAATTAAAAAAGATCTGATATCATGTTTGGACATGAATCCTAATGCCAAAATGACACTTACTTATTTCCTATTAATGGCAGATGTATTGTTAGCTTCTAGCTAAGAAACAGCATACTCAGGAAATTACATGATGGTCTATCACAAAGTTTGCATATTGATAACAAAAAAGATATATTTCAGAAATGTGTAGTCACCTTGTTTTATCAATCTACCTTTTTATTATGTGTGTACAGCACCTTAGACAGCCACTAATGGATATGAAATCATAAATTTATGCTCTCATTCTCTCTGTTGAGCACTCTGTGCCAGTGTTAAATTTACTGTTACGCCAGGGGCTCGGCTGCTGTCTGCATCTCTACGGTGTTTTGTGTAGGTGGCTTTTCTGAGAAAGAAAACGCCCTTAGTCCCACAGACAGAGCCCTTCATGTTGCATCCCCCGGGGAAGAAAATGTTCAGAAAAAGTCCAAGGCCTGCACAGGAGATCAAAATAATGCCTGGGATGACACCCATGTTGCTTTTGCAGTGTAAACCTGCCTCTGACACATACACTCTTCATCAGACCATGCTGCGAGGAAGCAATCAAAGGAGAACTAATATTCAAACCTCTTTTGCTCCTTTCCCACCACCGTTTCCTATTACAAGGGGCTGGATACCTCCTAATTGATGCTTTCAATTCACAGTAATTAATTGTAGCTAGACTTCTTTTCATCTCTTGAAATACATAATACCACAATGGGCTCAGACAGAGCAGTGTAAAAGCAATCTATATTATGGCTAAATAATCACATTCACTGGTTTTTATCTTAGCTTTACATGCCTTTCATCTGCTTTACAAACATTAAAATTCATTTAATATGCTTTTAGAAATGAATAAGGCAATATAAAAAGAGCATATTAACAGCTGTTCATATAACTTTTTGTAATTTCAGTTGGGTTTATTATTTGGTATACTGTAAATCAAATTAAGTACAAATATTAGTACTGACAATGTATGTATAATTAGTTTTTAATCTTTACTGCCTGAGTATGTAGTCACTAAAGGAGTAGGCATGGATTTCTAAGCCATATCTGAGCCTATAAATGGCGCATTTTGATGTGTGCTATTGTAATGTATACAGCGATTGTGTGCACATAACCCTTTGATGACTTAGTTGTGATACTTAATAATCAGGCATGCAAAATGCTTGAAAGCATTTCAAAACTATTTTGTAAGAAAACTAGTAAGCGTCTGCAGTTTAGAAGTTTATAAGATTACATTTCCTGGTGTCTTATGATATCCACTTCTCAAGATATAAGAAAAACCTCTTCCAGTGAAAATGCAAGTTAATTTGTGAAAGTCCTACAAGGACCAAAATTTCAGTGCACGTTTAATAACTACATTTTCGACAATCACATGAGAGAGGCCATCCAGACAACCATTCTAACATGATGATAAAATAATTACATGCTTTCCAAATAAAATTATTATACCATTATTAAGTAGTCATAGTTAAAGAGTCTCCAACTAATCGGGGAGATCTTATGTATAAAGGAACACAGCACTCAACTTCCACAAAATATGTTGTCTTTGCATTTTCTAACATATTGGAACATGATTAAATGAACAGATTAAAGATATGTATTTTTATATTATTATTCCCTTTCTCTCAAGCACTCCAGCAAAAGCCAGTGTAGACAGAGTGGTGTTCACATACGGTATTCCATGAACACATCAAGATTTCCATATAGCATTCTTTTGTCTTCCTTTATTAAAGGATTAAGGCCCAGGGAGAGTTAAAATGATTTTAAAATAGCATCTTAATATTAGGATATGGCACAGATATGCCCAGAAGCTTGTGTCTTTGCCCGCTGCAGATAAAGGACCCTCAGGACCCTCTTCTAGAAGCCACTGGTAGGAGTCCTGCAGAGCTTGACCTTACAAGGATCCTTGTGAAACCCCTGCTTTAACACGGCACCTTGTACCTTGAACTTGCCCCTGGGAAACTCGGCAGCCCGCGGATGCCGCAGGGTGTAAGACCCATCGGGGACCACTTGTTCCACACGGGTTACCCAACACTGCCTGCTGGCTGGACCACAGCCCAGGGGAGGGAAAGCACTAGCACTTACCTCCCTGGGTTAAACTATTGAAGATTCATCCCGTAAATATCTCCTTAGCATCCAAGTCTTTTTTTCTTTTTCCCTTTTTAATTCATTTGCCCCCATGCAAGAGTCTATCTCTACATGCATTCACTCCTGAAGTCCCCAAGGGTCTGAGTACAACTTGCTACATCAAATCCAGTCCTGGGAATATGAAACTTGAACCTAAAGCTCAGGACAACAGCCTTCTTACTCCTTCCAGTCCCAGCAATAGCAAATATCCCAGCCCCAATCCCTGCGGAGCATGTTTTGCGCAGGCTGTGTTCAGGTGAAAGTCCAGGAAAGGTCTTTTCTCCACAGACCAAGGGTTAAAGATGCTGCAAATAGCCTCCCATTCCCCCTCATCCCTTAATGTGAGCCTTCCTGCTTAGTTTCTTACCAGTGAGTGAAAATGCTTAGAGCTAACACTTCATATAAATCAGATCTATGCTCTGCAGTAAGGTTGTTCAATCTATTTTAAAAATGATTTGTTATTTTGAAGTATTTTGACTTGTCAGCAATTTTTGCTGTGAAGAACAGAAGCACAGGGGTAGATTGCTAATACTGCAATATCACCTGCACTGACTTAGTCTATAAAAAAGGTGCTGTGGTAGACTTAAGTCTGTAAATAAGCTGGCAAATCCTGAAGTTTGATAGTTTGAAGTCATGTCAACCCGTGTCTGTCATGTAATGGCACAAGAACATAGTTTCCAAAGTCAGTGAAGGACGAAGCTACACCTTAAGTAGGCAAAAATCATAAGAATTTGCTTTAAAATCATATACACAAAACATGGTTTCTTCTCCAGTAAAGGGCTGTACCTTTCCAAGGAGAAACAGGGACAGCAACAGTGTTTGAAATACCTGGGTAAAAATGCAATGGAATTATGAAGGTCAATTGTGAAAATGTCACAGTGATGGAGTCTAACATTTCTACAGGTCTCAACTTCTTTCCACAATAGAACAGGATAGGAAAATGGACCAAAGCCAAGTGAACTCCGAACACAGTTCCCTGTCCCTGTAAGACAAAAGGAGTTCACAGCGTAACTCTGTTAGTAACTCAAGAGTTTTTGCTCCCTTATTCCAGCTGGAGTTGAATGCTAATTCTCTTGGGCTCCTTCGAAAGTCTCTATCAAAGCTCTTCAGACTTGGCCAGTATTTTTAACAGAGAAGGGGTTAAATGAAATCAGCTCTTCCCAATGGACTAAGGAAATTCAATTCAAACTTTTTTTCCCTGCAGTTGAAAATCATATTTGAATGCTCTGATTCCTCATGCATCTTCAAGATTTATTCATGAGTCACAGCTGAATGCACTATATGTTGTATTTATATGAACAAACACATAAAAAAAGAATCATTTCCATTATCTAGATAGATGCATGTTTGTCAGCATCTGAAAGAATATCCTGCAAGTTATAAGTATTCAGTTACTCTTAAAAACATCATTCAAGCATTGTAAGACATATAACTACAGCATAAGCAATGACCTTTAAGTGTATCTTCCTTCCCATTATCTCAACACTGTGAAATAGCGATACAGAAATCTTTGTAATATCTGCACAGAAGCTATTTATTTTAAAGTCATTTCACCCAGTAAACCAACCATAATTTTATTAACAATAGCAAGAAGTTGATATGGTATTCCAAGGAATACTAACATGCTATTCACCTTAGCCTCTTTTATAAAGAATCTCTTAGTTCATTTGTATTTCAGCAAAAGGGCACATGATAATTTTAATTCTTTATTAAACTTTTTCAATTAAATTTCTAACACCTTATCAGGTGTAGAGCATCTTCAGGGAACAAAACTTTCATAATAACAATACCATGAAAGCTCGTAATCTTTAAAATGACTCATTCGCTATGATTAATTTACCCTTTGTTTGTATCTATATATCTAAAGGGCAAATGTCACTTTTAGAGCTATTTTTTCAGATGGATAATTTTATATAGAATTCTTACTTTAGATGTAGGTCACATCATTTATGAGCAACTGTCATGACTGACTCATTGCATTTTATGTCAATGTTGAGTTTCTTCCAGTTTCAGAAATATCTTGTGAAGAAGCAGCATTGCTAATATGCTGTGAAAGGCATCACGTAGCTAAGCCAGGTAATATTTTTCCAATTAGAGGCTGTGCTTGTATTTTCATAGCATGAGGATGCCAAAAGTAATACTGAATGCCTTATGCCTCTGCTTCAAAACTGCTACATGGTTTCTCACTGATTGCATGAGGAGCTTTTAAGCAGGTTTCAAGCAGAAATGATTTTCTCTATGCTGTGATATACAAAGTCAGAATAAAGAAAATGTATTTACTACTGAAGCACCTACTACTGCCATGCTTGTTTCTAAATGGAGCATATAACTGCCAAAAACAAGCCCCATACACACATCCTGACACAAAAATCAAGGTATGTTTTTAAATTAATCTCCTTTAGTAGTTTGATTAAATGCATAAACAAAGAGGCTATATAGCAATAGCCAGGTGTTTGCACCTTTCAAAAGCATAAAACCAGATTGACTACAAGTGCACAAAGGAAAAAAAAAAATACCAGAAGTTTCTTCACCTCTGACTCTGCATGAGGAGAGAAGGAAGAGAAAGATTGGAAAAGAGTGAGAAAGAAGTCACGCTGTATTTCAGGGAAGTGCACTCAGTACTATCAGTGCTCCATCTATATTTCAATAATTTCTTTTTTTATCTGGACACGCATTAAAATGCCTCATCTGACGGAAATCATGACTGGCAATGCCCCTTTCAGGGACTGTGTTCAAGGAAAGTGTCACCCAGCCAGACAGTTCCTGGCACGCGGCTGCAGCCCGAGTGTCCTGGCTCTGTACCAGCCCTTTTAACGCCTCCCATCAGGATGCGCTGCCTTCTAACCAGCACAAAACACAACCTGCCAACAGGTACAACGGGGCCAAATCAAATTTCTTAGGTGATAGCTAATCGGGCTAGGAAACTTCCCGAGCACGAGGTCACTTCTCATGTGCTAAGTGTGTACGAGTTGGCAGAAATCCTGGAAGGGAAAATCAAAAATAAGTGACTGAACATCCCAGAACGGCATCTCAGCTGTAATTAACAGCGAAGCAAAACTGACTCGGAGAAAGCTCTCCCCAATTGCAATTATTCTAAAAAGCTTTTGCTCTTATTACTTGCTTTATCAAGTGGTTGCCTTTGCCTGTCTCTATTCTTCCCATTGACTTGACCATCTGCCTGCAACTCTTTTTCATTTACTAGCAGCAGCGCTATCTGCCTGCATTTCATTGCTGTAGCATGTGTGGCCTTGACTAGTTATCAGTTCATTTCACAGCTTGGTTGTTTGAACTGCTGCCAAAATGACTGGTTCATGTTTTTGTTACAAGCTTTAGAAAAGTTGATAATTTGGACAGAGACTTTTTTTTTTCTATGCAGTCCTTCTTCCAGATGGTTGACATTACTTTGAGCAGTCCTCCCTTTTCACTTTTGAAATTATTTGGTCTGGCATTGAGTATTTCTGATTTTTAGAATTTATGCCCTGTCTAAATTTGCCTTTTGATGTCAGTGGAGGCTACAGCACCTTGCGCAGCATGAGGATGTTGTTTCATCATTGACACAACATGAGCTTCAAATGCAGCTAAAATAACATACATTATCTGAAATGACACTATTACCTCAAGCTTCTTTTTTTTCCTCCCGTCAAATCATTAATTTATTATGAGATTATTTTATTCTCTATCATTTAGATGCTTTTTCCTCTATCATCTAGCATTTTACTAAACAGAGGCTGCCAGGAAGATTTCCCTGCAGTGGACAATTTGATTCACTCGGATCAAGTTTGTGTTTTCTCTCTAATTATAATTAGGCACCATCGAGGTAGAAGAAAGTTGTGGTTTAAGACATTACACTGGATGAAAAAATTGCATTAGGATCTATGTCAGGTCATTACTGTATCCAGAAGATATATCACACAGTGAATCAATGACATGAACCTCAAATTTGCTTAGCAAAAGATCTGACAAGAAATATTTTGTCTGATTTCAATACAAATTGGATATTCAAAATAGTCCTGTATTGCTGGAGAAGGGAGCACATAGGAGAGCTGCTGGCTGCCTCGGCATGGCATTTCCCAAGGCAATGAGAACAGTGGATGGAGTTCTGGCCTCAGCAACATCCGAGAGCTCTGCCATTGGTTTTAAGTAAGCCAGGATTTTATCCAGGACTACGCAGTTACTGTTTCACTGTGCTATTTCCTCTGGACTAGATGGATGTGACAGTTTTGCTTCAGAAAGAAGCACTGGCAAAAGAGAAAAACCTTCTCCATAAACAAAGACGTTAAACTCTTTCATCTGCAATATGAAAGTTGTTTACTTTTAAAATACTGCTACTAAAAGCTCATCCAAAACAAAATGGAGATGGTACTAACAAGTCTGCAAGGTGTATCTGGGGATTAAAAAAAATCTTCATTGTGAAGAAAAGATTGGAGATTTGAATAATTTCACCTTGAAAGAAAAGACTTCACTACACATGATATGCGGAATTAGGTATTTCAAGGAGTACATAAGAAAGCTTGGAGAAAATTGTTTATATTGCAGAACAGAAAAATGAAAACTCAGTGATCTGAATCTGATCAGGAAAAGTATCAGGAGAAAACGAGTACATTTTTACACTGGTAAAAAGTAAATGAAGTAAATCAGCTGCACAAGTATGAAGCTCCTCTGCAAGCAGATTTGTATCACATTTCACCCCTATATTCCTAAAACCTGTGACCTGTTGTTAATGCTAATTTTTTTTTTTCTTATTAGCAGGACTTATGTACAAGTGATTTATGTATACTACCAGTTTTTGCAATTATGCTCAGTCTCAGAAAGCCACATTTTGCAATACTTGGGAAAAAAGGTGAGCTTCACTGACACGGGATTATGCTGTTTACGCCAGAGTTTGCACCCACTATCCTGAGGGCTGCAATTGGTCCCTAGTGCTTATGCACTGGGACTAAATTCTCCAGTACAAGTTTAGGAAACACTAGAGTTCAGACAGTTCAATTCATATATCATCACATGTGCAAATCCAAAAGGCAGCAGCTATTCTCCAAATGTGCATTTTTGCCCTAAACACTTTGCCTGTTATTGTAGACCACTCCAAGCATTTTTTTCCGTGAGTTTTCAGTGAGTTTTTTCAACTCACTGACCAACTCTGCGGTTGCAAGATTGCCACTCACCACTACTTACTGCTCAGACNTCCTGAGGGCTGCAATTGGTCCCTAGTGCTTATGCACTGGGACTAAATTCTCCAGTACAAGTTTAGGAAACATTAGAGTTCAGACAGTTCAATTCATATATCATCACATGTGCAAATCCAAAAGGCAGCAGCTATTCTCCAAATGTGTATTTTTGCCCTAAACACTTTGCCTGTTATTGCAGACCACTCCAAGCATTTTTTTTTCCGGGTATACCATAGCAATAAAGGCTCACAGACAACTCACTGACCAACTCTGCAGTTGCAAGATTGCCACTCAGCACTACTTAGTGCTCAGACTGTCCTTATTCATGACATTATGTCATGTATCAAACTAAAAAAGGACCTTTTATTTCCTGTTCATTCGAGCAGCAAGTGTTCACCCTGCATTTCTTCTGCAAACTAAAGAAAGGTGAGCAGTGTGCTAAAGCATGCACTGCAGAGAGCAGAATGGAATTCTTTCTAGTTATTAGAAATGGAATTTAATAAAAAAAGTATTACAGTCATTGTACCTGGTCCAACGAAAACAGAAACATCATATGAATATGAAAAAGATCATACAGTACGGAATATGGAAAATACTTGAGCAATAATTACTTTGGTTTGACATTATTCTTTACAACAGCTCTGAGAACGCAGCTTTTGTTAACAGGCTCTGACATTAAGCAGAAAGACTGAAGAAAAAAAACACTGGATTTCTGGGTTGATAATGTTTTAAGGTAGAACCGTCCCTCCTCCTCCTAACACCTCCTGGCAGACAGCAGAGCGCGGGGGGAAGCTTGGACTCCAGTTGAGAGCTAGAATTGGTCACGCTGCCTCCACAGCAAGGGCAGCTCTGCTGCACTTAGCAGTCTAGTACCAAGACACTCATGTCAATCAAAGCCACTGCTGAGAGCCACCATCTGACTGAAAGGAAAAGATGGATTGAAACAAGGAGCTTGGAGGTTGGTGTCTCTGCGTGGCCTGCCTAGGGCAAGGGGCAGGGTGAGGAGAGGCACCGTCACCGACTTCGGATCTATTTGGGGCGTCTAAGAGCGTCTCTGCCACTTCCCCAGCCCAGCCGTGGCCACAGAGCAGCACAGGCAGCACTGAGGAACACCTCACCGGGTCCGCAGGTGACAGATCCAAACATCAGTCAGGAAACTCAAAACTAGGAGGTGTCAAATCTTGTCCCTAGGAGCAGAGGGGTTCATTGCTTTCACCAAGATCCATGTTAGGGCCGATAAGGTGGCGCTAACCCCAGCTCACGGGACGGCTCTGCAGCACCATGGTGGGAGTCTGTCCTGCCCCTCCAACAGCTCCCGGAGTTCAGCCTGCAGCTACATACGTCCATTTCTAGCCCGTTCGGCTCACACTTAACCACTTCTGTGCACCTCGGAGACCTCTGAATACGCACAGATTGGCAGCACACACGTAGGATGGTTTTACAAAGGCTTTTTCTAAAAGAAGGATGTAAGCAACTGAGCAGGCTAAATCAACTACTAAGAAGTGTGCATTACAGTTTTAAAATCATGTTCCAAGTGCATATTTAACCTAAATGGATTTAAAGAGGACTTAAATACACTGGGACAGAGTTTAGAATGAAGTAACAATTTCAATGAAATTGCTGCAAAGTGAGAGAATAGAAATTAAGATGCAGATAATTAACATCCTAATGAAAGGACAGTAAACTTGCCATGACACCATCTCTGCAGCAAAGCAGGAAGACAGACATAAAGAAATTTTCTTCTATTTCTCATTCATCTTAGGAAACTGTGAATTAGTAGAGACCCTAACAGCAGGTGCAAATTGCAATACGGCTTTCATTCCACACATGATCTCATATTAACAGCAGTGAAAATTCAGAAAATGGATTGAAGGAATTGTGCAGACGTAACTCCTTAACCATCACACACTAGCACATTTGTTAAAAAATATCTGGAACATAGCAAGTGCTTGATAAGAGAATCAAATCACAGCACAAATACAATGCCGTCTTTATGCCGAATCTCTCATTATGAAGAAAGTTGAAAAAATGCAGAGATTTTTACTCTAAAGAGGAAATAAGCATGCAAAAACTGAAATGCTTTTTCTGATGTGACATTTTGTAATGAAGTGATACTGTAACATTATCTGGATAGCAAAAGGTTTGCGTGTCCTAGTTACTAAGCGCAGATAGCATTCACTCCATGAATTGTCAAATCCCTTTCATAGTATTTTAATTTGTAAAAGAACCTGACTTCACTATGGAAATGTTACGATAAAGCCTAAAAAGAATTTATCTGATAGAAGAAGAATATATTACTACCATGTGGAGATTTGCTTCAAATCTTGCATAACAGCAAATAACAATAAACACAACCCACTTTTGTACAAAAAAGAGATAAGAGAAATATAAGGGGGGAGGCAGGGAACTGGAAGCTTTCTTTAATAGTCTTACATCTTAGAAATATAAAGGGAAGGATATCTACCCATAAATAAGGTTTATAAAATCATCTTAACATGCTAACGTCTGCCTAGGAACATCTGCTTGTCAAAGTACTATGCGATCAAGTCAACAGTTGAAAACTGACAATCACCTTCTGTAACAAGTTTTGGATTATGGATTCAGGATCATTTAGACATGTTGATGCCTAGCAGTTATGTATAAATTACAATATGTACCAAGTTACCTAAAGAATAATTTTATTCCAAAATTTAAATAGGTTCTTTAGTGAAAAATGAAAACACCAGCTGCAGCCTTATAATTTGTTAATTGAGTATAGAGTACATAGAACTAAAATCACTGCTGTCAAGCTGTAAGTTTTATAATAAGTCACATGAAGCAGTCATTCACTGAAAGTTCACAAATACCAATGCCCTATATACTTTATTTCGGAACAACTGTGCTCATCATTTGTACGGCAATACTAGTCAATACACTCTCAGCTTTATTAGTTTCTATTTCCTATAATAAAGAGGAGAGAGAGAGGTTTCTGGTCAGATCCCCAAAATCCACTGATTTCAGTGCGCTTATATTTAAGCCTTTTTGTAGTCTATCAAGATACCAAAGAAATGAGATACATGAAACCCAGGGTAAACATGAAACATTAGGCCCATGCTATAGATGGAATCAGGAACTTTTGCTGAAAGCAGCGGAAATATATCCCACTGCTGATGTAATGACTGAAATGGAACATTTTAATTTCTTGAGCAAACGGCAGTGCCAAAGCAGATTCATGCAAATGTTTTTACTACACTTGTTGTTTCTTCACAATATGTGACTACAAGTATGCAGGGGAAAATGAGTAAATTAACTTTGTCTCTAATATCTTCATTAACTTCAGACTGCAGCATCTGGAAAGCCCAACTCAAACTTCTTCCAGGGCAGAGTAGAAAGGGTGGGAAACAAGACCTGTACAGGATACCCAAGTCCCTGTGGGAAATAAGGGTGGGCAGAAGAACAAAATCTCTGAATATCTTTTGCTTGGGTTGTTATTTACTGCTACGCAGCAGTGCAAATTACAGCAGATTTCTACTTTGGCTCTCTGGATTACCCCACAGCCAGCTCTGCCTATGGCTGCAACATAGAGAACACTGCACTAGGAAGGGAGGGCAATCTGAGGAGCTCTAAACGGCCCAAACTGAAAGGATATTAACGGGAAATATATGTATATATTCAAGAAGAAGAAAGAGAAGAGTATGAAGACTGCAGCAGGAATCTTACTTTTATAAGTAATCGGACAGGAAACCAATTCAAAAAAACACATTGATCAATCCAAGCCAAGTATACTGAAACTATGCTTTTAGGAAAATGAAATCTTAACACATAAATCTAATGTGTTAAGGCAGTTAAGTAGGCAAGTTGTGCACATATTTGGACTCTAATCATTGGTAACAAGCATACAAAAAAAGATTTGTTATTAGAAGATGGCAAGGGATTACTTTTTCTCCTCTAGGCTCTTCCGTGTGTAAGTTGTCAAATCACACTCTTCTCTCGCTTTTGCTAGGCTTTTCACATGACTTGCTTTAATCATGGTGTTAACGGTACTTATTGGATGCAAATGCTCAGGGAAATGCATTTTCTGACCCTAATGTAAACTGCAGTTTAAACCATTGCCACCTCTAACATTTCCAGTTCTGGGGCTTGTTTTTTATTTATTTATTTAATTAATTAATTTTTATTTTCTATGCTTGGTTGGTTGATTTAAAAAAAGAAAACCTTCCGCTAGGAAATAATTCCCTTGCTATTGCAGGTTTTGTTGACAATGACCCTAATTGTACCCTTACACTACTGTGATTTTCACACTTCTCCCCTGCTCATGAAGGTTTCCATGATTTCCCAATGTGGCATGCATCATTTGGGAATGAAAAATACTCCTGATTCTTTTTACTTCTCATCAAAATCCTTTATTAACTGATCTGTAACTAACTGGTCCATTTCACAGAACAGATTTAAGCACAATTCACATTTGAAAGAAATAAAATTAAATGGCTTAACAGAAAAATATTTTCACCCTATCAAAAGTGAGTTACTCTCAGTAGTTAACTTCAATGGTCTGCATACTGCAGATTCATTTCTCAAACTTCACAACTATCTTGCAGAACCTCAAAAGTAGCCACTTCCAATAAATCCTTCTGTATGCGATTTCATAAAGAGAAGCAGATTTTATTCTACTGCTTGGAATAAATATGAATTCCCCACTTTTAATTTGCAACAGACATCGAGTCTTATAGAGCATTTCAGATGAGCTGAATAATCACACACCTGCATGAAATTTCTAGCTAAACTATTATAGCCTGAAGGAATCTATATGTCAGGCAAGAAATTTGATTTAGACAAGAAATGATTTAAAGTCTAATGCCATCCTATAAATTAGCATGAAAGAGCAACATTAAAAGGAAAACAAAACCCAACCAAAACAGCAAAAGGTAAAGTTTATGGCTTACTAATTTTGTATCTGATTCTATCAGTTCTCTCTTGGTTGGCTAACACATGTGACACATTAACATACATAAATCAAGCCTAATTATAAAATGCTGTGCATCAAGAAGAGTGAAGGCTTGGGCTGATATCAACATGCGTTTGAGTTATGTGAATCAGTATTCACAGTCCTGCTAGAATGAACAATAGAAAAGGGCTTGATCTAGACAGTAGCTGCAAGGGAAAAAACACTAGTCATTCTTTGTGGAGAATGTAGTCCCTTTGAAATTAATTCCTACACCTGTAACACTAAACTTTATTCTGATGCACTGGCTATTTGCACTAAGGCTGCTGTATAAGGGCTCTGTGGGAACCCAGCAAAGACACTTGGTTTGATTACTAAAGATCATAACCTGATACCGTAACTATTGAACAGCAACAAAAAGTGATCTTAACCTATATCATTATTTCTGCTTTTGGAGAATACTATGATCTACCATGAAAGAATCCCCAAGTAAAGGGCAATTATAAATAGTATGATAAGTCACTGGTTCTAATAGAGCACTCCTGTGGTCTGATAATAACTAGATGAATCAGCGTAGTAGATGGACACAGGGATATGAATTTCCTTTCCTTTTTGCTCAAGAAGCAACAGTTTTCACAACCATACTGTAGTTGTTTTAAAAACTTCTGCATTTATGTGTGATAAGTACTGCAGTTCCTAATGGATCAAAATATTTCATATGGGCTTTTAAGCAATAAATCCAGCCAAAAGGAAAGGGGAATTCACCTCTGAATCTTTTTCCCCAAAGAGCTATTAACAAAAAATATCTCCAAGAATATACACTGATACTGAAGTAAGCAAATGCCTGAACTTGAACTCCATCCGAAGTCATGCTGAGCCTTTTATCCCTGTTTGAAGAGTGTCTGAGATGACTGATGTTTTCTGTGATATTATCATTTTTTCTTTAGACCATTATGAACACTTCAGCAATAATAAATTCTAAGATAGGTCTCTTTCAAGACTCCTTCTGGAAATCACGAAGTCCATGTTTGGTTTAAATGCATAGCAATTTCTGCCTCCTGATAACCTCTACTGATCACTAACACAACACATTGAAACTGCGAGCAGTCTGTATGGTTTGTTACGTGTCACCTCCATAAACTTCCAGAATTACCAGGAAGCTCCATTTCCCCCTTTTAGGTGTGAGCAGATGAGAGCTAGTAAGTAACAAGACAGATCTGTTCCTCACTTGATGCTACAACCTTCACATTAGAGCAGTAAAAATGAAACAAAAACTAGTATATCAAAATTATTTATCAATAAATGAAGGTATTTTCAAATACACAATGCTAGAAGGGAAAGGTTTTAGAACAAGATACGTACCATATCAATTATGCTACTTGAGGAGACTTTAGGGAGGCTAAAAGCATTGCGAGTGTAGCATATACGATTTTTCTTAGTTTAGAAAAATAATTTTTCTTAATTTCTTGAGAAGCGTTGAAGCTTTCTGGGAAACGTTTTCCCCAGTTTGTAGGAATACTCAGAATTTCAAAAGGATATTTAAGGGCATCTCTGACAAAAATAATTTCTCTCCTTTATGCTTATGTTATACCACATTATCTCATGAGATAACTGAGACAACTGCAACTCATACTAATTGCTTTGGAGTTCCTCTGACACCAAAGGTCTGTAGGTATCTGCCAATTCTCTAACCCCTGTAAATAAGTGCTCAAGGCACAGATTTCACGTTGTAAAAACAGTGTGGAATTAACAACAATTATCCCCTATCCATTTTCACGTATATCTTATGCTTTCAAGGTCACTGCCCTTCAGGCGGAACTTCCATTTGTTCCCAGACCCAGCTCTGACTTTGGGCTGAGAGAGCCGGCCACATCCCAGGGATCCTAGCAGAGCTTGGCTGCTACACTAAAAACAGGGGATCACAGGAACACATACACAGCAGCTGGCGATCATGGCTGGAGTTAGTTTTTGGCTAGGAATAAGGTTGTCTTCTGACAGAAAAGGTACAAGAACAAGAGAACCAAACAAAAGCCATGGGTAAGTGCAGTATCTCTGGTTAGATAAGCTGTGAAAAAGATGAGCAGCTGAGCAGGTCGTCTTTTCATCAGACCAGACCCTGTCTCCTCTCACCCCCCAAAATCAGGTAAACTTCAAGCAAAAAAATCACTGGTGCAAAAATCAGGAAATTTTAACCTAAAAATTTAAAAATCAATAGGTTAATCTAAGTGAAACAAAACTGAATAAAAATGTCTTTGAAAGACAAGATACCTAGTCTTGCCTCATTAAAAAAAAACACCGTAATAGTTGGAAGGAAACACCACACAACACTTCTGTGGCCGACAAACTGTCTCAAGACAAGCACACTTCTTAATACTGCAGCTTCTACTACATATGATATTCTGTTACATATCTCCACAATTGGAGATCTTCATTTTCACCTTCATCCTCTTTCATTTTATACCCAGAGGCATTGGCTTCTTTCATGCCAGTCGGCTGGTGAAAAAGCAACACTAATCTGTCAATAACTAAATGTTTTGGAATGCAGAATCAATCTCACTCTCCTGCCCTTTGTATTTATCACACACACAACTATTCCTGTTGTTTTTTCTTCTATACCAATAAGATAATGCTCTGTGTATGCAGAAATATATATGCAGGTTATTCTCCATAATGGGCAGTAAGGTAATTATCTCATTATGTTCTGCAGCCAGTTACTAAATGCATCATCTTGCCAGAAGAAAAACTGACATATTCTATAATCTTACCTTCAGTGCTTTAATCAATGTTAACATTAACAGTTCTCATCTCTGGCAAAGCATGGAACTATTGACCCCCAAAGACCTATGTGAAAATATGACAGGATTTTATCCTGGAATTTAATTTGAATTTGCTACTAATTAAAATGTGTGGCATCTCTCTAGCATTAACCCCAAATGCAATCGAGCTGTGGATTGTGGCCTTCCCTTGCAAAATTCCAAAAAGAAACCTGAGACAATGGTAGTACAGGAAGAAAATCAAATAGAAATCCCCTGTAATTCATTAGGGAAGCAAATCCGTGTCACACAGCCATACAGAGATATGAATCAGGTCTGCAATGACTCCGAGTGGATAAAAAACTTTGGAAAAAAAAATCAAATAAATGCAAAGAACCAGATTATTCCCAATAGACTTTACAGGCCTCTACCTTTGAGCTTTGGTTCAGAGATCATTATGAAGTGAAATTTGCATTTTTCTTTCTCTCCCAGGGACAACCTTTTGCTCTCAGTGACCTCCTTTAATGTTATTCCTTCACTACAGCAGACTTTTCGGAAAAGAGATTTTCTGAGAATAATTTCTTTATTATTGGTGCCATCTCACCTGCAGTATAGTTCACTCTCTGGGATTATCCATAATTCTATAGGGCCTACTAAGTTTTTGGCTAGTCTAATGAAGTCTTAGTGGAGTATGTGCACACCACAGGCTTCCCATCTGCTCAGGAACCAGCCTGGGTTCTGCCCGAGTCTGCTTTATGTCCTGTGAGCAAATAAATCATTACTGAAACAGAAAATTCAGAAGTAATAGCAAAACAAATCAGTCCCCTCTAAGGAGCAGTTAAGTCTCATTTATTCCCATCTTTTCCCTTGCTCTCTTGGCCAGACACGAGAAAGAGCGGATATATCTATTTAACAGTCCTTAACCCTTTTTGGAAAGTTTTGTCCTGAGATCCATGAGTTACATACTAGTTGTTTTGAACAGCTGGATCTGCTCTTCACATAGGTTTTCGAACTCTCAACTGAAAGATGAATTTATTTTACAGAGGAATATGAAATGGCTTGAAGTGAAAACCTGAACTTCAGTGCAAATACACTAGTTCTCTGGTTTTGTCATTTTTTTTTCCCAGGAAAAGGAGAATGGCCAGATTGAAACTCAAAACACTTGCATTTTATTTTATTCGTCCCACAGAGAATAACAGAGCAACAAAACACTCATCTATAAGTCTAAAACCGCAAGGATTGAATCAGTCTACTGTGAATTGCTCACTTGCCGGTGTGGAGACAGCCTCTGCAGAGCGGGGTTAGCATGAAGCTTGGCATTCCTGGGGACCTGCTTCCTTCAGGGAGCCCAACAGTAGCCTCTATACCCCCTCTGCCTACAGAAAATCTCATGCTGACAAACCATAAGACCTTACAGTCAAGCTTCAGTAACTTCTCAGTTCCCATTTTTTTGCCAAATTCTTTCCATTTTCCTCCTCCATTTATCTTTCCTCTGACAAAGTAATCTAAGAGAAAAATACATTTTAAGAGAGTAACGACCCAGTTGAGATGAAAAGCAGTTACGATTTTAAGGTGAGCTTTAGCTGCTATCAGTTGTACTGTGATGATAATGTTGGTGTTTCATGATGCCACCTGCAGCTTGTGTGATAGATGTGATTGTGTATTTTGTTTTGATACAGTTGAGAGGCACCCTAGAAATGTTATGTATTTCCTGGCCATAAAACATGACTGCCAATCCTCTCAACCTCCCTGGGATCAAAACAAAATGAGAAACAGTGACCTTTCTATTGGGGAGAAAAAGAGTATGAATAGGGAGAAATGAAGAATAATATGTAGTGACTCTCATGAAATGTAGAATTATTTCTTTCAAGAGTAGTTACCACCTCCCACTGAGACACATTCTGGTACCCTCTTTCACACTATCATACTTAACCACTGAGTGATCTTTATTGAAATCAGTGGGGTTACTCAAGGAGTAAGAAAAAAGGATTTACGAAAAAGGATTGCAGAACCCAGCCCACCACTGCTAAATCCTTTGATTTAGCAACATCTATAGTAGATTTTTTTCCTTCCTTTCTTTCATCCACTAGGTATTTCTTCGTAACTAGGCATACTTTATCATGATGTTTAAAGAACATTCCCATAATTTCCTATTTGTGACACTGATTTAATTTGTAAAGAGTGATTGAATTTTCATGCCCTACTATAATCGGAAGAGAAATCAGTGCAACATTTCAACAAATTTGCCACTGTTGAAACCTTTACATGGGTATTCAGGAATTCTAAACAGTATCCAGTCTTAAACAAAGAGATAATAACGTAGCATATTCATGTGGAATATCATTCTGTCTGAAGTCTATAATAAGGATTCTAAAAAAATACAAGGTCCTGTTAGGTCACACTAGCTAACATTGAAAACTACTGCTTGACAATCCTTTGGTCACTAACGAAAGATAACTGACAAACAGTAAGATTCCAATCTTGATACAACAATAATTATGTTGCCCTTAATGAGCTGATTTAAAAGTGAGATGAGATGCATTTTCAAGTGCAACTATAAATATATCAGTGGACTCGAACAATGAATTACAATAATCCAAACAAAAGCTACTGAGGAAGTAACCTTGGTAAAGTAAAAGGAATAGCAGGTTCATGTTCAAATCAACTGATAGAATTAACTCTTGCCCACCCTCCCATCCCTTTCAAATCAGCTGAAAAAGGGGGCTGTGGTAAAAGATATATCATGAAAATTGAGGAAATTACTCTGTTGGCAGAATTCCATTGATTTCAATAGAATAAGGCTGGCAGGGAAATTTTTGTGTGTTGTAGAAAGACCATTTATGTGGTTGAGAACCAAAGTCTCAGCTCTTCCAGGGAACCTCTGGTAAAAAAGTGAAATTATGGCCTAGTTACAGACTAATTTGTTCTCAGTTTCCTGCAACCAACATTTTCGGCTTGTATATTGTTGCCAATAGCTGTAACTGTATGGTCAACAGTTGATCACATTAACACAAATACTGACTGAAATGCAAATGTAAACTTTGTTCCCCTGGTAATTATTTAGCACCCCATTTAATCAGGTGATCATTTGCTAAGGATAGAAGGTACAGACCCTGAGCTGAAAAACTAAAATAGTTCCCTAATCTCAGCGGAGCGTGGTTGGCTTATAACAACCCTGACACATTCATAGACTAAAATTTTCAGAAGGCAAAATAAAGAAAATATTTTTTCCAAGCCACAACTCTGAAATATATCCTGCAAATTAAATGTTGTCTTCTCCCACAGGAACTGGAACCTTGAGACTACAAAAAAATGCCAGTTTATAATAAATATTAACCTTTTAATTCCAATGTCTCTTTCCAGAGGGTGCCTGCTGGGGTGATATGAAATACTGATGGACTATCCATCACATAGCTTCTGCCTATGGGTCATTGCACAGCCTTAAACAACCACAGAAACCCAAAGATAAATCTTTTGATGAAATACTTGCAATTCTTTAGAGACATTTTGAGCTAATGCCAGTGTTTATCCCAGAGTGGTTTCTCTGCTGTCAGCAGAAGCAAAGAGTGTTTATAATGCAGTTTGCATCAAGACTGCAACACGGTTCCCTAGACTGAATCTGGGCAAGGGCCAGGCAAAGGACCTGGAGACTATTTGGTCTGCATTATGCACAGTGCAGGATGCAAGAGCAGAAGTCAGAGTTCATCACTGAGTGTCCACACGCAGAGTAAAACAACTCTGAGACACTGAAATTTATTGCAAGCATTTTAGGCATTTGTATTTCTGTATTACAAAAGAGGCTAGTCCTAAATAGCAGCCTTCAGGCTTAGAATTATACTGACACTTTTCTAGAAAAATATGTGATTATGGAAAGTATTAGGAAAAAAATCTTGTATAGAGGTTTATAATGTGCTCTTTTTTTTTTTTTTTAAATTATTATCAAAGAAAATGGTCATGGTAGGATGAAGTTTGAATGGCCAGAAGACCACATTCCATTTTAGGAATAAATGCAAAAAGGGGGAAAAGTAAATTTGTCCACAACTCTTAATCATGCACCTCTTGAATTACATGGCAATGTAGTGGGAATCCTATTCCTTATGCCTATTTGCAATGACTACAACTTTCCAGCTGGTGGTTCCCCAGCTTTCCGTGGTGGGACCCTACCATCTGTTAAGGCAGCAGTTTGGTCCAGTTTGGATTTGCCTGTTCTTATTTTTCAGAATTCCATAAAACCTAGTACAGAAATTAAATACAATAAGCCAATATTCATGCAACTGTCAAAGAAAATATAGTTTGGGAACCACAGCAATATCTCCTGGCATGGATCCATCTCTTCTATCTCTCTATCACAAGGAAAAAACTTCACATCTTCTGTTCTGCCATCTAAAAGCTTGCACATTACTCACAAGAAAAGGTATTTGACAGTTAAATATATTACATACCGACTCTTTGCACTATGAAACCAAGCCCTTTTATTTATTTATTTATTTTTATCAGCCACTACACTATTGACTAGGGAGCAAAAGCCCTCAAGATACTAAATCTTCCGACCATGAAGGGAAATGGAATAGTTTTCTAATGGAGTATATCGGAGCGCCTCTGGCTTTTAGAACCTGCCTTTAAAGTCTGCTTACTGAGGCAGAGATGACCACTCAAACACATACAGATTTGTCACTTTGGTTTTCAGGACACCCATCCTGTAAAGACCACAAAATAATTGCCAGGACTTTAGTGGCTAGACCTTCTCTTGCTATTCATGAAGTTCCCAAATTGGATTTAATTTCATGCCAGATTTGACTCTATCAATGGAAGACCAGCTCAAATGACTTCTTAAGAAACACCCAACTAACACCAGTCATTGTTACAATTCTTTTTATGCTCCATAATGCAGAGCAAGAGGAGATGTTTTGACTGTAAAACCAAAGTATAGCTACCATTTTTCCAAGCAATACTGTAAATGCCGTTACTAAGGACAAAATGTTAATTATATTTCAGCCATCTGGGTTTTATAATCCAGATGCTAAAGTTCCAGGTCTCCACAAAAGGACACAAAGCCCTTCAGCATACCATGTTATCACAGGTCATATTGACTCAAACTATGTGATGGGGAGATGCTGTATTCAAAAGCAGTTAGATAACAAGGAATTTTTGCTGGGAAATATTTCAGTTCCACCTTTGAGATGGCCAAAAAGAAGCCAAGAATGGTTTGAGGAATCCTGCCCCTAGCAGGTATTTGCACAGTCATGAATACAGCCAAGATTCCTGCTTGCAAACTTCATGACTTGCCCTGTGCTGAATGAGTAAAGGAGGTAGAAGGAGTCAATATCCCTAAAAAGAAGTCATGAGGAAGAGAAACCTGTGTGATCCCTGCCTCCAACCAACCTCCAGTTGGAGATTTGACCTGTTGCATCCAATCCAATGGTGTATCACTAGTAAGATCATTTTGTATGGTTTTTGTATGGTCTCTTCATAAATCAGCATATAACTAGCATATAGGACAATGCTATTTTTTTAATGTTTCAGCTCATAGACCTTACAAAGTAAAGGAAGCTCAGGCTCCATTTTACCTCCTCAAACCATTCAAACACAAAGCCGAAACAAATGAGGTGGCTGGACCCTCACTTGTGGCCAATTTTCCCTGGAAAAGTAGCAGTGCTAGAGAACGAGCAATTTCAAACCCACTCAAACTTTGTAGCTTCAAAAGGCAGGCTTGTATTTGAACATTTTTAAAGAAGAGCAGGGGGAGATGAGAAAAATAAACTCCAGTGAGGAAATGGGAAGCAAAATGCATTAGAGAGCAAATAGAACAAAAACCAGAAAGAGACTATGTGAAAAATAGATCAATAGGAGACTAATTTCTCTCCCTTGTGGCACCCCAGCTTTTATACTGAGATGATACTTATACTTAAATGTCTTTCCTTAACAGGAACACTGGAGAAAAAAAAAAAATGAACTCTGACTTTACAACTAATACACAGTAAAATAATAACTACACAAAGAAAAAGAGTTCATGAATTTCAACTCATTTCCAAACTTGAGAACAGCTCAAAAGGTGCACTAAAGTTGAAGCAACAATAAATCACAGCAATGCAAGGGAAGAAATTCCATTCAACACAGAAGAAAAAACAATTCATGTTTAGATTTATATTTAAATTAACCAGCACTGTAGTACAGTTTCATTTATTCAAACACACAGTTCTTATTTCAGCCTGTGAAAGTCTATCATGAAAAAAGTAGTAGGTTTCATCAGTGGTGAAACAGTTATGAATCTATTTTAAACACATTTCACACATACTGCAGATTTAAAGTAAGCCTCCAGAAAAATAAAATCCCATTGGATATCTTCAAAAAAACTACCTAATTTTCCACAAGGATTCTTATGAGTCATTATGAGCTTCCATGAAACTCAGCTGTTTTCTCTTTTTAATTAAATAACAGAACAGAATGTTCTCAGTACCGTATCTAGTAGGTGACAATACAGCACCAGCAAACAATTGAACGAAACCACGTTTCCTTGACTGCTTCAGGCTTCCCAGAAAATTAAGTAGAAAAATGAAGGCCAAAGCATGTGGAAGCAGAGAGGTATCTCTGTTCTGAAAAAAAAAAAAATACTGTAGATCATCAGAATAAAAAGTTAATGTAGGTTCCCTACAGTGTTCCTGCAAAAAGCTGAACCCACTGCCAAAAACACAGTAAATGCAATTCAAGACAGCTGCATGAAAGAATCTATTATTGGCCTGGGCACACTAGCACACAAAAGCAGAGAAATTACTATCATATAACCATGAAGAAATGAAAAAATTATTATTTTGGTCAGAAACAAGTAAAATTCTAATTTATTTAGAGACTATTGGTTGAGATTTTCAACAGAGTGAAAAGGAATTAAATGTCCAATTCCCCCTGAATTTTAATAGCATTTAGGTTCCTTTGAGAAGTCAAGCCAACACTTTCAATTAAATTATTTTGCATAATAATCTCATGGCTTGATCCTGATACACACTGAGACAATTCCCACTGTGCCCAGAGAAGGTCTGGGGGAATTGGCATCTTCAAACACCTTACTGAGAAAACCTAGATTATAAAACTGTAAAACAAAAACACAAAAACAACCACCCACCACTAAAGGACAGATTAAGTGCAAAGGAAATATTTCCCTAGGTGAAATTGTCAGTTATCAGCTACTAAGAACAAGCCTTCCCCAGGTAGTTCTCAATAGCAACAGCTTTCTGATTAAGACACTACAGAACCCAAAACAAGTTGTAGATACACTGGAAATAATCCTCGCATAAATCTGTACTTCCCATCATAACTCATTAAATACATATTGATATGAGGAAATACACACTGTGTCAACTATCAAACACACAAGTCAAATCAACACAGCCATCAACTGCTCATCTAATATGTAAAGAGACTTAAAAAAATCCTTTAATGTACTCTCAAATACTGACCCCTGGAAATAAGTGAAATTGGATGTCTACTATGAAATATTTGATCCTATCTTGATTCTTCTACCATGTATCTTTTCAAGCTAGAAGAGATAACGAGCTCCCATTCAGTCTGGAGAACTTTGAGGCCGAGAACTCTCACGGAAGACTTACGAGGCAGATGGGGGCTCCAGCAATGAGGAGATGCTGGATTTTTTTTGCTCTGTGCACATTCATTTCAGTGTTACAATGTTAGATGCAGTGCAGCTTAAACATGTGCTTGAGCCTGTAATCTAGATATGGTATTTGGATATTAAAACAGGAAGACTATAATTCTGTCTATAGAAGAGCAGAATTAGAGCATGCCCAAACTATGCAGAAATAGCATGTTTATTTACCCACCCAAAAAAGTGGTACATAGAGGCATTTTATTTTCACATCGCCTAAAATTGTGCCATGTAACTATTAATTCCCTCCAAATCTTAGAAGATATAATTAAGGGATGTAAACCTATTGCCACTCCATCTAGTTCCTAACTCTGTCATGACAACACTACAGTTGTCATACAATAATCTTGAAAAAAGACTAACTGCTGGGTGCTCTAACATGAACACTGCCTGAATTTAAACAGTTTTTAGAGCACCTGGGTATAGACATTGGCATTTTTTTAAACAGTTTTCTTAATCATCTACTGTATCTAATAAAACAATTCAAGCTCTCAAATGAAGCTACCTGTAATTCCCTCCCATCCTACCAGGTAAGGGTGACCTCAGACTCCTAAGAGAGGACAGCAGAAACTCGGCCTGCAAGGCAGGGCTTGGGAAGCTCTTGGCACTCAAAGATTCACTCACAGTCATTTTTGCCAGAAGAAAAGGAAAAAAAAAAAAAGGAAAAAAAAAAAAAAAAAAAAAGAAAGCACGCATTTTTCAAAGCATGGTCATCTCAATGGAGGTGTAAATAGCTACAGCAGAAAGCCTTTCCTACAGTCTTTGGGATTTTTAAATTCAGTAAAGGAGTTGTGTTTTTGTTAGTCATTTCCATTTAGCGAGACATCTCATATAGAAATGCTGGATTTCCAGAGGGAAAACGAACATAATGGCCAAGCCAGATACCAGAACATGATAGTTGAAATAAAAATCAATACTGAGCCGTACAGATCCTAAAGTACACTGAAAATAAAATTGTTTTCCACTGTAAATGTAATTTAAAAATCTAACATATTGAATACATTTGATATTGATTATTTTAGCAGTATTTCTGAAGGCTAATGGATGCAGTGTGTACCAGCTTCAACATACTGGAGTACAAAAACTGCTTCTGTTGTCCTAGCAACAGCTAGGGAAAAAATGATCTCACAAATCAAATTCAATGAAAATGCAGTGCTTCACTGAAATAGACAACTAAATGATTTTAGAATATGCCAGCTTAAAAATACACTTTATCAACTTGAATCAGTCCTTTCCAAATTAGATCAGAACAGAGAGCATTCTAGGGAGCAGAGGATGGCAAGTGTGCACACGCATTTTAGGGAATAAATACTGGAGTAATTTATCTGACTGGAAAATTTTGCTTCCATTTTTGATGTGCTGTAGGCACAGTTCCCTTTGGACACCGCGGTCTGAGTGGAGAATTTCCATCTCATCCTGCATCTCCAACTGTGAGCAGGGAGTCAAAGTCTGGGAGGTCCTTTTATCGGCACCACAGTCTCCAAAAAGCACCACGAGGGATAAAAGGGGAGGGTTGGATCTATTCGCCTTTTAGTAGAGCAAGGTACAGTCAAACATGTTCTTTCTTAGAGAAATTCTCACTTTCTTTGATGTCCAGGAAGTGAATGAGAGGCTGTATTCCACCCACACACGCTCATATTGCTTTGTCATGCTCTGAACATCCCAATGACCCCCCTCACTTGGCACCTAACTACAGAATCAGATTTGTTGCCTTGCTCCAGATGCTGCTGCAATTAATGAACTCAGTAAGACTGTTTCCACTTGCATTGTGTCCAGCGCCATGTTTTTTTCATGAGTATCCCTAACAAGAAATCTCTAAGGAACAGAGAGAGCCAACAGATAAACTTACTTCAGGATTCATAGGGAAGTGGAACAAACCAGGAAAAAAAAAAATCACAATCGGTTTCAAAGAAAATGGGAGGAATAGGTTTGCCAGATTTACGGTAAGCTGTACTTCCATGCAGACTCATAAACATTTATGTTGGGTTGTATCTGAGACGATCGGATCAAATGTCTATGAACTGAAAGTGATGATCCAGAATTAACACTTCCAAAAAGGATTTACTGTTCACTGACCAGTCAAAGCAAAAAAAACTTTATAGGAAATGATACTTGAACATCCAGGGAAAGGAAATAAAAGCAGATAAAAAGGACTAACATTTGAGGGTTTGTTTGTTTTGTTATTTTCCTTTTTTTAAAAAACTGACTGTCATTTGCACTACCATACATATAACGCCCACGTATACAATTGCAAGAGAGAAATGAGCACAGAGAAGCTGAAATATGGTATTTTACATGGTGAAAATGTGCTAAACTCTTCAACATAATAGCAAAAAAGAAAACAGGTAAACAGGTCTCTTTTACAGCTTCTTACAGGTAAAATGCTATCTAGCAAGTCAGAAAAATCAGGAGAATTGGAAATAGATTAACTCCCAGTAGAGTCTTATGTAATTAAATTATAAGATTACCAGGTATCTAGTTAAAGGAAGAAAGTATAAAGTATACTCTATACACATCTTTATACAGCACTGCAAGGAAATGTTAAAAGAATGGTTGCTAGGATCAGAAAATGAACAAATGAAAAAGTCTTGCAACAGCTAATTATCATCAATAGTGTATGTTCTGCTTCCTGGAAAAGAAACTAAAGATACTCGGCTTGGCAGAGTTACCAACAGAGGTGTTGACTTCTGCCTTAACTTTGTCCCACTGAAAGCAACTGATTTCAGGACTTTTATTTTATTTTAGTTGACCAATGGTAAATGTTTCTGAAAGCCTAATATTCTGTAACTTCATTTATTGCTTATGTTGGTTACTACTATAGGTATTATGCACAGTACACCCACGTAGGGTAAACAGTCATTCGTATTGTAGATTGCTCTCTTGCCTTATCCTGCGCTGCCAGAAATCTGGCAATGTACAAACATGTATACCCAGCAATTCTGTTTAGTTTTACTTAAAAAAGTGAAAACCAAAGTGCACAGCCATGCAATCCCTAGTAGAAAATTGATTTAAGCAGTTCATTCCAATAGGGGGAAAAAAGTAGGCTTTTAAAAATATTTTTGGAGTCTGTTTTAAGTATTGTACTAACCACTGAAACTAAATTGAACATGAAATGCTCATGTAGCACTTTCCCTTACTACTCTAGAACCTGGATGGGACTGCTGTGATAAACTTAAGGCATGTTTGAAGCAGTAAGGAGGACATAGTGAGGTAAGAAAATAGCCAGGTTGTACTTGCCTCAGTCTCACTGAAATGCTCCATTATCCATGAGTTCTCACAGATGCAAAGAAATTCAATATTAACTATTTTAGTGCTACCCTGCAAGACTTATAGAAGGACAATGAAAATAATTCAAAAAAGTTATTTTGCTTACAGACAGTTTTAGTCAGCTGGCATAATTCACATCCTTGCAGATAACTACGCCTGTGCAGTGCAGAATACTTTTGTCAAGCAAAATGTGACTATCAATCTCAGCCTAATCTGAGTCCGTCACCTCTGGGACTGCTCGCTCAAAGTTTTACTTTGCTGTTCCTCCCAGCTTAGCTGTGTGTTAACATGGTAAAGACAAATGCTGATAGAATGCTGAAATTTAATTTTCCAAGAGAAGCACTGTTATTTCACTAAGCCATAGCATAGATTCAGCCGACTCACAGCTAGGCACTATGGGCGTCACTTGGGAAGTATAACTGGAATAGGGTAAATTTTGCTAATGGATTACACTGGCTAATGGCTTATTCTCCTAAGAAGCATGAAAGATGAGTAGACAATATTAAAAACACCCTGTACTGAAGAAAGACCGACTTTTTATTTCTGAGGGTTTCTGTTCCACATGCAAGGGCTGCATTCTCATTTAGTTAATAGTGCTTGGAATGGTCTAAGCTAAAAAATAAACATCCACATGAGGGAGACGCACTGTTAGGATACAGCTGTTAGCATGGATACAGCCACACTGTCACAGCACTACGGGTGTCACGGGGCGGGCTGGGTCGCACGGGACAAGCGCGGGGCCTCCGGGCCAGGCGCTGCTGCCGTGCGTGTCCTCAGAGCTGTCACCCGGAGATGTCACCCCAGAGGTGTCCTCACAGCCGTCACCCGGACGGCAGCAGGTAGCGCTGCGGACAGGACACCACACCGAGCCAGTGCTTCAAACATTAATTTTAGCTACTAAGGCTTAACTGACCCGTCCTTTGCAAAGTGCCCTAGACGTCTTCACTCTCACAGGTTGGCTTTGATTTTTCCTGGTCACAATTGAGCATTAGACCCCACCGGAGGAGAGGGCACTGCTCACAGCTTCCCCTTTCAGCACACTCATCCAGAAAGGAACGGGGGGAAGGGGAGTGAGAGGTTTCAAGAAAAAGGGAAACAGATGGCAATTAAAAAAAGCTTTAAAAATAGAGGAGTTGCAACAGGGATGAACTCAAAGACAATTTACGCACAAAACCCTCTTTTCTCCAGTCAGATAGCAAGGGTCTTGGGAACTCCCAAGGGAAACAGAGGTAAATCCATCTCTATTTAGCCCCCAGAGCGCTGCACATCTTTTCATGGAGGGAAAAAAAAAAAAAAGAAAAAAAATGGATATGCCCATCCACATCATCCCTTTATGGGCCACCCAGGCCTCGTGCTGCCTGGGTATCTCCACTCCATTACTTCATAAATCAGTTCAGTGGGCATAGGTGGACAGCGAGGGTAAGAAGAGGCAACTGCTCAGCCGTATCAGCCTAAAAATCAGACAGTTTAAGTAATTATGGAGCTCACTTAAACCAATTAGAATACTCCACTGAACAGAAAGGTCAGCGGTGTCTCTTTAAACATACCTAAGTCTCACGCTGAAAGCCACGAGATCTGGAAAGCTTGAGGCAACTTTCCTCTTTGCGTTGAACATACAGCACTAAGGTCTCACCTCTCACAGAGGTCAGGGGAATAAAGAAAGAAACATGTACGCTCTGTTCCTGTTAGTTTAAACCTGGTTGCCTCCTTAATTTATATATAGTATTACACCAGCTGAAGGTAATGCTTTTTGGCCTATTTCATTAGGAAGATAAACTCAAAGTAGTTGACTTTGTCCTCTCTACAGGTCAGGGAAAACCTGATTACCCATTGACAAGTGTCACTTTCAGGTCTAAGTTATTTATTATCTAGTAAAGATTTTCTTGGTGAGGAAAGAAAAAAAAAATCTGAAAAGACATTAAATCGACACCCAACCCATGTTAAACCTGGGGGAAAAAAAGGAAACAGCTGCTGTTGGTTTGGTCTGGCATGGTCTCTGTCACTGGCAGCTGCTGGACCTGCTGTGCTGCTTTGCTCAGCAAAACCAGGATCCTAACACAATACAACACAACTAAGTTGACAGAAGTGAAGCAATCAGCCCCACTGAACCCCCAGCTCTGCTCCGGGCACACACGGTACGAAGCAAGTCTGAGAAACTGCCTCAGAGTTTGAGGAAGAGGCAAAGCAGCAGAATTTGGAAAAGGTGGGCAAGGAGAAAGGCAAAAAGTACCTAGTGCCTCAGAAGAACCTGCATCCACGGCTTGTATCAACACCCAATAAAGACGTTCTTACCATGTAAGAAGTGATAGGGTTAGCAGCTTTGTCGCTCCCCAAATGCCTGTTATTCATCCTACGTGCCTTAAGCCTTCCAGGACACCCTGGCATATCAGCAGGACAGAACAGCATTAGTTCCTTTCATAGACTATATTAGACTGAAAAATGTGATTCAGTTATGATTTGAAAATCAGCTGTTCCTTGAGTTAGCAATGAAGTTCACCACAGATAAAGACAAGTTCTTGCTAAACTATTTGTTCTCAGGAAGAAAGTCCCAACTCTGCTAAATACAAGCAATTTGGAAACATCGAGGTTTAGGGGTTGTGTAAATATGCAAATAAAGTAACAGAAAACAATACTTCAGCCTCATATTATGCAACACACAATTTTCTCAGCTTTATTCATTTTTTTTTAATCCTAAGAATCACCCGTGCATTCCTAGAACACAGATAACAAGTTACTAATGTTGCTAGCAGAGCACCCAGTGCGATGACAGATGTAGAGGCAGTGACTGCTATTTAAATAAATCAGTTTACACCATATTTCATATTGGCTTGAACCATCAGATCCTGCTTTTTTGGTCAGATATCTACACTTTGCCACAGTTTACTCATCCTAATACTGTGCTTCCTCATACAATTGGTTTCAGCTGTACATTTACCAGTTTTCATCCAAACCATAACTCAGGATTCCTAAAATGCCATATCTGTCTCTATATAATTAAACAATATGCATCCTATGGAGAAGGATAAAAGATGATTTCTCTTTAGGAGTACATATGCACATATGCTGCGTGTTAAAGAAACAGACTGAATGCAGAAAATTATCACAACAAGCAGAATGCCGTGATTAACATGCCATTGATCAAGGAGATTCAAATGCCAAAACAGGAATGAAAATTCTAGTTCAAATTGTAACGGTCCAATATAAATTAGGTCATATTAATGAATATGGAATTCTTTTCAAACAATCAGTTCTTTTCCATTAACATTAGATTCCTGCATCACCACCAAAGGAAATAGAGTTCCTCAAATCAACTCCACGGGAACCAAATAGACTATATAAATGTGCATAAAAGATGAGAAAATGGTATTTTCAGCAATGAGATTCTGGCAGCACCCAGTGCTTAACTGTTTGCAGAGTCTGAAATTTTCTATAAACAAAAATAAGTAATTATGTCAGCTAGTCACGTTCAAATGGGTCAGTCATGGTGCATACTGAAGAGATCTCCACGAGAGCGTAGCTGTCCGCAACGCAACACATTGCTTTGAGGGTTCACAAACCAACCAATGAAATGATAAAGATCATAAGTAAATATTTCCCCTCCTTTAGTGAAAAAGCAATATTATCAAGAAAAAAAAAAATCAGAGGTTTCTGAATAGGCGTATAGAATTTCCTACATTAGTATATAGTATAGAGTGCTTTTAAATGGGTAAATGCGGAATTGCTTCCCGTCTGACATGAATTTAGACCACTGCAGCTTCATTGTCCACAGCAACATTGCTTGCTTTGATCAAATAATGCCAGAATAATAACCCGTCACTTTTTGCCTCCCTTTTTACATAGCATAAGTGACTTGCCTTTTGTAGAGACGCTCCTGGCTTGGCATCAGCTGACACCAGATGGGAGTCGGGTCCAGTTGCAATAGTTCTGGAACAGATGGATTTAAAAAAAACTAACTCAGCACCTACTCATCCTGCACCATCCACTATTACCAGCTATGATCTCATCAGCACTTGACACCACTAATATATCACTAGGGAGAAAAAGGTGTGTGTCTACACAGGGATTGCAGCCTGTTTTCTAGCTAAGCTAAATGACAGGCTGTGCAGACAGTTACTTTTGCAGAGGATTTCTGAGTGTTTAAGTGAAATCAGGGTCACCCAGAGGACCAATGACAGAAACATGGCACACATTCTGGTACTCCTTCATCCCGCTGTTATTGTGCAAAAAACCCAAAGCTTTGGAAGCAAACATATAATTTGCAAACTACAACTGTAATAACAAAACTGACTCAGAAGGACAAAGGAGATTAAAATTGAACTGTTTTAACTGTGAGGATATAGAACACAAAAGTTCACTCCGCGATCTTTTTTATTTTTTTTTTGTAAATAATACAGGTGAAGAAACTACAAGGAGCTTAAGAGAAGCTTGCAGTTATGGTTTAACTTTTATGGTTGGTGGTTTCTTTAACAATATATTATCCAGACACACAGCCTTTTGTAAACTATGGATATTCTGGGACTTCACAAGGGAGATCACAAATATTATTTTATTCTACAGATAAGGAAACAAAAGCAAAGAGGAGTTACTTTCCCAAGGAAAATGGCAAAGCTGAAAGAGGAATTTGGGTGCCCTAAATCTCCATCTCTAAACCTGTGTGCCCAGCCCTATCCATCGTGGTCCCTCTCTGCACTATGAAGAAGTTGTATATTCTACAAGGAAGGCAGTGGGGGGTGTTTTTTTGGGAAAGGTGTGGGGGTTTTTTGTTTGTTTTTATTTTTTAAATTACAGCCCTTCTCATATGGCCACATTGGACAATGTATGACTTTTCCTGGTTATTTCAAGTTCTGCACCAAATCTTTACTACAGAGTATTCTTCTCTATCACTAACTAGTTGTGCTATGTGCTCTGTTTCTCCTACCAAGCCAAGCAAAGGGAAGGATACCAGTTCCGTTCCCCAGCGGTATTTGGTTTATAGCATGAAATGGGAGAGGCCAGTATTACGCTATTACTATGAGTAATTTGCACATTACATCTTCAAGGAGGCAAGAAAGGAATCACTCAGAGTTGCTCCCCAAGCACATTCAACATACAAGTCACTATTCCCCATGCGAGCAAGGAACGAATCGCACCAGCCTCAGTGGGATGCTCGGACTGCAGTTAGGCAAGTAATAACAGAAGCTTCTTCAGCAAGCTCACTGTACACCCTCCCTTCATTTGTTTCTCTTGCTTCATGTCAATGCTAAAAAAAGTGACTTTAAAGGCTGAAGAAAACACGGGTGATTATCACCTCTGTTAAGCAAAACAGCAAAATATTGTTGACCTTTGTAGAAAGCACCGAAATGTCAATTTTTGCTGTTTTACTTTTTGTTCAAAATTTTTTTCTACACAGCATTGTCCTTTCTTTGCAGTAATGCAGTAAACTGTAATAGTCTCCCAATGTGCCAAGCCTCCAATGAACCACTACTGGAAAAATCCATAGAACAGATTTATTCTTTTCATTCCTCTTTATTAACTTGGCCCTGCAGCAGGGAAAAAAAGCAAACACTCATCTGTATTTCCCTTGACTTTTGAGGTTACTTGCGTGCTCCAAGGCAGGTGCCCGGACCACCACTTGAGTAGCCTGGTGCCCTCACTCGTCCCCAGCGCCGTCCCTGTCCGCTCACCTGCTATGGAGCTATCCAGAACCGCTCAGCGAGGCCCATCTCCACCGCACGCCTCCGAGTAAAGGCTGGTTTCCCAGAACCAAGTCATCTTCTTGGAGAACCACTCTTTCCCCCACTGCCTGACCTCTGAGTCATTACTTCTGCTAGTAGGGTCAGCTGTGGTTAATTCAGGTTTCCTGGGGAGAGGAAAGAGGAAAAAAAAAAAAAACACACACTCCTTTAGTAATAAATGTATCAAGGATACAAGCATTATATGCACACTACTCAAGGATATTCATTTTTAAGCTACAATTAACAGACAGACNAAAAAAAAAAAAAAAAAAAAAAAAAAAACACGCTCCTTTAGTAATAAATGCATCAAGGATACAAGCATTATGTACACACTACTCAAGGATATTCATTTTTAAGCTACAATTAACAGACAGACAAATGCTCCCAGGGTCAAAACTTAAATTAGAAGCACCTTTAATTTCAATTAGTGCTACAGAGATAAATGTCTATAGAGGGAAGGACCATCCTCATTTTTACATTATACTTATTCAAACAATAATCTTTTTTATTGTGTAGCTATTGGTTTTATTGTGTGGTTCCCAACTTGTTCTCCATAACATAAAGAATTCTCTTTTCTAGAAGAAAGGGCTGCCAGTTAACCAAAACGATGATAAACATTACTACTGTAGCAGCACCGAGGTCCATTTGGGATGCATGCAGTGACACACGTGTTTAGCGATGCCTTCAAGATCCTAAGGTCGAGAGAAGGGTTCGGGAAGCAGCCAGATCTGCTCCTCAGGCAGAGGGCAGGAGGATGAGGAGGGCAGGGGACAGCTGTAACTCTACAGGGCATAAATACTGAGGAGAGCAGACAAGTGTCACCAGCTCAGCTCCCCGTCTCTCAAGGTGGTAGCTCACAACACGGTGCCAAGGGGAAACGGATCACGAGGACAACGTCATATTGACCTGAATGCCTCAGAAATTACCAAAAAAAGCAAATACAAAAGCAATCAAACTCGGCTCAGCAGCAGTGGCTGAGCCCAAATATCACGTAAAACTTGTTCGAAAATCTGGTGGAGCTGCCCTGGCAGGACAACACGGGCAGCCTTTTGCATGATTTCTGAACAGCTGTCAAGAAGGACCAGGAGAAGGATTAACTATGACACCGATATGAAAAAAATATGCACAAACTGCCTGTAGTGGCCCCAAATTCACCTTCTGGAGATGCATATTGCTAATTTTTAAGTACATTACAACAAGCACCAACACTTGCGGAAATAAAAGTCAGTCCTAACAAGTCTTATTCTTGGTGAATTTAAGACCTCCTTCACTAAAGTAGAAAAATATTGAGAAAAATACTTGCTTGATTGGCTATGTCATTTTTCTAGAGATTATTGACATTATGTACAACTCATTATTCATTCAGTGTCTGGCATGACAGTGCACAGAAACAAATTTTGATCAGCGTCAATCAATCAATTATACATTATTTCCAATAGGCTGGCACTCCAACCCCCTAAGATCCTAATGAAAGATGCTAATAAACGATGACCTGTCAACTCAATTGCATACTGCATCGTTATTTTAAACAGCTGCTTTAGAGCCCATCTATAGATAAAGGGGAAGACTTCAGAGATGAAATTGGCATTAAAGTGTGAAATTAAACCCGTGAAAAGAAGATCCAGAAAGCAGGAAGCACACAGGAAAAATAAACAAACCCGTAACAAGACTTGAAGTCCCTCAAAAATTGCAGGATTGTGAAAAATATTTTTGAGTCAGCAGAAATAACTGTGAAGACAGACTAGGGCTTTGGTGAAAAGAATGGGCTGAATTAAGACTGGAAACATCCCTGCTGCACACTAATATTTAATTTCAAAGGAAAAGGGGGCCAATCCATTTTAAATTATTTTTAAATTTACACCTATACTAAACGAAGCATGTAAAAGCAATAGCTCAACCCAAGCAGCCTAGAAAAGATACTCTTTCTTTTCCAGCCACAAGAGGCAGGACTGAAATTAGCCTCAAGCCCATCCTGCCGCACTGCCCTTCACTTCAGGCTACTGCCTGGCGCTTCCTCTACCTCTCAGGAGTCAACTCACAGCAAATTCACAGCTCTGCTTCAATACCTGATTATTCCTATTTTATTTAGAGGAAACACCACAAACATTTCATTGTTTCACATAGGGGTTCACTGTACGCCGTGAGGCTACAATAAGCCTTGGTGTGTCAACAGCCATAAAGCAGCTAGAGCAAAGCTTGTCAGGGATCTGCTTCTTGGTGCTGTGAGCCTGAAAAGCTGTGATCAGCAGACAGATAGTGGAAAAAAAGAAAACAGTAAGTGAGAAATGTGATTTTCTTCCCACTATGACTTCCTTACTTCAACTTCTGTATCATTCAGCATAAAATTATATTTAACTATGATATTTTAAATAAGCCAACTGGGTGGATAGATTAAGTAGATTAGTAGCTGTGACAACTTTTACTTTTGCCTTTCACTTTATAAAAATTAAGATTGAGACACCGACTTAAGTATTCTCTCCACAAAATGAAGCAGAGTATTAGAGAATACATTTGCCAAAAGAAGAAATCATGATTGACAAAATGAAATTTGTTAATACAATGGTTTGAGGCAGTTGACAGAAATTTTTGTCAACAAACTAGATTAAGGGATTCAAAAAATGAAATTTGCAAATGGAATGGCTTTGATGTTCCTGATGAAAAGTATTTTGTTGACAGAATGGATCAGAGTGAAAAAATGCATTTTCTCAACACAAGGGTTTTAGCTCTTTGACAAAATATGTTTCATCCCCAGATGTTTTGGCTGAGTTGTCAGTTATTCTCCATGTCTGCCATTAACCAATCACTTTGCTGTCGACTGAAAGATTTCCTCAGGAGCAGGTCTGGGGCGGCATCACAGCAGCTCCCCAGCCGATCCTGCTAACAGAGCTAATGCAACACTCGGCAAGTGCCAACTGAACCGAAGGTATCAGCTGAACATGAGGGTGTTTGTTTTGTTTTAACCTCATCTTTTATACATGTGAAGTATTTATTGCACTATATTTCACTATTATATCCACTCTATATCTCTTTGGAAGATTTTTTTCTCTTTTAAATTAAATCTGCTCGTCATTTAAGGCTTGGTATCTGTGCCTACACTCTTATGAAATAAGGGAAAGGGTGTTCCTCGCATACCCCAAAAAAGTGCTGGTGTGCAAAATACACCTTGAAAAAGTCAAGTTCTCCACCCTCGTGGAAAGTTGGGTATCTCCACATGGAGCAAAAAGCTTCTCAGCTGTCTAGGCTGGCTGCCCAGGTGGAGGAGTTGGGCAGTCAGATTTCTAAATTTACTATCTTCCCTTTTAAACACAGAATGCAGAATAGATGCAAGTTGTAATGTTAGACCTGATCAAGTAGAGGGAAAAGTACCTAAAATGAGGAAGGGAATTTGGTTGCCATTTCTTTCTTTCAGTGGTTAAGAGGGTATGACAACCTTCCCAACATCAGAGCTTGTAACATACTAGGACTACATTCAAAGGAGCATTCTGCTAACCAGCTCCTAGTCTGGCTTGCCGAAGACACCAGCAAATACCCATATGAAATACATCCCACAAGCTATTGGTACACACATCCCAAGGTCATTCAGGATGGTTTTGTCATGTAAATCCTAAACCAGTACAACCACCTGCATCAGGAAAAAGGAAGGTAGCTTAGTGTCTCTCTCATGACCTGCCTCTAGAAACACAAAAGTGGCTGGTGACAGGTGTAAAACACCAGCTATTCACCTGAGCATGAAGTTACTGATAGGAGGAAGGGCAGAAAGACAACAATAAGGACGTCTGGCCTTTGAAACGAAGGCGCAGGAGATGTGCACTCACTCTACTGCAAGTAGTTGGGCATGACTCCAGCTGGACACAGCCTAAGCTCAATTCCTGAGTACAAACCTCCAAATGAGACGATAGAAAATGGGAAAACATGATCTGCTGGAAAGAGCTGCACCAAACCATGACAGCCTCAAATCATTAATAGGAGGTGTAGGTCCTTTAGGTCTCTTCCCCACCAAACCACTCCCAAGCCACTTGTACCAAGCTTGACGTGTCCAGACCGCAGGCACTCAGATGCGATGGCTCCTTGCTATGAACGGGTAATCATAAGTTTAGTTCAGCAGAAGAAAAGCAGAACAGATCAACTTAAAACTACTTTCAGCAGATTACGCTCTTACGTTTCCCTCAGTGCTGAGAATAATCTAAAGACCTTCTGTTAGGGTACCAAATCTTATCCCACCGCTTCCTGCAAGGATCAATCATGGCTTACTTGGAAGAACCTGCACCTGCAAGACAAGCTGCTAAAGACCTTACAGAAACCTGAACAAGAGAGAATAATGAGGAATCATAGAGAGGGCAAAACTCAGAGCTCCTGCTCAAAACAAGCAGAACTGCAGCACTTATCCATGCCAGGTGCTATGTAGCATGACTGTGGTGACCTGAAATCTAATATTAAATAACTATTAGTAACAGTAACGTATAATGCCATCTTAGCGAATACGGATTCCTGGAGCCCTGTGGATTCTGGGTTCAGTCTCCTTCTCATCAATAGGCAACCTCTGTTCCTAGGAAGAGGTTTATCAGAACTTGGGGAACACTAAATATTTCACTCCAAGTACTTTGCACAGTTTATGATGCTCAGTTTTCTAAATAAAACTGCCTGCTGTATTGTCATTGTCACAGGGCTTCCTCACACTCCCACTGGCTTCATGGTAAAGAACAACTGCTCTGTGCACAGGGCAGCCAGGCCGTCAAAGCAGAATTTCCCACCCCCCATACTATAACTGCACAAATCCAGCAATCTGCAAGCACGGTCCCTGCTCTGAAACCTGAGCCTTTATCAATCTCCCTTTACTCAACAGTATGTTTTTTTCCCCTCCTCTGCCCTCTTTTTCTCCTGCCATCCTCTTCTTCACCTTTCCCTAGTCCCTGGCAGGCTGGAGGTTAATTCATATCAACGCAGTCATAGTCAGAACTACATCCAATACTGCTAAGTTACCCTGTTAGCATCAAGTAGTAAGAACATGGTTCTAATGGGTTTATTCCCCAGTAATGTTTCAAAATATTTCTTGATATAAAACTTTCTAGATAAACATTAATGCTGTTGATCGCAAAGTTATTGCACCTGCACATTTTAATTGGCCAGGGAGGCATATCTTCATAATTGGTATTTGCCAGCTTTCAAGCAGAGGACTTTTCAGTGCAATGAATTTGGGAATTAATTCACAATAAAAATGCAAACACACCATGAGGTGAAATGTAGACAGAAGTGATTAGTCACTTGGGCTCTGCCCATGTGGGTGTAGATGAGTGGATTTGTAACACAGGGTAAAACAGTCCCATTGTTTCCATCCCTATCCCAGCAAACACATCCCAGTGATTCAGCGAAAAATACAAGTGATTAGCTGGCCATGCAAGAACGCTGTCTGCAGCAGAAAACTATTTTTTTCCATCCATAAATTTGCAGTTTGAGGAGGCAATTAGTGCATTCACAGCATAGCAGGAATATCCTGACTGCAGAGTGTGGAGTATGAAGACAGAGGGACCATGATGAGAACCCAGGAAGCTGGACAGAGCTGCAAGACTCTTTCATTTTAGGGAGGGTCCAGAAAGTTTTACACTAAAAATAAAATTAATTAAAAAAAGCCAACACCTTATGAGTGGAAATTGCCTTGATAGTCTTTAAAAAAAACTAACGCTAAACTTTTAGTTGATCTATTCATATTCCTGGGCATCTACTATTTAATATTTTTAAGACACCTTGCACTGACCCTACTTTGTTCCTGCTGAATTCAATCAACGCAGAGTACAAATGGAACAGATTTAAGCCAACGATTCATGACGGAGCAGCCTTAAAGGATTTGTTTCAAATGTACTTGCTTCATATTTTGCTTCTCATACTTTAACTAGTGCTCCGGCGAAACACAAGAACTTTCTACAGTCATTTGGGAAACAATCAATCTGCAACAACTCCAGTTATAAATATACAATTTATAATAAGACTAAATATTAGAAATATATTATTTACAATTATTTGGTGGACAAAACTTCAGAAGTCTCTGATTAGAATACCTTTTAGTTTATATTAATAGTTTTATTTTTAATTTATTTAGTTAATTTAGTTTATTAATAGTTTAGTTTATATTAATATTTAATAAACTACAAATTGAGTAATAACTTTACTCAATTACTCATAACTTTATTAACTCTGATTATATTCACTTTCCTATTAAAGAGAAGTTATTAGCTTTTGGTGAACAAGACCTATAACCAGAGACAGAATAAATAAAAATATAGCACTACATTAGTTAACTCTCATGTTATCTCTGCCCTGCTTCAGTCATCTAAACACATCATTGAAACTCTTCCACTGAGTATTGGCACTGAATATTCCTCCCGAGATATTGGCATTTTGGTAGCTCTTTGCTTGCAATTCAAAGGACAGTTTGCTTCAAAGAAATGATTTCTGATATTCAGTTATATAACATATGTTAATAAATAGTTGGCTGACACCTTGGATGTCATGTAACTACGCTACTCAACATCGGGATGAAGCAAACTTACCTCACTGAACACGTTTGCCTTTTATAGTATGACACGTTACTTCGTGATATTAAACAGACAAACGGGGTAACACAGGAGACATTTGTTATTACAAAGCAACTGATGATGGGTATGTATATTTAAAGAAAATACTGACAACCAAACAGTAGCCATTAAGCAATCTCATTTGTGTTAAGTAGGTCACAGCCTCCACTGCAGAGGATGTGCAATTCCTGCAATAAACACAAAAAGACGTCACTGAACCACCTTCTCAGCTATGACAGTATTCGTTTTACTTGCAGCCTATTGACTTTTCAAACCTATCTAAAGACAACAAATCCCAGTCAACACATGAGAAAAAAAAAATAGGGAATGTAGGGCTGGTAAGTGAATAGTAAGTGTTAACATCCTCCCCCTTCTTCAGCTGTAACTGAAAATCCATCTGTAGGGTTTTGTTTGCTGGTTTGTTTTCCCTCTCTGCAAGAGGATTAGGAAAAGAAAAAAAAATGATTAGATAGGATGCAGAACCGATCTAGAGGCAGGACACTACCCCCACTGGATACAGTTGTATTAATCTTGATTTTAATGGGCTAAGTTCCAGTCTTGACACCCAAGCTGGTAGAGAAGCAGAGATTACTCAAAATGCTAACAGGATTCCCTTGCACTTACACAGTATTTTATAGAGGAGAGCAGTATCACCATTCTCATTTTACAGAGAGGAACAGACAGGCAAGGTAATTTTTAAGGTCACTAGAAAGCCAGCAGCTCCACTGTGTGAACACTCCACGTTCCCAGCACAACTGAGGTCCGCGTTGCCCCACGTTATCTCTGGGCTCAGATTCCCGCTCCGTGCTGGACTTACTCATGCATCTGGTCTTTCTCATTTCTGTCACACAGGCTGGGAGCTTTTCAGCTGATATGAAGACCACGTCAGATTACAGAACTGAACAGCATTTTCTAATAGTGCAGTCAATATAATTCACAGATGAACCTGCCAGACAGCACATGTCCCGGAATCTCTGTGTCCTATAAAAAGGCAAGGATTTATGTGCAAACTAGAATCAGTGTTTTAATGGAGAGCATGAATATCTACAGCTCATATTGGTTTTTCAGCTTTCCTTTCATAGGATAAAAAACGCACTTTGCAGATAATAATCAAGAATAACTTCATATTTAAGTTCATAGTCTAAACCCCTAGCCGAAAAGGCCGGTCAAAATAACCTGGAAGAAGTAATGAAATATTTAAGGAGGACCTTTTGGAGAAGGAAAGCTATTTGTTTGTTTTTAAGAAACAAAGGACAGGCCGTTTTTTCCTACTCATTATTTCCATGCCCCAAGCCATAAGCTTCACGCTGCTTCTTGTCGATTCCTTGTCAGAAAGTAGCATACGGCTTCAAATCCAAGATCACGTGGGGCAAAACTAACTTATCCGAGTGCCAGAAGAATCTAAAAATGTCTTGATCCCATCCTAACTAAAACACTGCAAGTGCCTTGATTTTCATTAGCAGGTGCATGAAACTTTCCTTATTACTAAGAATGAAGACTTTGAGAGCTTGAGGCTACAAGGCAAGCAGATATCAGGTACACGAGCTTGTAACAACTAATTACTTGACTTGCATCTAGAGCATTTTGTGGAAGAGTCCTCATCAAATCAGTACTGGTGCCAGGCCCAGTTTCCAAGACCATTTTTCTTTGGGATCACCTAAAAGGACCAGTGTATTAAGGACAGTCACAAATAAATGACAATTCAAATGTGCATGAACTATATCCATTCTTTAAAAATGTTGCAGCTTCCATGCTGCAATCCATAAGGATGTTAATTCCTCACAGACAGGTTGGTAAGAGAGGTCCCGACACAGAAGGAGCCTCATGAGGGCCGGAGAGTAGGAAGGGGTAGCATAAAAGAACATACAATGTGCGAGAAGAGACAAAAGTTTGCTATTTTTGGCAAAGTGAAAGAGTCAGGACATAGACAGACAGTGAAAAATTTAAATATGATAGCAAAAACTTTGGAGAAATAGATTTGAAAAGGACTTTCAGCAAGATGAGAGGCCTAAATGTATGTTGGAAAAGAATGAATCAATGGAGACCCAAAACAGTAGGACATCAATCCATATGAAAATGATCCCAATGATCATGATTTGTACAGTTCATGTCACCCGAACAACAGGAGACAACAGAATACTGTTTTGTACGTACATAGGAATACAGTGTATATACATAGGAATACACACACAAACACACGTAAGGGCAGCCACAAGGAGAACGTTGCAGGAGTCTTGGATCATCCTTGCATGGCACAAAATGAAAAAAAAAGCTGTGGGACAGTAGGAGTTTCATGGGATAGAACAGAAATACCTGTAAGCTGCTCAAGCACATCTAAAGAGCCAAGCTGAGGAAATATGAGAGAATTATAATATCTAAAGGGAACTGTAGGACACTAATAAGGGTCATTGGGTTCAGAACAGGGCAAGTGAGTCATAATGATACACGAAATAGATCTGGAGGGAATTCTGTGATACTGAATTAAGGCCGTGCTGAACACTGTTAGAACTAAAGGGCTTTAAAACGAATAAACTATTAATGCTTAAAATGCTCTTGACATATACCAGGGAATTGAATGAGAAATCTCAGGTTGATGAGGAATGTCTTCTTAGATGTTTTGTGCATTTTAATGTAATATCTAGAATTTGAGAATTATCCAAATATAAAACGTGAGATAGAAGGCTTACAGTACTCAAAATTTACATGAAAATACAAGACTTCTGCCTATAATCAGCAAAATTATGAGCAAATTTATTCAGATAAACCATTTTCATTCAAAATGACATTCCATTAAGTACACAGGGAGATGATCTTTGTATGCCATTCTGAATAAATTCTATTCAAATTAGTATTTGATCTGAATATAAAAGTTACTGTGTATAACCACCTGCAAACTGAATTTTCACTGTGCTTCATAGAGCACAAATCTTCAAAAAGGGGGTCTGTTTGTTCCTGTGGCTGCTCACTCTATCTCCTTATAAAAATAAGGCTGGCCAAAGACTAAGGTTTGATTGTGATCTCAATGCAAAGAACTGAAGTATGAGCCCTCCTAGTAGAAAAATGAGCGGTTCCTCATACACATAATCCTATTTAAGGCAGAATCTGTCTCTCTCCTTTAAAAATTCATAGGTATGTGCAATCACGACAAATTCTAGCCCTAGGGTTTGCAACCCTAGCGGCATAAAAGGCATTAATACACTTTGTTCATCTGATATAAATATGAAAGTGTTTTTATATTTCTTCAGCAGGATTGATCATACATTTCAGAACAAGAACACCCATGAGAAGACATCACAAGCACTGCAAGAGATTACTTTTTATATAAAGATTCTTTTTCACCTTCAGGAATGTTTATTTTCTGTTTAGCAGATATCATTTAGGAGGACAGGTATGGGCTGCTGAAACCTCTCTAAGCACAGCTGCCAACATTATTAGATGTTCTAGGCTATCAAAGTGTCCATCAATAAGCATGGGGACACAGAGAAAAGACAGAAACAAAGAAAGAAAATCTCATTTTGCCATGACCAACTGAAATTCTGGCCTTTTAGATGTACAGTCTCATTTTTGCAAAGACTAAGTTTGATTCCCTGCATCTACAAGTTTAAGCTTCAATGTAAGCTAGTGACTATAAAAAGGGAACAAGATTCATAAACTTCTCTCTACATAATCCATCTTCCCTTGTTTTTAGTCAGGTAACATGAACACTTAGCACAGACTCCCCTCCTTCACGACTCAGTAAATCTACGTATCATGACTGGAAGCAAAGCCAGAACTTGCACTTCTCCCCAGCTAGTCAATCCGTGGCCTGCAGTGTTTCAGACTGACTTCTTTCCCATTGCTGAAGCCAAATACTACCTCTATGCTCAAAGAAAGTCTTTCTAAATATAAACAATCCAAGTTAGTGTTTGACCATTGAGTACTTCAGTGAATCTAAGCAGATCAATTAAAGACAGATCTATAAAATGAATATAGGAAAGTGCCTGCTTATTTACAAAGAGTAATGGGGCACGTTCCTCAGAGAACTATTTTCTCCCCTAAAAATCTAATATGGAGAAATCACTATGAAAGTTTTCCAGCTGCAAAATATGCAGAACTAAAAAAAAAAAAAAAGGAAAAAAAGATTCCATGTAAAATCATGAACTATTTTGATCAAACATTTTTTTTCATTTACTAAAACTCAAACATTATCCACATACCACAAGGCCAATCAGTGAAATACCTACATTTTCATTCTGAAATCAAAGAAACTTTGTTTCTATCAGTAAAGATGTAACCTTACAACTATTATTCTAAGCACTTCCTTTTCTTAAAAGGAACAGGACAAGAATTTCAGAGAATTGCTCTTCTCCAATTTCATTGATGTTATGAGTTACACACCAGAAAGTGAAAACCATTCTCCCTCCAGATATAATCCTCAAAACTCTCCCATGCTTACTTCCACCAAATAGTTTCTTAACAACAACTTTCCCCAAAGACGCCTTAGCAAAAGTGGAAAAAATTATTGGGATGATGTTTACACCAATAGAGAAGCATGTACTTCCCTACTAAAAAGACAGAGATGAAAACAAATCCATACGCTGGCTTTCAACTCGGTGACAAGGTTGTTCAAAGAGCACCAAGCAATCTAGCCTTTCAAGTCCATGTTGTATCTCATACACAGTGTAAGTACAAAATGCTAAACATTTTGTTGACATCAGTGTCATCTCTACTCAAGTCCTGAGCTCAGTGTTATTCCAGTGCAACCCTAGGATGAATATTGGCTATTTAGAACACAATATTTTGTCAAGAAAACATTAGCCATATACACAATTTACTAACAGAATTTGACAGAATTGATCAGACCATAAATCTGCACAAACTCAATTAAAGGGCTGTAAAGCATCATAATGCATGATAAAAGTATAAAATGAATACCTTCTTCTGGGGCAATAGAGATGACCTGGAACAGAAACAACCACTATATAAAATACAAGCACTGGTAGTGGAAAAGTACTGGCTGACTTGGTTAATTGCTATTTCAGGTAGTAATCATTAAACAAGCAGAATAACTAGCCCATACCACAGAGATAAGTATCTATCTATATACAGTACACAAACACATAGGACGATAGACTGCATACTATTAGAGACATGCCCTTCAGCGGGGCTCAATATCCCAGAAACTTCTATTTCAACTTGATCTTAAAGAAATGATCATCTGCAATTCTGAATATGATCACATAATTTTCCACAAGTGTCAGTTTCACTTGGCAATATTACATTTTCCAACATTTAGTTTTCTAGCATTTTTCCATGACTATCTGTGTAGATTAGAAAGGTTCTTAACTGTTATCTGTAATAGATTTTGCCTCTAGCAAAATTCATGCAGGCATAATAGAAGAACAAAGTGTACTCTGATGAAATTGGAACCATAATTTCCAGATGCCTGACATTTATTGCTTATTGCTATTAGAATTCAAGTGCCTATTTGTTTTGTACTTTGCTTTTATTCTTGCATCACAAACGTATAATGGAAAAGAGATATTTTAAATGCTGGGTTAAGTATCACAGATCAACACGAGGCACCAACATAATCAATACTACTTAAACACACTCCTAGGCAATTAATTTTTAAGGAATCAAATTGTTGTACCACATCAGAATTTACAACAATACAATAAAGGTTGTTACATTCTTTATTGTTTAATTAAAAGCAACATTTAGCATGCATGCAGCTAACTGTTCAAACATCTTGACATCAAGTATCCTGTGTATCTATGTGAGCTATACAAACAGCATTTAGTGTACATTTGATTTCATACAATGTTAATTAGGCTTTATTAAATTTCCTATGCTTATCAAATTATCTAACCTAAGTTCTCAGAGAAATGTGCTGCAATGCATATGGACGTACCCTATGTATGTGTACTAAGCAGAAGAGCTGAAGCATTGCAAAATAAGTTTTACGTACAGTACTGAAGTACACTCAGCACAGAATTACTCGGATGTTCTACCCCCTTGGAGAAGGACAGCAGAGGAGGCTCGAACTTAAGTGCCTTTCAGGCTTAAGGACACATGTATCACCTCTTACATAAGCTCAGCTGTTTGCCAACGAACACAAGTGAAAGGGCAGCAGGTGAGCGCAATGGCAGACCTCATAAAAATGCTAATCTTTATAGACTCTTCTTTCCCCTTTGCCCAAACTACAGCCTCCAGCCCCTTTCTACGCTCTCTCCTTGAAGCATATCAAGGAGGGAGCATCATTTTCCCAAGGAAGGAAGTGGATCAGGATCCAGTTCCTGGCTCGGCCTCAGGTCTCCAAGGTTCTACGAACTGCAACATTTTCTCACGCTGGGTACCAGCAAGTCTGGCCTTTCGGGAAGCAGTTAAAAGGCCAACATTGCCCAGAGGCTTCAGGACAAGGCAGGAAAAAGGGTCTTCTTCAGGGGTCCAACTTTAATCCAACTAACTTCTTGAGCAGTGGCAATCGCGGTCAGCAGGGCATACGTACATTGAGGTGACAGTGGCAACATTTCACCCTGGGGCTGGTTGGCCCCATGTTCTCTGAAGCATGCACACCCCGAGTGGACATGGCCTCACACTACTCCAAAGTCTACAAATTTCTGATGGATATTGATTTTTCTTCTTTTGTCTTCAGAGATTCAGGAAGCTTTGATGAAACAACCTCACACAGCATACCAGCCTCCCTACTCAAAACCCGACCCTCTGCCACACACCAAGCAAGAAAGGAGACAGGGTTCTCCCACAGGTTATTTTTCACGTTCTTCCTTTTAGAGAAACTTAGGCCCCTTTGATCCTCCTCTTGGGCAGAACACTTGCCTTGTGCTGGTGATGCAACACTGGCCTCTTTCACAACTAGGAACAAAAGTGCTTTGATGATTTCTTCGTTAAGAAGAGGTTTTTAAACAAGTGAAATAGCTTATTGTATTTATTTTATTACATCTTGAAGAAAGTACATATTGCGGTAAGTGGTGTTCCCAGCTACAGGAATCGTAATCACTGAGGATAAGAGCGACGCAGATACAGTAGGCACTAACGCATTTTTTGAATACCTGACTTATGTCCAAATCACTGTGCATCTTTCTGCTCAATGTGGCCTTTGTCCGCTCTCCTGTCCTGGAAGGAACCCAGAAGCAGCCCTGTGCTCCCTGCCTTGCAGCCAGTTGTGGGGCTGCCCCACAGCAGCAGATGTGCAGCCCAGCGCTGGACGCGCTCCCACGTTTAAGTGTGTTTGACCACAGCTCAGGCATTCTGGCCTATCCCAAATTCCACGAACCCTCCACACTGAACACGTCACACATTTATAGGAAGAAAACCTGTCCAATTCTGCTCTACACTGAGAGCCTAATGCAAGAGTGTTTGCATAGGCCACCCCGAGCCCACTCCTTGCTCAGGTCAAGAGGAGCTCTGGACTTGGCCTGGCAGGGAAATGAAGCAAATAAAGCAGCAGAGCAGCTTAAAGTGGTCATGAAAAGGCAAGTTGCGAAAGCATAGTCAGTCCATTTGTCCTGCTCCCCATGGAAATGCATCTGTGGCGGTCTGCTTGGCTACACAGGACCACAGACAAACCCCTTAGTGTAAACGCTGCTTAGAGCAGCATTTGTGATTAGCAAAGGACTCTCCACCGGATCAGTTCTCTCATGACTCTCGTTCTATGATTTTCAGAGGTAAAAATGGTTAAAAAAAATCCAACAGCACTACCAGAAGCAATAAAATTGGAAAAAAAAAATCCAACTCTTTTTCACTATTTTGTCTGATTTTTAAAAAGTAACATAAGCATAAGTAAGGATCCATACAAAGAAGAATAGAAAGGAAGTTCTCAAAGTCCTCTTTAAATTACAAGCACCAACTGCAGGCACCTATATTTTTGCAGATCCTGCAGAATCCAGACACTGTCTCTACCACCTAGGCACAAAATTGAAGGATAGCATAGGAAGGTAACAGATAGGATAAGATAACAAAGCATAGGAAAACCAGCATATTAGTTACTTATACGTGGAAATTCAAATAATGCAATTTCAAAGTTCTAATCATAATCCTTGCGATCTGAATGAGCTATAAGCCTCTGTGCACTGGAAATGCCAGTACATCACACTGAGGCCATACAGCCTATTTCATCCACAAATTCTGTGCACTTTGTTTTCCTTATGAGTTTAGGACCAGCATTCAGGAATTTCTCATACAAAAGGAAAAAACACCTTGATGCACATGGTTAGGCAGGGTCTACTGCTCTGAGCAGCCTAGTCACAGTAGGCTAAAGAGGAAAATAGCTCCTGGCACAAGGAGGAAATATGTTCTTGTTTCAACCTTGACTCTGGATCCACCGAAACAGCATTGCTCACCTGCATGTTTTTCCAAAGTCTAGTTTCCAGAGCTCTGCACTATAACAGTAGGGTAGGTTTTGTTTGTTTGCCTTTTAGGATAAGATAAGGCTTCTAGTTTCAATCACGTAAAGAGCACACACTGAAATACGAGCCTGAAAGTAGCAAATAAAAATATTTTATTTGAGGGAAATTTATTATCATGCAGGTGTCAGGGCCTGCAAGACAGCGCAAGGCTGAGCAGCGCCTCACTGCGTTCCCAAGGCCTGTGAATGCCCCTCTACGGCACTGCTTTTCTGAAAGCCTCCCAGGGCCTGGAGGGAGCTCGGGTGGGCACGGCAGAAAGTCTGCACCGCAGGACCTTGCTTCAACACCTAAAACTATCCTGGCTGTTTCAGCAGCTGAAGACTACTAAGTATAGCAAATTAATTACCACAAGGAGATTATGGATGCAATACGTTACTAGGGGGTTGCTAGGAGGGCAGGGGAAAATATTTATTCTGAGTTCTCTTGGGAAGGTAAGAGGTGTTTGAGAAGTAGGTGCATCGTGACATTTTTCTGAGGTAAAGAGGGGACATTTCTTCTCCAGGTACATTCCTGCGTACCCACAACATTTGGCAGAAAACCCTCAGCTTTCCAGGCGAGCACTGCAGACTGTTCCCCAGTGTTACACTGGCTTTGCAGGGAATAGCTAGACAGCTGAAGTGCAAAGTTACTGAAATTTTGCAAATGGGCGATTGCTGCCTCTGGCTCGGAGCTGAGCTCATGAGCCAGTCCTCGAGAGCCATCTCTGCTCTCGGTGCAGAGCGCCACACAGCTCGGGTTGTCCATCACACCTACCTATAATACCTACGGAGCAAAAATTCCCAGGCTAGCCCCAGAGGTTGGACATGGGAAAATGAAGTCACCATGTTAGCTTTCCTATGGGTACGGTCTGGTTACATAACAACACATTCAGGGAAAGTCAATGATGAAAAGCATTTAATATATTCAGTAGATTAGTGATTTTTTCCATTCATTCGGTTACCCACATTCAAAATCATCCACATTTTCTCAGTTTTATAAAGGCTCCTGATTAAAGAGAGGCTTGTTCTGTGACAGGTGAAACTTATTAAGGCATAATGTCTTTCTTTAAAGCCAATTTCAAACTGAGGATTCATGTACCACTGCCACTTATGCAAGGTTGCTCATAATTGCGCCATGCAATGCTTTGATTAATTAAATCACACTAGAGATTGTTTCTTGGTAACACACCTGGTACACTCTTTGTTGTTGGGGTTCATTAAAACACTGTTTCATGCTGCAAAGCACCATGAAAGGATATTAATCAGCTAAATTGCCATTAAGAGTCATATCAATATTTGCTGCACACTGATTGTTTTTCTAAATCTTCCACAAAGGACATTTCACTGAAATCTCAGGTTGGTGACTAACCATATGACAGTGAACCCAAATTAAAATGTTTTATTTTCTCTGAAAAAAATACTCAAAACAAAAAATACAAAGCACATTAAAAACACTAAAGGCAACTGGGGTGGGGGGAGGGAACTCTGCTACTTTGAGACTAGGAGTAGCATTAGAATAAACTGAACTTAACATGTAGAAAACGAAGGGGGAAAAAAAAAAAAAAACACTCTTATGTCTGCACTGTTCCCTAAGCAGAAAAGGCTCCACTTAAATGCAACATTGGTAATTAGGTTCAGTTTCAGAGCCTGAGATGAAAAAATGCCCAGGGAATCAGATGTTATTTTTCATTATTGATGTGAATGAGAAAGCAACAAAAAAATATTTTAAAAACAAACAACTTTGTCTATAAATATAATCAGCAAATACACAGAGAAGTTGAAGGCAAGCCGGTAGAACCGAGAATGGCCATACTGCTAATTACTTTTGGCTACTGTAATTTGTTCTTCAATTGCTGCCTCATTCAAGTCCTACATACAATTAAAAGTTGTTTCTCTAGAGCATCTACAGGTGTTGCACATTTTGTCACAAAGCACAACATGTCATCTAAGCTCTCTCATGGCCTTCAATACATTTTCTCAGAGATTTCACAGATCTGCTTTTTCCAAAATTAGCTCTTGGTTTTAAGACATATCCACAGCCATAAGAGGAAAGCTAAAATTAGGCCTTCCCCACTGAGCCAACGCATACTAGCAGCACTCAGGAATACACTATGGAGACAAAATTTGTTCCAAGCTATTTCCTCCCACTAATTATAAAATTTAATGGGGGAGGGCAGACACCTGTTGGCCAGCTCACCTCCCAAAACACATCAGTAATTCAAGAACACTTGAAGGCTTTTGTGATCAAGAGGTGCATCTCTCACAGCAGATAGGGTAGTGCAGTGACAGCATCCTCCACTGCATTGCATCACAAAGTTAATCATTTGTACTGTTACATAATCAAAATTTATTACACAATCTCATATTTCTCATTTGTGGTCGTTACAGACAATTTGATTTTTACAACGTTGCATCGTCTCAGTTTGAGCACTGTGAAGACCTGCGGGCCCATCAACAACTGCATCAAATGAGACTTCATTTCCTCTGAAGAACTGCACCTGCCCCTCTCCACATCATCTTGTATAATAAAATACAATGTAGAGACCTTACGAGGCTTATAGAAACCATGTGGGAAATGCACATTTTTACAGCACTTTCTGCTTACTTGTGTCTGTTTGCTCTACCTAGTCATTTGAAACAATATAACTACAAAATGATGGGGCATGCTTGAATTAGAGCTCATAACTCCTCCTGTTGAAAAATGTGACTGTGCCACAGACTTATGAACCATGGGAAACACTGAAAACTTGCCCTAAAATGCAAATTCATTTTAAGTTCTGCTACTGGGAAAATTTTGGAATATCTACAAATTCCCATCATCTGTCACATTCGTACTCCAGCTGGAACAAAAAGTCTGGATACTGATTCCGCGATCATTCAAGTTCCTGGGAGCATGGAAGTGCTCAGCTGGAGGTAAGTCCATCTCTTGGCAGGTAAGAGAACCAGGTTTCCATCAGCAATTCTGATCCTTAATCTTTCAGAGGCAGCAGCAGCTGCTCTTTACACGTGGGCTGCAGGGGAAGCACCAGCTCTGGGACACGCTGGAGAGCTGCACACGGGTATCCTCCCCTTGGGGACAGCATTTCTGGTCATATGGTTAGTGTAAATCCCTGTGTACATTCTGTCCAGCAGCAGCAGGATTACCCGACCTGTTTCAATATTCTCCAGCTTTCCCTTTTCCACCGTTTCTCAAAGATGCAACCAAGGGGTCTTCTCTATGAGGTCTGTTCGGAGTAGCAGGGTTAGGCCAAAGGGATGTGGCACATCTACATCCAGCTGTCTGGGGCCAGAGCAGAAGCCAAGGAGGTCTCGGGTGCTCCTGGAAAGCCCTCCTGAGTGTATTCTCTGGTAGCACCTGCAAAACCCAGCCTGAGCTCTTGGAGTCATTCACTGCCTGTAGTGTTTTATTCATTGCTGGTTTAACTGGTTAATGTCAGTCAGTCATCTGTAGGATAATCATAAGGTTCTGGACAAAACATCTTTAGGAAAAACAATCTGCATTGAAAAAGAAAAGGGGGAAACAGGAAACTGCTTTGAAATGTTCCAATCTTCATTTATGGCTCTGCACTGACAGAGTAAGAGCCATTATAAAGCAACGGTGTCTTGCACTTATTGACAGGGAGATTATTGCTTCTAGTTTCTCTTATTATCCCCTATACCACAAATGAGTAAATCACAGCCAGCCAAACCAAGGTTAAAATCAAGAAGATGCATTTTAACAAGTTTCTGAAAAAAAAAAAAAAACAACCTTCCATCTATGGGAAAAAAAAAGAGTTGTTAATTCACTGAATTTTGTGGATTCCATGAACTGATAAGCTCCGCAGCTCAGGCAACTCTGAAATTAAATTAGGTTTCAGAAATGAATATTTCATCTTTAAGATACTGTTGCTTGGAGACCTGGGAAAGGAAGGGCGATTTAACACAAAGACATGGGAGTTGGTTACAAGGGGCATCGTTTTCCACTTCAGCAGGCTCTGGGACACACCACAAAATGCCCAGAACAAAACACTCATGAATGTAAAAGAATGCATGTTGCACACTCATCTAAAAAACACCTTTTAGCATACTTTCAGCTCAAAGGTGCTTTCAGCTCAAGCACCTTTAACACGATCCAGAAAAAAAACCATAAAGCGTAAATGGACAACTAAAGAAGTCATCAAGTTAAATTTCTATTAACTCTTCAGTGAGCTCTTTGGATGGAGTAGAGATCCCTTCCTTACTCTTCCTTTAGCCACAATTTTAAACCACTCCTACTGTTTCCAGAACTCATTGTAAAGCTTGCTGGCATTACTGTATGTTTACTACACACAGATGACAGTCCAAATCCCCACTTGCCCCAACTGCATTGCAGTTAAAGAATCTGGGTGCAAATTCTTGGTTTATAATCATGCCAAACAGAAGAATCCTCTGAGGAAACAGATGAAATATGTTTTACCAGCATCATTTCATACCCTAGAAAACAAATGTGTGTGGAGCACCCTGTCTTCTCTGCCAGCTTTAAACTTGGGTCTTAGCTAGTGACCCTTACAAAGCTGCTGCAATTTTGTTTCTGGTTTGCAGGACACAATAGCTCATTTTAAAGAGAAATGGCAATGAGACAGCTACTTTCCTGTGAATAATTTGTGCTCACTGGATAATGTTGAGGGTAACCACCTTTTCAACAAAAAAAGAGGAGGGGGAGAGCCTCTAAAAGAATTACTGTTCTTGGCTGTACATGGGAACATTAGGATAGGAGGTTGATAAGATACCTACTTGCAAAGTGAGTGTCATCTTACAGGCTGAGCTTGATTATGGAATCAATCTTAGCTATCTAACTACATCATTTAAAACAGAAATTGAAGGAGGGGGCAGGAGGGAAAGGCAAGCACTTCTAAATTTAGAGCAGCGTGCTTCAGAAATCTTACGGAGATGGGAGTGAATGTCTGCATTAGCGGGAATATGTTGTTTCCATATTGCAAACATAGTAAACTGATCACACAAAATAAGGTAGTCTCTTGGAATAAATAACAAACAGTAATTTTTCCTGACAGAAGGCAACTTAATTTTTGCAAAATAAGATTTCAGCTGAAGAGGTTTCAGGGACTAATACTGATGTGTGCTTTGGCATGTACATTAGAAATCTCATATTACTTTTCTTCTCTCTGCATTACTGCATTGAAGCTCCTCTGGGAACATGATCATTTTCAGAGTCTGCTATTTTCTCCCCACCTTAGACTCCAATTTCAGTTCTTCCAAAATGGGTCTCCACCCTTGCAGTTACTGCTGCTTGAATTCTGTGAGATATCTATCTATCTCTATATATATATGTATGCATGCATATGGCACTATTTTCCTCCAGAGTTTAGGAGAGGGGAATCAGATTCTGGGGTGACTACATTGCTTCAATATATATTGAATATATTTATAAATATTACATATATGTTTATATATACATATATATATATATACTCTGCCCAACTGAACCAGGCTGCTGATAAACTAGTCGATGAGAGGACCAAACACCCATAGCTTGGGCAGGATCCCATCTCAACAGCCCAGACTACTGTAATAAGTCAACAAAACCAGCTGAAGGCTCAATTCTAGTATTAGGTAAAACACACTGTATTGAAACCAGCTGTCTCAGGGAGCCCAGATGGGATCTGTCACTGCTTCATTCCTATTCTTTTCTTCTGTTGAAAACTGATAGGCAACCTCAGGCAAAAAGTGACCCCACGTAACTCCACCCTGCCTCAGCCCTAATAAAGCTATTAAATCAAAGCAGTAGTATGTGATTTTTTATCAGTTTTAAGTGTCAGGGCAAATTGCGAATCAATACACATTTTTAATAATCATCGACAAGAGAAAGTAAATCCTCAAGCAATTCTATATGGGTTTTACTCCATTCCTTCTTTGGATGTACTTTTCTTCCCACTGATCTGGACAGACTTTTATTATAAATAGAAACCTAGGCAAGAAAGTCTATTATTGGGGCTTCTGATATTCATCTCTCTTTGCCATGAACCATTGAAGCCACTGAAAATTACTCTAAGTAGTCAGTATTCAGCCTTACTTTGATATCACCCTTGGGGATGTGCAGTAGTGTAATGGGTTACAACTCTCTTCACTCCGATATGTCTTTATAATTGGAGATTTGACAGTGTAACTATTTCACAGTATATTTTTACTGCCACACTGCTCTTTTAGCAGTTTATGAATGACAGATTTTTTTTTAAGATCAAGTTGGTATGGACACAATACTGTGAACAATAACTACTGTGTCTGATTACTATTCATCTAGTCATTTATTCATTTTAAGTTAAAATGTATTACCCTAATTTCCAGCTCCAAACCCATCTGATTACATACCCCAGCTCAAGCCCTGCAAGCTTCCAGGCTCAGCAGCACAGCTCATGGCCTACTAGAAATCAACAGTAAAGCTCATTTCCATAAGACATGGTCGGATGCTTTATCTCTCTCACAGCTGTTAAACATGAGTATTTTATACTAGTCAGTGAAGTGGCAGCCAGCATCCAGGTCTGCCCTGCACTTCTTCAGCTACAGCAATCAGTCACATCCATGCAGCAGCAGATAGCATTGGAATTACTCTGCAAAACCACAAATGAAAGCATGAAGAAAATTTTCCATTAACATTACATGACATCTGCTAGAGCTTTTCAGCTATAATGGGTAATACTAGACAACAAGAGCTGATCAGAGGTAAAGGACTACAGTACAACTTCAATACAGCTTCAGCCATTTGTTGAAGGTGTCAACCACAAACACATTTGCTTCAGCTGCTGCTGCAATAGGCTGGCAAGTGCATCCTAAAGCTATGAAATCACCTTCCCAAGCAGGTAGTTTCCTCTAACAGTTCCAATTTGATATAAGGTTAAGTGATGTTTAACTTGAAAAAAGGAACCTGTGACTTCACATTGCCTGGAAATTCTTCCTCCTCAATGATACTGAAATGAATTTAGTCATTAAGAAGCATCCTAGACAAGAAACAATGAGCTTATATCAACTATTTTTTGCTGAGACTGATCTAGCAATGACTAATAGCCCCAACAAAACTCTTCCTTGGTTCAGTTCATAAATTTGTTGAGCTGCCACCTAAACACGTAAGTCCTGAACACACCAACTGGGACATAAAGCAGCAGGAAGGAACTGGCTCAACATCTTAATGTTTCCCTTTTTATAACTTTCCATGGAGCTTTGGATTTCTACTATTTTCTCCATCCTATTCCTAAGGCTGAACACAGAGGAAAACCTGAATCATTCTTTTGTTTTCCTGTTTTCCAACCTATATTTTTCTTACGCTATAGTGTTTCCTTAAGTACAACTTCTTATTTATTCTCCAATTTCAATGCCAGTGAAACTCACCCTACAGCATCATTTCATCTTTGGGAAACATAACAGAAACAGACAAACATTTCAACAACAACAACAAAAAACAAAAGCCTCAGAGGACTGCTCAGCATTCTCATTAAATGGAATTCTGCCAGGACAACGTATTATTTAAATATTTCCCTTTTGTGTGATAGTCTGCAGACATATCACTGCTTCTTTGCCACAAAGATGGACAGTATATAGGAAAAACTAGATGAAATCACTAGATGATGTGATTTCAATGAATCCTTACNGACAGTATATAGGAAAAACTAGATGAAAGTTGTGATTTCAATGAATCCTTATACCTGTTGCACTAGACCACCTTATTATTGAGAAAACTGACCAAGAATTAGCACAATCCATATTTGCCTGCACTTACAGTTGGTGCTGTGTACAGACCCTGGCCACACAGACATGCACTCCCCTCATCTCTGGGGTGCCTGTTGCATTGGCGTTAGCTCCCCTTTGGCCTACTGCTTTGTAATCACCATTTCTCACTCTCAGCACATGCATTGGTCACATTTGAGAATACACTGGGAAACTGATCATTAAGCTGGAAAAGCTGCAACGTTGAGGTAGATTGCAGGATCATACGTATCTCAGCTGAACAAGGGGACCCCTCAGCTAACTTGTTTAGGTTGCTTTGCTATTTTATCACCAGTTTTCCTCGCAGCCCTTCTCAGTATTTAGACAAGGATCCTCCTTTTTTGGCCACTGGGCTGCCTCACACTCCCCTGCCTTGATGCTCAGGGAACAGATTTCTCCCTCATATCAGAGGATCTCAAACTCTGGCAAATTCATAGCAACATCCAAGGCAACACAATGCAGCGTGATGGCCGGAATGCAGTCTGCTGCGGGACGCCAATAGCTTCTCTTCTGAAACAGCCCTGAAATGAACCTGTGCTCCACAAGTTAGGAGAAAAGGTTAATAAAATCAGTTCCTTCTCTGCCTCTTCTCCACTTCTGAGAAGATTGGATCAACAGCTCCAAAAAGGGTGGTCAGACCCATAATCTGGAGATGATGCAGAACATGCTCAGAAGCACATAGGCTGTTTCACGAGTTGGGACAAACTTGCAGAACAAAACACGACTCCTGTTTTGAGAGCATTTAGAGTATGGGTCATCTTAATTTAAGAGATGCAGAACATTCCTAATGAAAGTAGTCTTTGCTGAACTTTAAGGCAAAAAAGTTAAGTTGGATTGATTTCTTCTTTATCAGCTGCTATTTTTCTGGTCTCTGCAACTGGGACCGTAAAAAAAGCAAATCAACTCCAAAACACCTCTATGTGCAGTCCTTTTCACCTTTAGACTTTCAGTAATTTATGGAATTAGAATGCATACATTCATATATTTCTTCGTAATCCTGTTGATCATGAGATTAATACATTTGAGTTTAGAATAAAACTTAGTCTAAATGTATCAGCATTCCTTTTAAAATAACCATTTACTTTTCTTATGACTGAGTAAATAATAAATGACAAAGAGAAACAAGGGGTCTTCCATCAATGGAAGGAAAGGGAGGCAACATGTGAGCAACTGTTGCTAACATGGAAAGTAAAACAAGAGGGGAGGCCATCAGGGCTTCCAGGGATGTATAATTTCAAATTTGTTGAAGGGGAAAATCTGAGAACAATTATCTAAATTCATGCATATTTCTGGACCAATTAAACACATGAATAAGTAGCCATTAAGGTTGATTTGACATGCTCAATTTAGGGTTTAAAAAGCAGAGGACATCTTGTGGCAACAGCAAAAACATTGCTTTACAAAGCAACATGTAAAGGGAACTACCTAAAGGGTTTGTCTTAAATCCAAGACAGGTTGTTCACAGAGGCAAAGCTGAATAATTTGGGTGTCTATGAGGAACATCAATGGGAGCACAGCACTGGAATTGTAATGGAGTATTTTCCATGGCACAGCAAAGTGACTTTTGTTCCAAGCAAGCAAGCTCTCAACCTGTCCCTTCCCTCAAGCCCAATGCAAAGAACAGGGTCCAGTAGAGTTTTCTTTTCCTTCAGTTGACTTGAAGGTGCTCTGGATCAGGGCCTCATGGAGTGTAAGAAAGCTTAAGATCTCAGTATGTGCCCATGGACCAGGATGCAGTTTTGAAGCTGGTATCTGCTTGCACAACAACCAAGACAACTACTTATCCACAGCTCAAAGCTGGACACCCATATAGCCAGTTGGAACCAAGGTGAAAGCCAGTATCAGTTTCAGAGCCACATTTGGGGGCCAGACCAACAACTTGCTTCCTCTTTCAAGCGCAACAGGACAGGGTTTGAGTGTGGGGCTGTATCCAAGGGAGAATATGGACCACTTTAACTGAACATTTCCACGCGCTCATCATCTCTAGCTTTCAAGATAAACCTCTCGACTTTGCTTTGACATTAATTTCTGATAAATGCCTCAGGTTTACCTTGGCATTTAACAAAGCAGCAGGAGACCATTATCCTGTGACAACGCTCTATTCCACTGATACTATCTCTTAATTGGAGAAAATTTCTCTTCATCTGAAAATGTTTGGCAAGGTTCCCCATAAAAACTACGGTATATCTAAGTTGTAAGCTTTAATAAGATAGGGAATAAAATACCCAGAGCAGATGTAAATCAAATCTTTCCCATCAAGTTGTAGAAAACAAGCCCATTGTTGCAGACACCACTGTGAACCCCAGCTTTTAATTATTTATATGAACTACTAACATGATGGGATACTCAGAAGGATGGTCAGTATTATAGATAATACAGATCATTTGTTTGTAAAACAAAGTAAACAGCAACTTATAATCATCAAACAAGGGGAAATCTAAATTGATTTTAGAAATAAGTGACAGCAGTTGCCTGTCAAAAGAAACAACTGGTAGGTAAGGTGGGGGAAATGGAATTAAAGCAAACAATTTACATTTGCAAGATACTTAAATTCTAGCTCCCAGCTCCCATCATTAACTTGCTGTGCTTCTACTTGAGAATCAAGAGCTTAATGTTTACATTTTTTACACTCCTACTATTCCCCCAAAACTCGCTTGCCCTGTCAGACTCACAGCTAGCCTGGGCGCCTGCCTGTCCAGTACCCTTCTGTGCTATGGGGGGTGCTCCAAGTCACACAGACATCATGCATAAAAGAGATACCTCCTGTCTTGATTGCTCTACTAACTCCTCATTTTATTGCTTGAATGACTGAGAAGCATCAGGCACAAATGCCATGACCAGTATTTCATCCTACCACCTTGTACAACACTACCCTAATGCTGTAAACGCTTCAGTTTCCTGTCTTGGAATCACCCTGTGATCAGTTAACATAACCCGTCTCTTGCAACTGTCCTCTCTAGTAACTTGCCCCTTATCTGTAAGGTTTAAAATGCATTTTTTTTATTCATTCTGTCTCCACAGACAGAAGCCAAATACCCTTTTTTAAAGTTATGATCTCTGTTGGTGCTAACCTCCTCTCAGCTATTTCATCAGCAAGTCTCTTTACCCAATTTTTCCCTGAAATCTGTAGCAGAAATATTACATAGATTGAAAATACCTTCACAAACTCCAATAGTGACTCCATTATACAGAAGCTCTGTGCTGCTGTCTCATCCCTACCTACTTCCTTACCCACCTTCCATTTCTTAAACTAACTCCAATCTTCTACAGGTTAACTAACCATTTCCCTAGTGGTGTTTTATCAAATGCTTTACTGAAGTCCAGAAAATTAGATCTACTGCTTCCTTTTGTCTAGATTATCGCTTATCTCAGAGAGCAGCCTCTCTCACATCCCATTTAGGGAGGGAGATGTTATCAGTGCTCATAAAGCAGGGCCCTACATCTGTGTTATTCCTTTCCATGATGAAAGGCCACATACTTCAGGAAGAAGCACTGGTGATAATTAGGTATCAGCTGATCAACAGCAGCATCAATAGCTGCGTCAGAGCCAGGAATGGGTTTTGGTGTAGGACCAATAAAATTTAATTCTCCTTTTCCTGAAATCCAGGCCAGATATTATTCCACTTTACAGCAAGGCACAAGAATCCAATTGATTCAATTTAATAAAATTGATTCTGTTCCAATTTCATTTGACTTTTTAATGAATCTTCAAATCTCACTCCAACATGGATGATTTTTAGGACAAACACATGCAAAGGAAGAGTTGAGAACACATGAATACGTCTCCCACGCAAAGGACAGTGTTTCTATGTGAACCCATAACCTGTACAACCTGCAGCATTGCACAGGCCAAAAAGTCATCACCTTATCCACGTAGAATCAGTGTCTGTTTCCCAAAACCAGCCCCAATTGTTGGGACTAGATGAGATGAGTGGGAAAAAGCACTGTCCCTGGGGGCTATTGCAGGAACCAGCCCCCTGCCCATTCCTTTCTGTCCGGAGCTCCATCTCCCGCCGCGAGGGATAAGGGAATGAGGCCCCGCAGGGGCTGCGCAGCTGCGGCCGAGCTCCCCGCGCCTCTGCGACAGGGAGCAGCTCCGTACGCCGCCTCACACGCAAGAGCAGCAACACGGCTCAGCTAAGGCTGCTCTGTTTCTTGGAACTTTTTATCCCTACAAGCAGGATAAATCAAAGAGGATACTCTGCATCTCCTGCAGTTACTGCTTGCAAGCAAGATAAGCTTTATGGCAGTAAACACTCCTGGATTAATAGCAGTATTTAGCAGCACAGGAGCTTCCTGTGGCCTCCACACAGACTGCTCTTGCAGACCAGGTCCCCTTGGAGACAGTTCATAAAGGCCTGGGTTAAAAAGCAGTTGGGCCTCTGTCCTCCAGGCTCATCCTCCCTAAACAGAGCTGCGTCCTGCACACAAGATCATTAAAAACCCATGAGCCAGCCACAGGGCTCATATCTGCATGGATTAGACTGCAGGATAAGCGAGGGTTGATTTGTGTCCTTCCATTTTGCTTCCATTTGCTGCTAAGTTCAGTGGACACTTCTCTGTTGGCCATACTTTACTTTTTAACAGGTAAAGCGGTATAGATATTACCAAAGGGTACTATATTGCTTGCCTGTCACAGACATGAATGAGCTGCACTCGTACCAAGAGTCAGATTTTTCTATTTCTATTACATTTAATCTGGTTTAGTTATGTTCATATTTCAACAATGCTAAAAATGAAAGAAAAAACAAAAAAACCCTCACTTTGCTTACAGGGTTTGTCAGATTTTTTTGATTCTTTGAAATTCCTAACCCAAAATACATTCCTTTCTCTGTCAATTTATAAACATTTAAATTCGCTATATTACCAGTGCTGTGGAGTTATACAATATAAACAGTCTGTTTAAAAAAAAAAGTCTGTGTTGCCGCTGTGCTATGTGCAGCACAAACTAGACCAAAGTTTGTCGACTTAGCACATTGTGCTTGCTGCTGGGTGTCACCTGTCTCTTGTTTGTCTATAGATTAGCACAAAAATGGCATTGCAAACTAAGTGAATAGGGCACAGACTAAGCACCTGCCACTTTTAAAAGTCTTTAGAAGACTCTCTTGTTTATTTTGTAAGCACCCAGGGGTGCAGTTAAATAACTGCATTGAAACAAACAATACTGGTGATTATTAAGGAGGCTTTTCACATGAAAATTCACTTCAGAAAAAAATGTTTTGCAGATGTAGGGAAGAAAACTGTATCACTAAGAACCACTCAAAATACTTTGGTGGACCAAAACACCTTTATTTTTCTCTTGGCAATCTGCCAAGTTCACTGTCAGTTTGAAAAGAATTCTATAGCTGGAGGCTAAAGCAGAAACTGCAATGATTTAAAAGAGAATTGGCTACAGTAGGAATGATAATGCACCATATCGTTAAAATGCAACTGGCATCTTAGCCTCCCTACAGCTCTTGAAAATGTGCTTACTCCTCAGCTATCTGCCCAGAAAGGAGCAGAAACAATTGAAATCACACAATATAGAAAAAATGCTCAAAGAACTTAGAAAAGTACATGCAGAATAATTTGTCGGTAAAGCTGCTAAAATAACGATGCATTATATATGCAAGAAAAAAGTATGGAAATATATAACTGAATTTAGCACTATGTTCATTTATCTCAATTAAACATATAGCAAATGAATTAATAATGAAGGTCCACTTACATTTAGGAAATTAAAGCTTTATTTGCAGCTCATAGATTAAACATTCAAATGCTGTATGCCTGATAATATGCACATTTTAATGCTTGGAGGATCATCAACTATTTTCTAAATTGCTTGGGAAATTAGACTTAAAAAGTCTGTGCATCAAAGCCTTGTGTAGTGGTCTTCTCCAGAAGGTTGTTTTGCATGGCAAACTATTACAGAAAATAACCAGAGTTTTGCAGTGAGGAAGAGTTCATGAAGTCCTTCAGCAGCCTCAGATAACATAATTTGTTATTCAGATGTCTCTAACAAGCTAATAGCATGCGAGCTCGAGTCAGAAAACCCTGCTACTGCCTTTTCAGGTTCACAGGGAAGAATTTATTTACAACCAGATACTTAACTCGCAAACTTTGCTGGTAAGATTTCCCTCACAAGATGCCATTTGACAGATTTAACAAATTCAAATAACTGCGTCCAGTTTTACAACTAAATAGAGCTGCTTCACTCAGCATTTCTAAATGACATCAGGTGCCATAGCAACATGATTGCAAGTTTCCATCAATTTGTAGAGCTGAGTAAATAATTATCGGTGAATAATTAACTAAACAAAATTAGCCTCTTTTTCTGCTTCCACCATGTCCACAAGCAGATTGTATTTTCTCAAATGTATTCCTTATTTAAACCACATGGAAACACTCCAGACCCCACAGAATCGGATCTTCAATATGCTGCAACTCCATATGAGGTAGATGAGTAGCTAAAAGATACCCAGGACTTCTCACAGGACGTGCAGAACAAGCAGGGTAGGAGAGATTCCAAACTGGAGGATTGCAGTTTAAACATTGAGTATTTTGTTTCATTCACCTTCCAACACCAAGCATGTGCCAGTCCCAAAAAAACAGCGTGTAAAAGGCCCATTAGAAGGGACAGCACAAGGATTTCCACAGGAGGCCAAGGGCTGGACATATCCAGTGGGACAGTATCAGCTGGTGGATGCTTTCCTCCCTTCAAAATCCCCATATCCAGAGGAAGAAAAATGCATGTCACAGTTCTTGCCACTAGCAAGATCCACCCCCTCCTCAAAAACCATAAATCAGAGCACATTTCACAGCCTACAGCCCCAGAGAACCAGCACTTTCTTTGGCCTAGGACCACTGATAAAAAGCCTCAATGCCAGTAAAATATTTATCATCACAGGGCTAAGAGCAGAACAGGGCCTTGAACTTCAGCAACAGCTCCAAGCCTGAAGCTATCGAGCTCTGTCTTTTTCGTGGAAAATCAAATATCCTTAAATTAGGAACTCAGGGTTAGTCAACAGAACCAGTCCTGCAGGACCAGAAGCCGCTGAATCTTTTAGCCCTGCAGATTGCACCAACTCTAGCTTCATAAACAACATTTTACATAGGCACTAGAAGGCAGTGGGACACCAGAGACACGAGACTGGCCTTTTCCTGTAAGTACATCAATCACAAAACAAAGGGAGGCCAAAGCAGACAGATGTTTTCCTTTCTCCTTTGTACATGAGAAAGATCCAACAGAATTTAAAAATCGGGTTTGTTGTCCACAAAAGGCCACTTTCAAAGCTGCAAACAAGGCTTATAAACTTTCCAGTCTCATTTTAAAGCAAAAAAGTATATTTTCTGTATAACACACAACAGTGATCACAGATTCTGCTCCAGTAAGAAAGGGAGCAAACACTGCCATGCCAAAAGGTTTCCTTGTTAACCACGGCCAAGTTCATGGCATGCTGCACCGCAGCCGCTTGCTCGGGTCCTGGCACAGGAGGGCTTGAGATTCAGAGACAGCCCATGGCCCTGCCAGGAAACACTCCTCAACCCTCATGTTTCTTACAGCTGGGAGCCATTTGATGGCTCTTATTTTACTCCCTTCCATCCTGATGATTAGCGAGCAGCAGACTGAAAGCCTTGGCTGAGCCTGGGTCATATGTTGCCCAGTGAAGTTGTCATTTAGAAATGATTTTCTTTTCATTTTTTTTCCTCCAAGTGCCACAAGACAGCAGCACAATAACCAAAGCCTAGAACAAGTTCACTGAAGCCAGAGGTTCATTCCAGCAGCAACCTGCCAGCCCCAGCTAAAGAAGCCTTGGCCCTGTCTTGAGGTGGTGACAATAATTGTCAAAGGGACATACATGGCTTTCATCACCACAACATGCAGCTGCCTCACACTGCTGAGGATTTTTTCAATCACCAGGCAGCAGGGAAGTGCTGTGATCCCCATTTTGCAAGTGAGAGCTGAGACACAGACTAAGCTCCTCCTATGAGGGCAGGACAAGCTTGTGGAGAAAAAAACACAAGTTAAAAACAAGGAATCACATCAGCATTTGTGAAATCTTGACTAGCTCCCCAAGAAGTATTTTTTTTAATTCTTCTCTCCCATTGGCAAAAAAGCAATTAGCCATCTGTAAGCAGAACTGACTTCACATATTTCCTGCATCTGTCTGGATTCTCATCTCTGGAATCCACGTCCAAGCTGAGCGTGTTCGAACATCTCGGCACGTGAAGATGAAGCAGTAAAACATCCATGATGATTTCACTGCACTTCTCAGTCCTGGTAGCTGTGGGCCCAGGGCCTTGAGCCAGGCCCAAAAGTCACTAAAATCCTTCACCTTCCAGCACTCCTGGCATTGAACTCACTGCTCCAAGCTCCAGCAAGAGAGGCTGGACTTGGTGATTCTCCTACTCTCAGTATTATCCCAAAAGTCCAGACTTTCTTTTACCCAAGGATCTCTTTCACCTTTGTAGCTACACAGGTTTCTGCCTCTATTGCCTTTCAACATGTCTAAGCTACCAGGGTGGACTGCCAAGATATTTTGTTGATATACTCCACCTCCTCTCTATTAAGCTTGGTTCCATCATCTGATTGCTTTCCCAGGGACATAAATCTGAACATTAACTCAAACAGAATCAAGCAGCAGCTGGTTGCCAGACACACAGAGGTAGAGGCAACACTACCTTTTTCCAGCTCTTAAGGTCTTCTGTAGTCCCCTACTGCTCCTGGACTTCCACAAGTTAGGAACACATGATGTTCCCTTCTGTTTGGACCTTAAAGGAGTACAGAAATGGACTTGATCTGTATGGAAACATGGTTAATATCCCAAATGGCCATTTTTACATTTGTTATCTGGAGACTTTTTCCACAGGCCCACCAACTGGAGACAGCCCCAGGGTATCATGACAGTGCAAACCTGCTTCCTAGAGTATCTGCTCTTCCTACTTCTTTTTCCGGGGACATGATAAAACATAGCAAGTCTTTTCATGCATCCTAGCAACCTGAGAGCCAGGTATGAGAGATCTAAACCTTTGTAACAAGCCAAGATCCACAGAAACGTTTCTTTGCTGCTAGAAGTAGAGGCTCTCACGTTCATGGGGAAAGCTATGTCTCGACACAGGCGCTTCCTGCCAAAGCACAGCTCTCCCTTCGGCAACCGATCCAAACACTAAACTTGAACATCTCCCAGGAAGAAACCATTTATTCCGTTAAGCATATGATTTACAGACCCCTGCGTTTGGCCTTCCCCTCCCTCTAACCAGATCTACTGCATACAGAGCCTCTGTAATTGTGATTTACTGCCTTGTTACTACAGCTATTAGATAACAAATTGAAATTAAAACAAATATAAGTCAAATATAAGTATTAATGAAAGTTTTCAGCAGAGTAAAGCTACATACTTATTGCCTACCTCAGTTTCTGAGATACAGCTTCAACCTAAAAATTTTCACAGAAGCTGAGAAAAGCTTTACCACAATCAGTATCATAATCTCATGTATTTTAATGACGATACTTAAGGAAAAAGCACATGATTCTAAAAACTTCAGGTTTTCAGGTCTAATATGATTTTGCTTTTAGGGGAAAAACATTTGATTTTAACAGATACAATTAGAGTCAATCCTCTGATTGAGTGGGTTTTGGACTGAGTCACCTTCTGTGCAAGAAGAAATTAAGAGTACATAAGTAACATGTGAGCTGATGCGCTCGTGCAGTACCTGGATAAATACAGCCCTACTCCTGGCAGCAGCAACACCACTAATAGCACCAAAAGATCCACCGGGCTACATGCTGTAGAACAAACAGATAAATCAGTGCTGTAGGTAGTTCACAGGCAGAAGAAAAACAAAATTACAATTTAATTCTGCCATAGCTTGCAAACAGGAAGTTAAAGCACAAGGCTTTTTGGTGAGGTAGTTATCTTGGTAAACACTTAATGCTGGGACCTTGAATATCTGCTATGAACTCAGTTGCTTATGTTATTATGTGCCTTTCTGCGACTTCTGTGCACACACATCTGGAAAAAAGCTACAGTTTTTACTGAACATGATATTGCTATTTTATGCTTTGAATGCTTCACAGTAATTGTCACCAGAGCCTGATAGTGACAGATCTTCCCTAACAGCATCAGGAATGACCATTCTGATCTACTTTGGCCCATTTACAAATAGCTGCATCAGAAACCATTTAGAATTTAAGAGCTGACCACAATTCCTTCTCAATTCACTTATGTGACATTAGGGCTGGGATAGATTAAGCTGTGATGTTTTCATTCTCTGTTCTCCTGAATCAAATATTAAGAATCACTTTCAAAACAGAAAATAAGCTCCAAAAATGTTATATCTTTTTAGATGTCTATAGAGAATATGCCTATGATAAATTAACTGGATTTTACCACAGCTCCTCATAACAAGGCAGAAACCACTTCTACCAGTAATAAAAAAGTACACTTTGCAAAGTCAACTTAACTGTGAACATATTGGCCAATATAACATCTGAAAGCTAAATGTGTCATTGCAGATTGACTCATTTTATATCTCTACTTAGGTGTTAAAAAAACCAAGCACACAACCAAAAAACCCAAGCCACTGGTACCTGCAAGAAGTGAATGGAGAGGAAGAAAAAAAGGGAAGCAGAAATATGCTCCGAATAAAACACCACCTTTCAGAATTGGTTACCTGCCCTCTACTCCCACCTCTCCCAGACACCAGAAAAAAAAGGTAAACTTGGCACATTAAAAACAGACTTTTCTTCAGGCAAGTGTGGATATATCTAAACATGTTTTCTGTCATCTGGAAGCATTATGAAATGAACACATGGAGGGAAAATGGAAAACCAAACATGCCTCTATGATAACAGCAGGTCTTCGTTATCTTTTAGGTATACTTTCTATTAGGGTTCTCAATTAAGTGAGAAAGAAATGAAGTACTGTCTGCTGGCCAGGATGGAGTCAGGAACATCCAGCTTTGACCCCAACGCTCTAAAACCCTGCCAAGCTTCCAGCCTCAAATTCCCCACTCATGAAGTGGGACCACTTAGCTATGTGCATGGGAAGCAGCTTAAAGAGCAAGATCCACAAATGGAAGACATTAGTGTTACAAGGTTACGTTATTTCTCAAAGCCTTCCCTCCACATCCCCTTTTTGCTGGAAAGCATCACAATAAAACCACCAGATAATGCTCTCGCTCCTAAGGAACTGGGGAAGTGCTGTCCCAAGGATGATGCAAGCGACCAACCACGCAGGATTTCCTTACGAAGACACTGAGGAAGAGCCCCCTCCCTCATCTCTCCCCCCTACACTTTTCAGGGCATGTTACATTTTCTTCGGATAATCCCAGAAGGCATTCTCCTTACTCACTGGGCAAGCATGGCTCGGTAGACAAATTTAGTTTGTCATTTCTGCAGGACTCCTTCGGAAATGCCGTTTTAGTCATCCTTGGCATGGGTTATTCTCTCCCTCTTTTGCCCCCCATCTTCTTGCATTTCAGACTACAGGATGAGCTACCAGACTCCTGGAATAGATGGACGCTCCCAAGTGCCCGGGAGCCCCGAGTGAGGAGTGCGATTCACACATGCACTCCCTGCAACACCGTGAGTGCCTCTGATTATGTTTTTCATAATCGAGATGCTCAGAATGGATTCTGCAATATTTTGGAATAATCAGTATCATTCCAAAATACCCATTTAGCCATTTACAGGGCTTGCACTTCAGACCATCCAAAGTTTTTATACAATTGAAAACTAAGACCTATTGTCCAAAACAGCTGGCCAAGCTGCTCAGGCAAAGGGTATGCTTTTGTACCATGCCTTGTTTTGCTCTATTTCATACTTTTATTCATTCTAGTCTCTAGCAGCCTCCCCTTCAGACACTTCTGACTCTTGGCATGAGAGAACTGTAAATTTTCTCATCAGCTGTTTTCCTTGGTTTAGCAAGTCAGTTGAAGCTCTACAGTAGAGCATTATTCCCTTCGGCCTGGGGTTGAACTTGCTTGAATGTGGCTGCTAAGAGTACCACGAAGTTCTCTCCAAGTTTCCATGGATTTTTACCTGGAACAATTCAGGGCTCACTCCAGATAACACCATCTTATTTGCTGGATCTGATTCTTTTCCAGTATACAATTGCCAAACTTTTCCTCCCACCTCCCACCCCCAATCAAATCACTAGGCCAAGATGCACTAGCTATTCCCATTTTTCACAGTTCTCAAATAAAAAGTTAAGCACATTTGAACTTGTAGACTGATCTACAATCGTCCCCTTTTGTATCACGTTAGGCTGGAAGGCTTGTGAAAGCCATGCCCATTTAGGGAATTCTCAACTAAAAAATAAAGGTGTCTCCACTACAGAATCTATCAACCTCATCTTGTATATACTGGGATAAAGCAAGGGTAGCCACACTAAATTCACCTTGCACCTGCACATAGCTAATTATAGTTACCTCGTTGTTTCTCTAAGAAATAAGGCTGTTAGTTCACTGGAGAAAAAAATAGTACTACTAAATCTAGCAAAGTTCAAAATACAGAGCACTACACCATTGCACAATTTAGACTCAACTAAATGCATTTATATTGTAGAAGTTTTAATAACTGCAAATAGTCTGGACCACAATTTTACCACTATAGAGTTTGGGTCTCCTTTAAATTCAGAGAATATTCCTAGAATCAGTATGAGATGTGCTCAGACATCACTGCAGCTCTTAGAAAACTACTCCTATACAAGGAGCATATATATTTTTCATGCTATGCAGCAACGTGCGCCTTTGTAGATGAGATCAGCACACAGCCCAAAGTGTTAAAAAAGAATCAGCAAACAACATCCAGCAGATGAAGATTTCTTCCAATTTTTCTTTCTCTTTTTCAACCTCCCTTACCCCATGATGAGTACTCCAGATATATATGTAAGGCAGAGCAGTTAATGCCGACTGAGGAAGATTGACATGGCACTTATCTAAATGGATGCTGAGATGCCAGGATACCTCTTGCACTCCAGCTGATAGGAGCTTCAGAAGCTCCGAGTCAAAACTGACTTCACAAACCCACAACAGCCCATCTCACCTTTGCCAATAGATACTCTGTAAGCTAGTTTTCAGCACGGTGCCAAGGGCATATCATCCAGACTTTTCTATTTCAGCTGAAAGAAAACCCACTATCTGATAAGCTAACATGATGAATGTTCCACGGACTGCTCAAATAAGTAGAAAACCCTGGAGTTTCTGAACCAAACTTTTATTTTTCACTCTTCTCCCTCTTTGGAAGTCCCTTTCAGTTATCATGTGCTTCAGCTTGTGCACACATACACATTATCCCACCTATTAGGGATACCCAAAACATCCTGAATATTCAGAATTAATATAACGTTTTATCAAGTGAGTTAACTGTGAACAAAAATTTATTGCCATCACTGCTAAGAACCATACAGATCTGATCTCCTTTTAATTCAAAGTTTTTATATATACATATATAGAGCGCAATATTTTTAAAATTTCGTGAGCCGCCTCTTCTCTCCCTTTTGAGAGATGTACCTCATTCCAAGGATCATTATTTCCACAGTCACCTTCTTTTGAAAAATGAAGTCTCTGACAAAATAGACAAGTTGCTAGTTGGTAAGATGGGTGATATGTTAAACAGATCGAGGAATTCATTGAGTAGAATTCTAATCTCCTCTGCATGCATTTCAGACAATGTTTTAGAACTAAGTTCAGTTTCTTTCCACCATATCCTTTTTATTCCTCTGAAAAGGATGAAGGATGAACCACAAAGGAGCAGTGACTACAGCTCTGTTCAGATAAGGATTTAAATCTGCCACTTCAGTCAGCAATTCTTGATTCCAAGTTGGCTAGAAATACTGCTGTACACAGCACCAAAGCATAAAATACCTACAGAGAGACTAAGTTGACCAGGTGATGCTTTCCTCCCCACCCAAACTAGGGAAAAATGGACTAGAGTTTTTACAAATTAAAAGTAAAATTAATTGGCAGAATATGATCTTATGCCTGTAGAAAAAGGCTACCCCACTAGTCTTCCATTTGATTCAATTAATCGAGCCCTATTTTAAGTTTTCAGATACAACATGTTCTTTCATAAGCCTGTACCGAAAATGAAAACAGAGCAGAGTCTGAAAACCAACACTGTCCATGAGACTTTCACACAAAAAAGGGATGAATCCCAGCTGCAGCTTAGCTAAAAGGAACAAGATCTTGGACTAACACAGAGATAGCAAAGAGGAATTGCACGATATCAGTGGGGACTGAAAGAAAAACCTCACTAGCTACGCCTAAGAATACAATGTGCAGTTTTACAAGGCATATAATGTAGTTCAAAATACAAGCAAAGACTTACTCAGTATCAGAAATGGTCTTTGAGGAGATAAGGTTTGTAAACAGAGCACTGCATTCTGAACCCAAGAACAACAAAGTTTTCAATAAGTCTATATGCATTAGACAAAGTATGCATACAAAGTTTCCCCAAATTAGAGAGAAAAATCTGATGCTTTTTGGCAGGGTTATTGAAAGTCAGAATCATCCAGCACAGGAAGAAAAGCCTTACAAGTCTAAATACAAAATTATGTTAGTCTCTGTATTAATGGTATAATGTTACATTTTTATAAGTATGATTAAATACCACCTACCCAAACATGTGTTTAGCGATTGATCATTGTTCATCTAATCCCCTGGGAAGATACTTAAATATTTTCTTTCTTACATGCTATAAAACATGTAATTCTATCCTTTCTCTTATCTCTAGTTTGCTTTTTGGTATTCACATAATACACATATCACTATCAAAACAGAAGCACCACCACAATAGTGGCCCCTAATTTGCCACCCATTGGGCTGAGTTCAAATTAAATAAATTACAGCAAATTAGCAGATCAATAGAACAACTTCATAATTTTGCACCAGTAAGAGAGGAGTCTTTCCTGTACTGGTCATAAGTTGGTGCAATAATTCCGCAAGTTAACTTCCACTAAAACAAAGGAAGTGAACACATGTTGAAGAAATTACTTGCTTTGCTTCATTAAATAAACTATGAGGTAAAATTAGCAGTCACAAATCATGCAATCTGCCCTTAACTCTAAATGAAATGCATTGTTAAAATTAAAAATTAAGCACATTTTCTACTGCATGTCACAAAAGCACCACAGTTTATACTGCTACTTTGTTCACTTCACAGTCTACTTAGTACACATTTGGAACCCACTTAGCATTGTAGAGCTCCTGACATACCAAATATTTGACACTTTGATGTATGACATACTAAGACTTCTGCCATTCCAGAGCCTGTCAGGCTCCCCTGCTATGGAGCAGATCCAGTCATCTCAAAGCTAATGGAAGGGTTTCTATTATCATGTTGAATCAGGTTCTCAACAACTGATCAGCTTAAGTATTATTAATTTTTACAGTAAAAATTAGCTTCTAAACATCTCTCAACCAAAGTTTTTTACATGCCAAGGAAACAAGGGGAATGAAAGCAAATGCCCTCTGCACTACAAAGTGTTGTGTTAGTTTGATAATGAAATGCCAGAGGACAGGTTGCTCACACGCCTGCTTTGGGACATATTGTGAAGAACATTCAATTCACATTCCACTGCTAGAACTTCTTAGTGGAATTGCTAACTTGTCACACCACTGAGCAATTATGTATCTAAAGATATGAATAAATAATAAACATGAAAATTCATGAGGTAGTTTTACTAATTAACAGCATCAATAGTCTTAGTTGCACTAATCAACAGTTTTGACATAATACAGTAATAGCAGGCAATGGAAAAACTTAAGCTTTTAAAGACAGAGGATTCGAAGAACAAGAGCTTTGAAATCACACATCTCCCACCTCTTCTGACTGAAGGATGCATTTAAAGGTTTGAATAGCCCCCCAAAAGCACAAGAAGTTGGAAGAAGACTAAGCACTCATAAGTCATGTCCTATTGAGAAAATAAAATCCATAGTCAGGAGTCAATGGAATGGAATGGCTCAGCAGTGCACGATAACCACTGCCCATCTACGCTCTCCTACAAGTGGCCTGTCCTCACAGGGCTGCAGGCTCAGGCTGGAGTCGCAGGATCAGAGCTCTGTTCCCATGGCTACAAAGGAGGCCTGTATAATCTCGGGTCATTAAGGATTCTTTGTGCAGATGATGACATTTGCAAAAGGAGGGCTCACTGGAAGTTTTTATGGGAAAGTGGCTCTGCTAAAGAAAGACCTCTGTATGGAGACTATGAAGGGGACTATAAAAATAAAGAAGCCATATATTACAGCACCTGCGAGCTCATCATCAACATACTCTCACAAATTATTTCAGGCAAGGTGAAATATCCCTCTGGGCAGAATTTTTTTTGCCAGATGGTAAACCTCAAGTTCTACAAATTTTGAAGATTTTTTTTTTTTAAACACACTTTGACAATTTTGTGAAGCCTTAACAGTTCATATGTAAGTGTCAAGTAAGGACTGAGAATAAAGATATTGATTTGTTACTAATTTCTGAAATAAAAACCCACAGTGCTATTGCATATCTGCATTCTAATTCAGAGCAAACTTGGGAAGTCTGCCAATGTCCTGCATAACGCACCGAAGGCTTCAGTAGATGACAACTGATATTGCCCTCACTTTAACTCTTGGGAATCTTACTGGTAATTTCAAAACTATTAGAACTAACCACAGGGTATAATACTGGTGGCTGTGTGAGGAACATCATCCTCCTGCTTGTCTCTATACACATGTCTTCCAGGAAAGCCCTGTGACTAGCACTAAACCTTTTGAACTTCACAAAGCTTTATAACAACCAGCAGTTGTTAAGCTATACAGTGAGTTGGGTTATTTCTGTTCCTTTTTTTTTTTTCCTCCTCTCCTTTTGTGAAGTCTTCCAGAAATTGGCATATCTGGAAATGTATTTCAGGTCAACCTTGCAACAAATGCACAAACTCTGCTGGAGATAGAGTCAGCATTAATTAAGATAATGCACCACACAATCTTAGACTTCAAGGCTCATTACATGCATTTATTAGGAGAAAACAAAAACTGAAAAGGAAGTAAAAATGTTTCTTCAGGAAGACATTATCAGCCTCACAACTCAGCCAGCTAGGAATGCGTATCTATTTTTAGAGCTCTCAGTACAGGTTTATTCTACAGAGAAGCACAAGGACTACACGTTACCTGGGCCTCTCCTCCGCACACACATTGGCATGCTGGAAAAGCAGGGATCTTGTACAGGAGCCCTCAGGAGCTACTTGAGGGCAAGAGCTCATGTGCAGGCCAGGGCTTCGGCAAGGACCAGGGCACCAGCCCCAGGCCTCCTGCACCCAAAGAGTCTCCAACAGGAGAAGGGCACCCATCCCTCCACAGGAAATATGAGCACGCTGGGAAATCACTGATTTTCTGATCAGTTCCAGGTGTCTGCCATCACCTGGACGCACACTGATCAGCACAAACAGCCCCGCGACAGAGGTATCTGGTAGCACACACCTGGAGAGGAGCAATGGAGATGGAGCACAGCTGTGAGGAACCCTCGGCTGCTGCTTCCCTCACAGCAGGGCTCCTGGTCAGCTCAGGGTCAAGGCTCGGTTAGCAGAGCAGAACAGTGCACATCCAGGAACTGAACTGGTGTAAGATCACACTGCCAAACATGATTTTTTGCCTCAGGCCTTGTCCTTATTGCAGTATGTGCGTACAGCTCCCCCGTGGGAGCTGGGGCCCTGGAGCTCCTTTGCAGCCCGTGCCAAAGGGGTGCTGCATGGTGGGTCAGCACCCAAATCGGTAACCACAAATGTGACACTGTGCCCCTCAGTTCTTGCTGGGGTTTGACTAACTGTTGCCACAAACTTAAGCACCAGAAGTTCCACAGGTGACGGTAGATGTTCTTCACAGGAGGCACATCCAAGCTCATTCCAAGCCCCTATATTGAGGGCTATAAGAAAGATTTAATGCAACACAGTCTTTTTTTTTAGTACATTCAACTCACAAAACGGGGACAGTCTCCGTGATTAACCTCTTCCCTGCAATCACACTTGAAGTCACGCTTCGCAAACATCCCTCTTCTCCTCGGCGCACAACCGATACCCGGGGTTTTCTCCCCTGCGGCCAGAAAGGCCCCCCAGGCCAAGCGCTGCGTCCCCAGCGGCTGCGTGGCACCAACACGGGGCAAATGGGAGCCGGGGATGAAACAGACCCTAAATACCACAGCCGGCTGGGAGAGGAGGTCTATATGTGTGTATATATGTATACATGTGTGTGTTTGCATGGGTTAGGGCTCGCTGCGGGGCCATGAGGTGGCGCGAGGTGACATGAGGCAGCAGAGGCACCGCTCCCCACCAAAATGGCTCCTCGGGGCTCGCAGCCAGCAACCTGCAGCTTCTGCCTGCTGTGCACTGGCCTCTCTGATCCCTACAGCACGGGGAGGCACTCGGGAACATCCCGAGGGATCACAGCCATTCCCCGAGGGCCCATAGGTCCCCCCCACGCCACAGTGTGGGGGCTGCGGCCTCCTGGCAGGAGGAGGCTTCACGCACAGGCGGCCATCACTCCTGTGTGCCAAATGTCAGGTTGGGGGGCAGGGTTTTATTAAAATTCGTGTGTATCTCAATGGCTGAACAAGCAGCACACCTTCGGGGATGTTTTTCAGCGAAATGCCAAAAGGTGTGTGTTTAGGTTTGTTGTCTCTGATGCTGTTTATAAGAGCTCCATAAGAGAGGCCACCGTGAGGCACAGGCCTTGGTGAGCCAGGCCGTACGGCTGCTACCGTGGCTTACAGGCTGTGCACCATGCTACTCTATCAAAAAAAATAATAAAAAAAAAGGCTAATTTAGAGTCTCAGCGAGTCCGCAGATGCCTCATTGTATCATGGCCATTTAGCTTCCACTTTTCTCATGCCACAGTCAGATATTGTGAAAAATCAAGTTCCATTTACAGCAGCCATTGTTATCCCTCAGAGTGGCTCTTCGTGCTACTACTGATATGTTACAGACTATTAACAGTAATTTAGTTTTAAATGCCAGTGCGTGCCAAGCATTCAGGATATGAATGCTAACAGGGTGAAGTTATGCAGGTGTAGAGCTTAAAGAAAAAAAAAGAAATGAAAATTCACAGGATCTGAATGCCAGCTCTTTGAGGGAGGACAAGGAGGACGGGACTCGTCTCCCTGTATTTTAGCTGTCTGAAGTCAGTTCTCTCCCCAGCAGCAGAAGGCCATGCCCCTCTGGGGTATCTGAGGGTAAGTGATGGAAAAACAGCGGTATTTATAGTCTTGCACTGCACATAGCAAGAACATGAACAATAATTTATGGCGATTACTTACTTATCTTACAGATAAGATCTCCANATTTTAGCTGTCTAAAGTCAGTTCTCTCCCCAGCAGCAGAAGGCCATGCCCCTCTGGGGTATCTGAAGATAAGGGATGGAAAACAGAGGTATTTATAGTCCTGCACTGCACATAGCAAGAAACAATAATTTATGGCGATTATTACTTATCTTACAGAGATCTCCACAGCTTTACGTAGTCCCGGGCAGGCTGAGACCCACCCTGACGGGCACAGGGAGGCCTCGGGCGCGCCGAGATCCCTGCCGGCCGGCCTGGGGGTTTCTCATTCCTGCGGTGACTTTCCTGACTCTGCTTCTCTTTGCTCTCATCTCCTGCTCGGGTTGTTGTAACTCTGCGGTAAAAGGACTTTCTGTGCCCTGTCGGCATTTTCGGAAAAGGAGCACAGGGTGATAAGTAATGAAAAAAAAGAAGCAAAGTCCAGTAAGTAGACACCAGTGCTCTCAGGGGGACATGGTCCCATTGCTGTTCCATTTTCTCAATAAACAGCCAACAGACTCAACAATATCAGGAGCACATAAGTTCAGACGCTGGTGGATGCTTAACCACCTCTGAAAACACACTTTTCGCAGTTCTTCTCCATATTCAAAACTTAAGTCTAGAATTGCCATATCTAAAGTAAACCAGTCCAAGATTTGGTCAAGGAACTCTTTAACTTATTAAATCACTAGTCACCTTATTTAATATATTCAGACAGGCAAGAAAGCATAAATGATGCCAGAAACATAGTGTCTGAACCACTTCCTACTCTTTTCTTTCTACCTCGTTCTGGCTCAAGTGGGTGTTTTGGGCAGACCAGATTTCCGCAGTGTAACTGCAGGGAGAAAATTGATTATCTGACCTTTGTACCCTATTTTGCTCCTACCATGTAAAATGAAAAAAAAAAAAATGAGAAGTTAATTTTGTGAAGCTTGGAAGTGCCTTTTGATAGACTCTGCCAGCACTGAAATGGTTACTGTACATTGAAATAGCTCTTCACCTTTTTATTCAATGTAAAAGGCAAAAAAAAAAAAAAATGCAAATACGAAGCAATGTGTCAGTTCTGCTAAATAAAAATGTGCACAGTAAAACTAAATCACATATATTGAAGTGTTATTTTGGTTTTATGGAAATGTAATCTGTGTTGTGACATTTGCATTTCATATAACTGCTATGGATAACTAATCTTCCAATGCCTTGCATACCATTTTGTCACCAAAAAAAGTAATACTGTATCATCTGTTTCCACCTGTAAACTAGAATATTCCATGACAAATGTATGAGCATCAATTGTATAAATTCACTCAAGAGTCAATGGAAAGCATGGCTACATTTAATAGAAAGATTTCTTTTTCCCTTAAACACTACACAGTTATTAGAAGATTCTATAGTTTGGTAGCAAATATAAAATTACAGCTTCAAACGGCAGAATATATGGATGTTTGTATGCATTCTAGGTCCTTTTAAGTGAAAATTAAGTACTTCGATATATACTGCCAAAATAATGTGGAGCCTTAGCTGGAACCTTTTGAAATTACAAGTTTTCTGTTCCATGCCCAAAGATATTTTGAATTATGTTAGGTGCTAGCAAAATGCGGTACTTAAACACCAATCCTATCGAGGTACATTTGGTAATCTGTTATTCTTTCACTTTTTCTTCCTCATTTCTTTCATTTATTTCTTCATTTCCTTTTGTTTATCTAATTCTTTCCCAATAGACCCCAAAGTTCCAATCTCAGCAAACGCCCCCGGAGGAAGTTTTAGCAGAGGGCTCGTGTCTGCCTTGGCCTCCATTAGGCCTCGACCTCACAACACGAGTATGAACAAATGCGCCCAGATCACCCGCTTCGGAAATGTCCCGACACACGGGGGTCTCCAAAGCGGTACCGCTTGCGAGCCAGCCTTGGGATTTCGCTCCCAGCCCTGGAAATCACTTAGGCAGCTGCCTGGCGTGATGGGCAGCTCCGCTGGCATCGCTCAATCCCTCAGTGGGACGAGAAGTAGCCAAAACCTCGCATGCTGCAGCACAGCGTCGGGGGCCGCCGGGTTAGACACGGCACTTCGAGCGCTTCATTGACTTAGCAGAGTTTTCACTGACTTTCAATGAGATTTGTGTTCTGTAGGTATTCAGGGACATTTCAGAAAGGTAAATCTGTGCCTAAAAATACAGTGTGGCCTCGAGATACCTCTTTGCATAGGTTACTGAAAATCAAACTAACAAGTAAATATTTTCTTGGCATAATTAAGTAACATCAGCTTTAAATTCAAATGCATTTGTTTTCTTGGGAGAATTGTGTTTTCCTATCTGTTCTTAAAGCCAATGCAAAAAGATGTCAGTTCTCTAGAATATAGTTTTCTGCAGTTGCAGATATGCTATATCTGGGATTCATTTCTGTGCTAGGTTAGAAAGAGTAGCAGCTTCTTAAGCTCAGATGTGTAAGTGCCCCCATTTACACCCTAGCATTGCAAAAATAGGTTTTTGTGCATATTGCAGTCAATATAAATGCACAAAAGAGAAAGGCAAAATAGAAAAAAATACAATTCTTATATTAGAAAACTCGGTACTTACCTAGTGATAGCAGCTGGAATGAGAATGGCTGAAAGCAATAAAAATCCATTTTACCATTTAGTACAGTTTGTCAGAGTAGAGAAATGGGATTGAATTTCAAAGCCACAGGCAAGCTGGCAGAAATCTGTGCTTATGCAGTTGATAGATTTTTTTTTCTTTTTTTTTTTTTCTTATTTACAACTCTTTTGATAAGCCTTCAGCAAGTTACATAGGTTGTTCTAGTTGTATCTCCTTTGACTGGATTAGAATACTTGATGACAGTTTGGATAAGTTTGAGGCAGATGGTTCTTGACATTTTTCATGCCATCAGTTACAAACCATGCAAGGAAACTCTTTCATCCTTTGTTTATCCTTCACTTAGAAGCCACTATAGTAGATCGTTAAACTTTCATTTTTCACAGTGCTGATTAAGGCATACTACAAGGCAGATGTTATGCAGCACCATTTTTAACAATTTACATTTAGCACCAAAGCCTGCTTTGTACTTGTTCCAGTGGATCAATTCACATTTCAAAAACTTCAAGGTCAACCTCTAAGCATTGCTACTCTGTTGAACAACTAAATGTTTCATAAAGTTTTTCCCTATCTCTGTAGCACTCAAAAATATGTGCTGGCCACTGTGTTTACGTGTTTGTATCTGCCAAAAGGAATACAACTATCTTTTGTCCATCTCTGATACAATTAAATGACAGATACAGTTTTATGAAATCCAAAGACTTAAACTGCACTGAGCGAAAGATTACAATTTCAACCCAAAGTAGGTCAAAAGGATTCCTCATTTATTTTCTGTATCAGCATTGCAAAATAACAAGTAATTACTATTGCAGTGCAGTTGGTCTTAATTTACATCTGATCGGGCAATAACATTTCATGGATAAAAATGTTTACTGTTTTACCTCACATCTTTATGTGCATATTTTATTTATGATTATATAAATTATATACTTCCTAGGGAAAAAAAAAAGAATAAAAAAACCCCTCTGATAATAGCTACATGTAAACAAAAATGGGTAAAGGCACCTTTAGAGCTTAACAAAACAGCAATAATGATGAAACACAATAAACTAAAAGTAATACATGGCAGCCTTATTTTTATAGGCACTTTATGCTCTGTGGAAAGGTTGGAGCATTTGGAGATATTTGAGGCCATCCTTAGGTGAGGTAACTCCCCTTGTTTTACATGAAAACATGAAATTCCCCATGCATTTTAGTGGAGTTTGTCTCCGTCAGTAGTGGTGGAGTGGAAGGTTTTTACTGGTGCAGGTTCACCCATGGCCAGTAAGGAGAAAACAAACGCATGGCAATGGAGGAGCAAAGTTTTAATGCTCGTTCTCAAAACAGCATGAAATGGGACAAAGACTAAATATGACACTTGAAAGCATATGTACCTAAAGGCATGCCAGCTGACCAACGCGAATCTTTGAGAAATTCATTTGGAAAAATTTGGGGGATTTTGTTTTGGGAGGTGTATGTCTTTTGTTGGCAAATTAAGCTGTAGCAGTCTGCCTTAGTAATTATTATTGCTGTGAAGTTCTGCAGCAAAGATTAGCAGATTGAATTATAATTTCATCCTCGGATACCTCCTGATCCTGATCACACCCTTTTCTTATGCTCAATTTATTCTATTTTTTTCCCTGAATCTGTGCCATAAGGACTTTTCTATCCTAGTCCTAACTCCCTCAAGACTTCCCATCTGTTACTACTAAACCTCCCTTTACATCTAAAACTATTTCGTATCTGCATCTCTACCCATTATTCGTTAAATTAATATTTAAGCTATTTCTCAAATTAAAAATGTTTTTATCTGCACAGTCAACCTGAGTGAGGATCAAAAGTCAGTGAAAACTTGTTCTTGGATAAACATCTGTACTACTGGAAAAGTACTAAGTGCAAATCCACAATGTAAAATATTTTCTGCTCCAATCCTATGAAATCTCTATTTTAGTAGTACCTGGCAGTGCTGTCTTTTCATTTGAAGAATTACAGACACTGAAACTGTCAGTCATGTTAATGAAAATGTGGGAATACACAGATAACACCTAGTCACAACTCCTTAGTGCAGAAATCAACCTGGAAATCTTACAAAAAAAGACTACTGAATATCAAAAAAAAAAAAAAGACTTGAGCTCGTGTTTGAGTTGTGAATACAACTTGGCTTTAATATTTCCCCACCTAGACCCGCACCCCAGTCTGTATTTATGGACCCTGGAGCACACGAGGCTCAGTGCACTCAGGCTGTGCCGCTCCGCACTGAGAACCGGCCGTGCGGAGCCCTGCAGCAGCCATCGTCCTCCCCTTCCAATAGCTGCATCAGCAAAAATAAACACAGAAGATGGATGCGAGTGGAAAACGGTGGATTGCATCTTATTTTTGTTATATTATTATCCTGGCTTACAACGGTATTTATCATCCTACGGTTTGATTTGTTATAATTTCTGTTTACCTTTTATCTTCTGAGAAGAAAAGAGTATCAACCCTTCAAGGATAATGGAGAAGTGATGTTATTTAATTATTCCAAACTATCTCATGCTTTGGTACACAGAAGATAACAGTCAACACACTGCTACAAGTTTGCTGATATGCAAGCTGTGGTCAAGATAAAATATTTAGCAGCAGAAAAAATACACTTTATAGTGCAGCTGCTGTAATGGGATTTTAAATAAGGAAAAATAATTCTGTTTACTCTCAGTTTTCAAAATATGTATAAAGCTAAATTTATTCAGCCGTAAGTTAACCTGTTAGCAGCTGGAGAGAGGTGGATGGAAATGGTTGCACAGCTGTGGAACTGGCCCGTTTCCTCGTGCATATACACGCACTATACATGTCCTGGAGAGAGAAAGTAACAGAGTAACACATATCACAAAGAAATGATGATAGCACGGAAATGGTGAAAGAAAAGCTTAAAGCGATTGTGCTGTCATAGAGTCCTGGGGTTCGTCTCCAGGCAAAGTTCCCTGTGTAGAGTTACAGGTATTTGAATGTTTGGGGAAATAAAAAATAAATAAATAAATAAAAAATCATGGGCACATCCTTGGCTGTTGTAGACTGGCATCACTCCATGGAAATAAATGCACGGTGCCGGTTTATGCCAGCTGAGGATGACACTACATGGAAAAATCCAGTGGCACCTGCAGTTCTGGGAGGGTGAATAATTTATGAATACATGAAATATTCTGAATAAAATATTTCTGAGTATTTTTCCAATATTCACTGCATTCTAGTTCTACAGCCCTTTATTACCACCTCACAGTAGAGCTGTGACAATTACCATCACTTAGCAGCCAAACCTCCCCTCCTAGCACCCCTTTTTCTGCTCCTTCACCTACTACAGCTTTGCTGGAGGACTTCTTCAGTGCACTCTTCTCTGGCCCTTTTTTGACAGTGATGCGCAAAGGATAGACGCTTGGGCCTTCTCCAGTCAATGGACAAATACACTCTGCTGACTTCTCTAATTGTTCCGTCTGCACTATAAACATTATCTCAGCCCTGTCTAAAATTTAAATTCCTTTCTAGAACCAGCACCCTTCAAGTATTAGGTACGTTTCTCAACCCAACTGACCAGCCAGGGAAGGCAATGGTGAATGGGTACCAGAAACGTCCCTACCTGACACTGCTGGAGTCCTTCCTGTAGGATCCCATATATGCAAGAAACAAGTCACTGACGCACAAATTTGCTATAAACAACCGTGCAAGCAAACCTGGAAGTCAGGAAGAGAGAAAGCAGGGCTCGGGACATGTGCCTGGACGCTCATCCCCTCTGGGTGCAACTGCTCCTTTGCAAGAACAGAGCTTCTTCCAAGATGATCTATGGAAAGAAAAAAAAGAAAAAATGTCCAAGAACCTGTCTGCAAAACAAACCCAGCTTGCTGCAGTTCCAGCTGCACAGCAATAAGTCAGTGCAGTTCCAGACATGAGCACNTATGCAAGAAACAAGTCACTGATGCACAAATTTGCTATAAACAACCGTGCAAGCAAACCTGGAAGTCAGGAAGAGAGAAAGCAGGGCTCCGAACATGTGCCTGGACGCTCATCCCCTCCGGATGCAACTGCTCCTTTGCAAGAATAGAGCTTCTTCCAGGAAGATCTATGGAAAAAAAAAAGAAAAAATGTCCAAGAAACTGTCTGCAAAACAAACCCAGCTTGCTGCAGTTCCAGACATGAGCACACACGTGCACAAGTCTTTAATAGGGGAAAAAAAAGTCTGATAACAGTATTTTGACACAGCTGATATATGCACATGTACTTGGAGGTGTCACTACAAAGGATGGTGTGGTGGTAATTGCCCCAGAGGGAACTGCAGTGGCCTTGCCCAGCTCCGGCGCAGCCCTGGGAGGGCAACGGGGGCTTTGCACCGGACATCTCAGCCGGGATGGGAGCCCTGGTGTGGGGCTGCTGCCCTCCTCCGCAGCGGTCGGGGTGGACAGGGGTAGGGTTGGCACCTCCTTCCCCACCAGGAACGAGCCCTGGGCCTTCCCTCTTGGGGGCCACAGTGGAAAACGTAGCAGAATCAAAGGTTTCCATGGGCCCTGTGCCTCCTAATCCAGCCCCTTCAGCACAAACCGTTATCCTTGGTGCCTAATTTGCTTTTCTTTGGGAATTTTCGTACTTCTGTACAGTCTCTGCAGGCAGGAACTGTGTTCTCCCTTCCTTGCATGTGCACGATTTCCCATTAGTGTCCCCAAGATTTATGCATGCGTTTGAAGAGGAGAGGAGCCCTCTACGAGTGTTTTAACAATCCGAATAATGAAGCATTGTGCATCGGACTGTTAAAAATGGTTCTACACACTGTGTTCAATACACACTACTTGATTTCCAAAGCTACTCTGGACAGAAATGATTTAGAAAACAACTCACAAGTAAACTAAAGCTCTTCTAATAAAACAAATATTTCACAGTTCATTTAATCTAAGATATTGAAAAGAACTGCCAGTACTCAGGTACGTGACCTGAAGCACAGAACTTTATTGCTTTCTCCACAAGGGATTGGAAATGTCTGGAGTAAAACAGATGCTGCCGGGCAGGGCTTCCTGTAACCTAACAGCCATAGCCCAGGATCACTGCTCCTTTCCCAAGAAGTGGAGAAAACCAGCAGGGGAACTGAGGTCAAGATTTCACATCTTTGGGGATTTCATTTCTCAAATTACAGAGAAAATTCAAAATTCAAAACTAAAATCCAAAAAACTAAATGACTGAAATAAATCAAATGGTTGGTATTTGATAATACGAATTAAGAGCTTTCCATTATCTTTTTTTTTTTTTCCCCAATAAGAAGTTTCATTTTACTTCACTGGGGCACTCAGAGAGGTCCATGGCTCCTTCTCCCTCTCCTTATTTTTCCCTCTTACTTCCCCCTTCCAAGATTTGTCCTCTTCTTCCCTTCTTTTCCCTTCCATGAGACGCTTTTTCAGCAGGTGAAGGAGGATGAGCCCAGGCCGGGCAGTCAGTCTGCAAACAGGCAGCCCATTCCCCGCAGATGAAGTTCATGCCACACAGACAGCACATGCAAGGCCTGTGCCCAGGACGTTGTGTTCTGCATGGCCAGTTATGAATAAATAGAGATACAAATGTCAGACTGAATAGAGATGCAAGCCTGCTTCCAACCAACATTTTTTTTTTCCCTGGAAATAGCGTGGTTAGGTGTTAGCACTGCATACTGACTAGCAAACCATTTCACATTTTAGCACATTAATAAAACAACTTACATTCAAGGAACTACATCCCTGTGGTACTAATCCTAACAAGCCAATAATTTATCAAGCTTTCCCGGCTTTAATCTCTAGATGAACTGACATTTCTGCAGCTTTTGTCATGTAACTTCCGTTTTTCTTCTCCTAATCGAAAGCTGGTAATTTGATATGAGTGAAATCATAAAAAAAAAAAGAAATCCAGTAAGACTCAGTTCTCAAAATGCATGGAGATATCTAATTTCAATCAAAATTGATGGGTGTTATGAGCCTGAGTGCTTCTGGGACTATGAATCTTAGTATATATTTTACTGCCATGTAATAATCAATAATTCTCAAGGCTGGAGGACTCGCAATGCTCCAGATCCCCTATGAAGATGAGGGCACCTTTTAACAGATTTCTGTAAAGCAATTGAAAATGATTATTTTCTTCCTTATATATCATCATTTAAAAGTCACATCAGTTTCACATTTAATAAATACACATAAACAAGTATCAAAGTGACAACCATTGATTTATTCATCTCTGATTGAACAAATCTGTCTGGATAGACCATTCACAGATAAACAGACACCCATTGACGGCACCTTGAGGTAATCCCCAAGGTATCTGACGTTAATTCTTATCTTGGGAAACACAGTGGGGCTTCCATGAGGAAATAACAACAACAGTAATAATGTGTGGTACAAAGAAAAGAATCAGATAAAATTGATACTTTTCCATGTTATTTTAAATAATAAAACTTTTCAAGGGTTAAAAAATGAAAAAGGAATATAAAGCATTGCTATTCTTACTCTTAGCACAAGTATAAAATTCTCTATTATTCTGACTTTAAGTGTAATTTTCTAGCTCTTATTCAGTATAATCGCATGATATATTTGCAAGGTAATAAGGTGTATAGGTCATTAGCACCATGCAATCCAAGGGCAAGATAACAGGTTGGAGTTGCTGTCTTGGCATTTTGCTTTTTGCAAACTTGATCATGTCCCTGCATTGTCATAGACAGTGAGAAGAAGAAAAAAATAATTTATTAAGGGAAGGCTCTGTTTTATTCATATTTTATATCTCTTAAAAACTCAGAGATAGGTCTTCAAAACTCAGTAACAGGAGTTCACTTGCTGGCACACATAGCCAGGCTGAAGTGAGAGTTTTTTGGGGGAGAAAAAAAAAAAAAAAAGGAGCTCTTTTGAAAAATTAGGCCTTAAAACAAGGTTCATCTTAAAAAAAAAAATTAAAAAATGGTTTCTGCCTGGTGGAAAATTTGGAAAGAAGGAATTCATTGTACTGAACTAAAAGTAACTAGCACAATACACAGTCAACTTTTTATATAGCAGCTTGCTTACGAATGAAAAAGCAGCAAATAGCTCAAAAACATTATATACCTATTTGCACACCACATTTATAAATTTATAAATAGGAAATTGGTTAAACATTGAATAAGTTTGACTAAAAGAACCCAGTAGACTGTGAACATCTCTTAGCTATATTCACCTCGTGTAATTCACTCCAGTTTGCTCCATTAGTGAGGTGATGAGAGGAAAATGGTAGACACCAGCATGACAGGAGTCCTTTTATAGTGTCCATTTCCAAAGAAACCAAACCAAAATTTTCACTTTAGCTAGAAAAATGAAAAGGTAGGGTTCAAACTTCAAAGTGTCCAACATTTCTAGAAAAAGGATGGAAGCGAGTCATCATTTTTATGCTAACAAAGGTAGAAATAATGCCCTTTTTCTCTTATCTTCACAGAAAGACACGGCTATTGTTGGAACTATTGTGGATTTAACCTACATTTTGAAAGCTAGACTAGTTCCATACTGACAAATAACCACTGCACTTACCCCCAAAAATCCACACCATAGTTGTCTCGCTGCATAGCTCTTGGCTTGAGATGTTCATGGAAAGAAAGAGCCCTGCCGTACTTCTGCCTGCGGTAGCCCTGGGCTCACCTATCCGTGCAAAGCTATTCAGTATCCCTAGCTACCTGCCTTTTCTTCTTCCTGCGCTGTAAGAGCCACCGATACAATAGGGAGCATTATTTTTACACAGCTTGCCCGATTCTTCCTTTTATTAGTTTTTGAAGAATAAAACAGAGCGGTGAGGAAAAATGTATTCTCTTTCAAATATCTGTTCTTACGCTTCATGTGTTTGTAGCTTTGCAGTATTCTTGGCGTTCAGTTTTGAGTCTGAAAGTCTTGGGGCAGGTGTTCTCAAAATACTTCTGCTCGTGACAACATGAATCCTTTCTCCGTGATCGCCATTGCTTAGCAATTACCTTTGCTAATGAGTCTTCTGCAGCCTTCGCCTGGTTGCAGGGTCCACGGGACGTTCTCATGCCGCAGACCGAGGATGCTCTCCCCTGTGATCCTCGAGACCCAGCAATATGTCTTACAGGAAAACAGAGAAAGATCAGAGATGCTGATTATGTTCTGAAGTGACTCGAGTTCACTGAGCGGAGGTGGTGGCTGATTCATCCTGACAGAAGCCTCCCACACATGGAGCACTGCAACAGTTCTCAGTTCAGCTCAAGGACCGTTCCCTGAATGTGTCATTTCAATTGCGATCAAGTTGTCTGAATGAAAATAAGTATCTGCAGAGTTTACCGGTCTCTAGCTAAGCACAGAGTATTGATCTCCAAATAATTTCCTGTTTTATTTCTAAAATGCCCTGTTAGACTGGCACATGCAGTGATCTGCCACAGATCTGAAGATGACAGACCATTTTCCAACATATCTAGCGTGAGTGTGGTCCAGTGTCCTGTCTCCAACACTGATCTGGGCCAGAATCAAGGGAAATTTTTATGTTTGGAAAAGACCTTTGAGACCAATCGCAATCGAGTCCAACCGCAAACCCCTCAACACCAGCCCTGTCAAACCGTGTCCCTAAGCACCTCATCTGCACCTTGAGCACTGCCGAGGCCACTGCAATCAAGGCAGGACTGCACCATCTCCTGAGGAGGAGATGCCTGCTCTGACAGAAGATAGAAGAATGGGAGCCACGGTCATACACTTCCCAAAGCGCAGGAGTGAGGACTTCGAGCAACTCGCAGGAATTGGCAGGTCAGCCGCCTGAAGTCTCTCCATGGTGCTGGGTTAGGGCTCACGGGGTGGAAAAGGAAACTGCGTCCAGGAGGGTCAGTGCTGAGGCAACAAGGCCGATGTTCCCCCATCTTCTTTGAATGACTCCTAGTCTCAGCTTGGGCAATTTGGAAAAGCTCCAGGCTCCAGATCTCAGTGGATTATCAGTGGAATAGCACTGCTTTATGGCGTCTACCTATTATTTAAGAAATACAGCATTAGGTACTGATAAATCCACGGTAAATAGCTAGCTTCTGTACGGATCATACTTTCCCTAGATGGATTACCAATATAAAATACTCATCCTCTCTAAGATAGAAACAACTACTTGTAAATTGTTTGCCTGATGTGCAGGTATAAGTTCTAAAACTCTTAGTGTTAGGCATCCTGGGCTTAATATTGTATAAATCAGTTAGACACACATCTCATATACGCATGCCATGAATCACATTTAAGTAGTGGCCCTGACCATTTCTCACCATTAGCGTGAGATCGTACAAATTGCTTGTCAGCTGCCGAAGTATTTAAAATATTCAGTACACAACTAGCAAATTGTTACTAATGCTATATGTCAAGTAAAATTGCGCTATGAAACAAGAAAAAATGTTATACTCAGGCTGCCAAGCATTTCAGTTCAAGACTATGAAGTTTCTTTTATATTTCTTTTAACCAGGAAGAACTGTCCGTCTCATACAAAAATTATAGAACTTTTATTTATTCTGTTATAGCACACCAGCTTTTATCAGTAATTGGCCTAGATTCCGCAAATGGTGGGCACAATAATAGTTCAAATTAGGTTCCCGCATTACTGCATAGGTTAGTCAGGCACTTTGCAGAGTTACATATTGTGGCTAATGGCCCTCTATATTGCAACAAGGGGTATGACTGAGACTTACAGTGTTTAATTTCAATTTGTACTTTTCTTTTAATGGATATTTAAATATGTTTTTCTCCTGCTAAGTACATTTGCATTAGACATTCCTCATAAAACTTTGATATATCTCTTTTTTTTTTTTTTAATATATAATTAAAAGTTGCTGCAATTTTAGTAGAAGTACTAGTCCAAATTGATCTCTGATGTAAATCCAGACACATAGATTTACTGAAACAGCAATGGACCACAGTAGAGTCTTACTTAGCCATGAACACGTAGTTTGCCTCTCAATTGTATTCAACTTTTTCTGCAAGACTCCGAATAAAGATACCCATTTGCAAGTTTTAATGGTACTTGAAGACCTTCTGGAAAGAAGGGGTACTTTCAATAAGAATTAATCTTTCACTGCTACTAACGACAATCTATCTCTTTATTTATACACATATACACACACACAAGACAGGAAATATCACAAGACTAAATAAAACCTTTACAAAATATGCAAAATAGTATAATTATGCAAAGCTACAATATGGTGTGATTTGAAACAGGGCCAATAGTGAGGGCTAACTCTAATAAACAAGAAGTTGTAATAAAAAATAGCAGCAAGTGAATATGAGTACAACTACCATTCAAATGGAAGTACTAAATGCTTTATTCTCAAGGATGCTTTAACCTAAACATTAGGACATTTCCCTTATAGAGGTCTGGGCTTCTTTAATTGTATTTTTGGATATACATGTCTAGAACAAAGGGTGCATCTTCTTTCAGTGCTCTCTCTCTTAGCTCTTTATTTCAGACAAGCATAGCCAATAAAAAGGGGTTGAAACCACAGATTTCAGTCAACATTTCTTTGTCAGATGTATGAGAAATACAATTCATCATCAAAACAGCTGTGCTGCCAACATCTGTTCCACAGACATAATTAATCTAGAAAAATAGAGATGTACTGGTAAAGCTTGTGTCATTCATAATGGGTGATTTAACACAGATCTGCTGATATATGCCAGAGCCATACTGCACTCTGCCAACACGGAATATACAGGCTTTCTTACTATAGACAGACTGATATGGAGTCTGTTAGGAAGGCTTCTTGGTGCTACTTTGAAGAAAAGGGTAAAACAACACTCAGAAATTCTAGTTAAAAGATAGCTAACTCCAAGAGGATTTTCAGAAGAGCTTAGAGAACAAATGAAACCCCTGCAAAAGGAGATGTATTTATTTTAAAACAATATCAGCATTAAAATGGCACCAGCCTTTTCCTCACGCCCAAATAATTCTTCATTTCTCTTTGCAACCTACCGGCCAGCACCGTCTGCCCTTATTTACCCACATGCTAAATACTAGGGAAAAAACACAAAGATCATAATGCAGTTTCAACCAACTGATAAAGTGTAACCTAAATTGCATTCCTTCTGATTTCTGGGGGCAAATCACCCTCAACTTCAGCTAATGTGGCCTCCCAACCTCTTCTGTTCGGTGCGTGGGGCAGGTCTGGGGCAGGAGCAGGGGTGGGTGCAGCACGTTAGCACCAATGCACGATGGCATTAACTTTTCTCCTCTAATCTCTGTCCCCCTGCGACTTGCACATCCCTGCACTACGTCCTGCTGTTTTGGCTTGAGCTGTGCACCCAAATACACCCTTTGCGATGCCTGGATCTGTTACACGGTGCTGCAAGAGGTCACAGCCCACGCGGTCCCCGCGCCGGCCGCAGCCTCAACCGCAGATTGTTGGGGCAGCGACAGGCCACAGGCCAGCGCGCCGAAAGCCTTCTCCTGCAGGGGGGAAAAGCTGCCGGTGTAACAGCTGAGCACAGGAGGTGCAACCAGCAGACACCCTTCTCGCTCAAGTAACATGAAACCCTGAAGAAGAAAAAAAAGAAAGAAGAAAAAAAAAAGAAGCTGGAACTGTGTCAAGTTTTTTAACTTGCAAAAGCTCTTGTCAGTGCTGAACAAAGAAAACCAGCCGTTTGTGTTGCCAAGAGAGTGCTACCGAATTACAAAATAAAAGAAAAAGAGGGAGCCTCAGTATAAATATATAATGTGTGCGTCTCTATATGTACGTATACTAAAACCTAAATATTATAACTTTACTGCAGCTTTGTATTGTGTCTTAGGATACAAACTGTGCAAATACACACAAATATGCACATAAATATTCAGATATATGCATCAAATCTATATTGTTTCTACCTCTGTATTTTCCTCTTCTGTTTTTGATTACTCTTGATCAAAATAGCGCCTGATTCGCAGCCTCCTCTGCTTGCTGCTGCTTGGCACGTTCGGGCGCCGTGAAGAGCAGCCCCAAAGCCATAGTGCTGTCCCTAAAGAGCCGTGGGGGCATCTCTGCTGGGGGATGCATTCAAACACCTCTGACAAAATAGACCTTATCATGTTAATGTCTAATGATAACATGAGAAAAAAGTCTCGTGGCCCTGGGCTGGCTGTAATGACAGCGGCTGCTGTGGGGAGCCCTCGGGCCAGAATCCCTCACGGCCCCTCTGGGACCCAGTGCTGGGCCTGGTGCAAGTGGCTGCCTGCAACCCTGGCCGTGCTAGGGATCGAGGACTTCCTTATGGCTGTTGCAGTTTGAAGCTTCTGCTGCACGAACAGCAAATCATTTGCAAAAGCTGAGCATGTCATTCAGCTCACAGGCTGTTTACTTCGTTTTCTGATGCTTAGATAGGAGAGATTTTGGATGCCGTAAATACAACTGGAGCACTACCTGGCGGACTCGTCTGCGCCTCTCACCCCCATCTGCCACGCGGTCCCGTTCACAGCATCAGCCCTGACATGTGCTCTACTAGGTTTGTTTTCCACTGCCACGGGGTGACTAGTTTAAAAAGTGAAGCTAATTTTTAGGGGAAGGGCTCTGTGAAGTAATGCGAGGAGACAGGTGTATGCAGGCGCGGGATGAAGGCAGAATATTAATACATTACTCTGACAACATTGATGAAAGAATTGCCTTTAACACCTTTGTTGTGCCAGGCTGCTGCTTTTCTGTTATTAGAGAGCAAATGCAGATCATTTGTGCTGATTAGAAGTTCCTGTAGCTCTTTTTATTTATCTCACACTTGAAATCATAACACTCCGTTTGTGACAACCTAATTGTCTCCATAGAAACTAATTGCGTTCTCATGAAATCGAGCATTTGCACAATATTTGGACCCTGTTTACTGAAAACCTGGTAAATGCGCACACCACACAAACTGTCACACAGACACCTACAAACCATTTCTGTAGGAATTTCTTAAACCAATACTGCTTTCCTTCTCTAACCAGCCATATCTAACCAAGTAAATCATTCTCTGCCTTCAGACCGAGTGAACTTCTCGGCCATTCAGCTGCCTGGTTTGTTATGCTGAGGTGTAGAAATGTTCAACCTAAGCTGAGTGTTAGGTCTCTGATTACTCTGAATCTGACACATAACACTGACTCACAAACCAAGAAGTACATTGTGAACCCTATATATTAAAAAAAATCAAGTTGAAACTCCTATTACTATTATTTTACTTCTGTTTCTGATTTGAGATCTATAATCACTGGGAAGCTCTTCAGCTAACATAGCTCAGCCTTGCCAAGAAACTAGATTCAAAGCTCAAAATCTTGAATAAATAAGTTCAAGAGGCTTTAGGAAAGGGTGGATGCTTTTCTTTAACAAATTCCACTGCAAAAAAAAAAGTATTAAAATGGGGCTGTATTCCTTTGTTACATCAATATCTGGAATCGTTTTGTACATATCAGTCATCAAGTGGGATTCATCTCACTCAGAGCTATTCCAAGGACTCCCTTTACAGCCAACAGACCTCGATAGGTACTGCCAGATAGAGCGCCGCCCTGCGTATCTACAACATTTATCTCACAGTATGGTTGCAACAAGATCCTGATTAAGCTCAAAACTACAGCACGTTGTCCTGCCCCACTGACCTGGGCAGCCCCACTGGTCATACAGCTGTGCACGGTGCTCCAGATGTGGACACGAGGAGGAGATTCCAACATTCCCAGTGCTTTAGCAAGGGGCAGGTTGCAGTTTTGTGCAGCTCTTCCCAAACACATTGGCTAAATTTTTCATCTCTAAACAGTGACAATTTGTTATATCTCTCAATAGAAAATGCACTGCATAGTTTGTATGGGAAGAGGTGGTTTCATTTTTCTGAGGATAGGTAAAATAAAGAGGACTGGGGAAAGATATAATTCTTTAGCGTGTGATGATCAGTGCAACTGGTCTACCTCAGGACAAGCCCACTTATATATATGATAGCACCATATGATGCTGCCTTAGATACTTGCCAGAAAAGAAACAGATGGTGCCAATAAAAGGCAAAAATGAACTTGATTCTTCCATAACAAGGCAATAAAAACAGCATAATATAATTATTTTCCATTTGCTTGTCAAGTCAGGTCATAACACATAGGGAAAAAGGGTGAAAAAAACAGACAAACCAGCAGCTTTGATGTCGTCACTGTTGTTTTCTGGAAAAGAGTTCTCAAAACTTCATAAATCCTTTTTAGCCCTTAGTTTGCTCTGCTTCGGAATTTAGACAGGATGTCAGGGTAGGGTTACAGACCAGATTATAGTTCGCTTTGCTGCCAGGTGGATGTGGGCTGGAGAAATAACTATAAACTTCATCTCCATGCATCTTATTTATCTCTTTTCTCATGTATTGACAGAATACATTTCACAATGCATCGATTGAGTGTTTTTCTTTCTCTCACCCTCCTTCCCCCTCTCCCATCCCAAGGATCCCGTTGGGTATGTGAACATTTTTCTTTCTGGCTTGTGAGTTCATCCCGCACACCTGCAAGAGCAGGAGCTCTCAGTCACAAAGGGCTGCCAAAGCTCTCGTGTCAAGGAGGAGACATAATTTGGAGCATCCTTTTCAGCTTCATTAATAACAAAACACCTGTGAGCCAGGGAGTTTAAGAGATTGTGTCTTCATCATTTATGAATCTTCCTCCCTGCTGTGGCACTTATCTTTCTGCCAGTTCAACCTGGCACAATTCCTCAGCATCCAAAATTTAAAAAGAACCAGAAAAAAATCCCTTTACCTCCAGTGAAAGTGGAGTAGATGGGGAAGGCAGGATGCTGGGAGAGAGCAGCATCCAGATCTAAAAACCTAACCTTGCTTCAGCTGAAAAGTGATGAGCCTTGACATGGCTCTGTTTATTCTTAGTTTGTCACTGTTTTTTTTTTTTTTTTTTTTAAGGAGAATGAAATGATGGCCAAGGGAAAAAAATCATAAAGACTCCAGCACTGAAATGGAAAGCTTCTCTTCTCCTCCATGTTACCATTGCCACCCTAGAATGCTGCATTTAATGCTTGTTTCTGATAGGTGAAGCAGTGGTGGCAAAAGCACAGCTGATGAGTTTAGCATCGTGCAGTGATTTGTTCAAGGGAAGAAGTGCTGTTAACACATTCCCTCCACAAACGGTTAAAGCCTGTCAAAAAAGATTTATTTGTAAAAATTATCGCCTTCCCGGGGAAGCTTCGAGGAACGCTCTCCAAATGCTCCACTCAGAGGCTCTACCAAAGGAAGGGCAGTTGATTTGCAACCAACCTAGCAGCAGCTACAGCACGCTGTGGTTCCTTTGACCTCCGAGGTCACTTGGGTAACTATCCCAGGCTCCCTGGCACAGAGATTGTCTTTTGATATGGTCTAAATTATTGCCACTCCCTTTGAGCCTTTTGACATTCTCTCAACACAAATGTTAAGACCTAGGAGTCCTTTGGTAGACTACAGAGCTCCAAGACATCAGAGATCATTAAATAAATCAATTTACATCTCACATTGTGGTTCGGCAGAATGAAATATCCTAAAGGCCTGGGAGACGTCCCTATCTACCTGTCGCTGAAACAACAGCAACCGCCAACTGTAGCTGAGGCTATAGCACAGCATCATGAAATCTTTGAAAAGAACAGAGACTGCATCTTGAAATGAGAAAGAGTTAAAAGACACTAAGTGGCAAAAGTGATTGACCAAATTACCCTTCTTTGCCTTTGTAAAAAACAAAATATGGATTCTCCAATGGCTTCTGCGTTTACCTGGTGGTTTAGTGTATATGTCTTATTTTCATGATGCAGATGCTCTGCGCCTCATGGACTCTCATCTTTCATGGACTCTGTTGGGGGAAAAAAATCTTGGTTATGTAAAATCTGGCAATTTTTTTGATGTCCGGTTATGCTGATTTGGTATGCAGTATTTGCTTTGGAGGCATCCCTTGCAGCAGTAAGATAGTAAAAACAATTGTTTGGACAGCAAATCTTGCAAAGAGTTGATATATCACTAATTTCCCCACTGTGGTGGTAACTCAGTGAAAGTGGTAGGACCTTCACCACACAAGGACAACATCCACAGAGGCATCGATGCTCCTCCATGGTGAAGACTCCCTAACTGCGTGCTACGGTGAACGGGATCACCGAACGGTTGAGGTTGGCAGGGACCTCTAGAGATCATCTAGTTCAGCCCCGCTGCTCCAGCAGGGACACCCAGAGCATGTGGGTGGCATTCAGGTGGGTTCTGAAGATCTCCAGAGAAGGAGACTCCACAGCTGCTCTGGGGAACACATTCTACAAGCAGCAAAGTGAGAGCAGCCACTACTCACAGCCCAGGGCTTCATCTTACAAAGGGTGCCCTGAACCTGCACCTCAGAGCTGATGTACTAGTTCATTAATAAATGAAATCACTGCACATAACCCAAAAGTGAACAAATGTGGCTTCAGGACACACCTGATTTCAAGCTCAGATCGAAAGCCAAAGAAACTCAGATGAGACCTTTGGTCTTTTATCTCATGGCCAGAACTGAATATCCTTCTAAAAAATTAGGAAGACTGTATTGATTTGCCAGTTGGGGAATCCGTTTTCTGCTAGTGTGGTCCTTAATGGCTAGTGGCCATGGTTTTGGGGAATCAAGTTTCAAGAATCTCCCATGCAGGTTTGCTGGTAACTTTGGGAACGTGCGCATTAGAACTTCACCTCAGTAAAAAATAAAATAAAATAATATTCATGCAGTTCTTTTATTCTTGTACATTCACAGGTTCAGTTGCACAGTATATTGAACTTCTGGATAGAAAAATCAGAGCTGCTTCACACAGTAAGAAATCCCACTGCTGCACTAGTCAACACAGGCAGTTGAGGTAGCTTAGCACGGAGCTCTGAGTCACTGCTCAAGTCTAGCTTGCAAACTAAGCTGCAGACTTTCTTCAGTGTCTGTTCTTTTGGAAAAATAATCATCATAGAATGAATGCAGCAAGATCCTAGCCCAAAGGCTAAAATGAAAACATAATATTGAAGAAAGAAGACAAAAAGAAAGGAAGAGAAAGCTAGTGAAAAGATAGGATCAGAAAAACAGCAATGAATCAAAATTAAAAAACAGCAGTTTGGTCCAGGGCATCTCTTCTCGCTCGAGTAACTTGAGACCTTAGGAAGAAGCAAGAATCCTCCCCAGCGTTTTAAGTTACAAGCACCTTTGTCAGCTCCACACAAAGAACAAGGCAGTGCTGCTGAATTAATAAACAAGAGACAGGCAGAGCCTTTACATTTACCTATAATCTAACTACATAAAATATTCTGCCTGTGCAACACATTTAACCCTCTTTACAGAAAGGGACAATTAATGTGACGTCTCCTACACTGCTCTGTTTCCCACACACACAAACATACAAAACAGAACAAGTTCTGGAAGCTTTTGGGCTACTTGCTGATACTGAGTGTTTTTCCTCTAAATAACATTGTATTAATTGAATATAACATTATTGAAAGAAAAACATTCAGCATGAAGAAGAGATATGGACTTGATCTGAAGGGTGATAGTTGCTAAAATTTAGGTGTTAAGCAGCATTTGGGTCTACTCACCTGACCTCTAGCTACTGGTTCAAAGCACGTGGGACTTAAATCAGCCTTGTCAGCCCAAATCCCCAAACTGTGAGATCCTAAATGCCCACATTGACCTAAAAGAGACAAAAGACCAAAACGTAGGAAGTACAACAAACAGGTGGCCAATCCACAAGTATCATCTCACCTGCAGCCTAAGCATGAATCCCTGCCTCCAGGCTTTACTGGCTGCCTATATTTTTTATTATTTTATTTTATTTTCCCCACAGTGTTTCCAAGAGTTAAAAAACAGAAGTTTTTTTAACAAGAAATTCATACACCAGCAAGGCAAATACAGTTGGGAAACGTGACATGCCCTTCTGTTCTATGTACATTTGTCATTAACTTACAGGAATACGCTGGAAGAAAAAAAAAAATAAAGCTGCCTTTGGTGATTGAGCAGAGCAGCGATGCAGCCCTCCCGAGCACAGAGGTGAGAACCATTCCCAGCCCCTACAAAGATCAAGTGCTGGGGCAGCTGCTGAAAGAGGTACTTGACCAAACCCCTGAACTCAATACTCCCAGGGCAGGGGGAAAACCAGGTATTTCTCTGCTGTTGTTTATATTAGTGCCCTGATATCTCAGATGGTTTAATTCAGTACAGCTTAATTTGTCTTCAATTTAGCACAGTTTCCTTGACTTCAGTCCAGCTGGGCTGATTTATTCCAGCTAACGAGTTGGCCCCATTCTAGTGTAACTGGTGAAAACTATTATCCCCTGAAAGGACTGTCATAAATAAAAAGGTATTGAGAGACCTGGTATGAAATACAGAGTGTTGATATACTGAATGCTTGCAGTATTTATAGCAAAGACAGCTCACTCTTTCACTGCTGTGATTATAAGCACCTTTTGTTATTACAGAGCAAAAGAAGAGCATCTTTGTTGCTTGGAAGTCCATGTGCTCCTCCTATTTATTTTGTACTTGAAGTCCTTATCCTTAGTTTCTGACAACCTAATTATCTCCATGGAAACTACCCAAATTGTCATGAAATAGAGCACTTACATAATATTTGGACCCTGTTACTTAAAACCTACTAGGTACTCATATAATACAAACTCTCCCTGCCAACAAATTTCATAGGCACCTCTTGCTTTTCCTATCCCTTTTCATTCAAAGTGCTTACTTATTGCATTACTTATTACATTAGGGCTTGAGAAACATCTCATTTTTTCAGCATAAAGATGAATTACAGTGGTTTTATATTCATGTGTATAGATGCCCACCTAAACTAGGTTTATGATGATTTATAGTGCAGTGCAACATACAGAGGTTATCACAGAAAACAAGAACTGTTTTATAAAAATGTATTTTCAATCTTAAAACTGAAAACACAAATCTAGCAAGCAGAATATTTCCTACTATGAGTTAGGAGTTCATGTCATGGAAGCTTAACAACAAGGAGATAATTCCTAGAAAAAGAAGATCAAGTTTGGGAGTTCTATTAAAGTATTTTTTTCCTCTGGTGCATTTGAAAATCCCACTGCATGCTATTTGCTATAACTTTGCAAGGACCAATCCTATTAGGCTTTCCAGTAAGTGCTCACAACTTCCACCGAAAGATCAGTTCTCCCTTCTCAGAAGATATTTCATAAATTAATGGATCAGGGTTTTCCTAGTTAAGTTGCATTCATCATATTTTAAATTCAGTGCTGCTTGGATTGCATAAAGATCCTTGAATATTTCACAATAAGAAAAAAAAATCATATATATACATCTCTCTAGGAGTAGAAGTGAGTGGGAGCTGTGTGGTAGGTACCACACATCAGTGAGCCATCTAAAGGCCAAATCATTTTTAGTGGGACTTTCCTGAAGAACTGGTTGGACAGGCAGACAGCATTACCAAAGAGGTGGGTGCTGAAGGGTTTGAGAAAGTCTGCTCAGCTCTGAGGCAGCAGTGATGTGTGTTGTCTTGTGCCCCTCTAACCTTGTAAGAACTTAAGAGACTTTTTGGAGGGGAAAAAGCAGGAAATACTAATTTAAACTTCAGCAAGAGACAGAGCTAGGAACAAGGAAAAGGTTTTGAGGTTTGGTCTCGTGTATATTGGGAGACCTGAGGCTGCTAAGATGAGTGAAGGCATGAAGAAACTGGGTAGGGATCTGAGAGGAACTTCACTAGGGAAGGTTCAGCAAGGAATTGTGCCTGGAAAAACATAGATTGTCTTGTGTTAAACAATTACCTGGAATTCACTGGCTAAAGTATTGCAATTTTGGAGACTATTTCAGGAGAATAATCACCTAAATATTCTAATGCTTGGTGTTCCAGGTGAATATGTAACGTATTTTCCCCACCTCCAGAGCTGGTCATTTCTAAAGCTGTCCTGGGCTCCAGTAACAGCAATTTCACCCCACATTTTATTTAGTAAATTGCACTGAGGTGCATGAAACCTCCCCAGGATCTCTGCAAACGTGGCTATATATCTAAAGACAACTGTTACCTATGGATCATTATCTATTCTATTACTCAGTATCTCCTATTCATGACCATGTCATCTCAGTAAAAATGAAGTTGCTTTGCATTTATATGCCAAGATGTTCCAGAATGTATGAAATACAAATATTTCCATAAACATAATTTGCTATTCATATAGCAGGTTATATCATTCATATAGTGCCTTTATACCAAACAAAAAACACATCTGGAAATTTAAACAGCTCCACAAGCACCAGGTATTTTTGTCTGAATATATTATTTCCTGAATCTACATATTATCTTCTTCTGGGCTGATGGCTAATGGCTGAGTCTGAACTATCTGAGAGGCTCCATCATCCCTCTGAAGTTTATACTAACTGATTCAGGAAAACAAGAGGCTGGGCAGAAGTTTGTCTGAAGCTCGAGATGGGGAGCACAACTGCTTGCACACACCGTGTGGCACCCAGCACTTAGTGTGTGCAGATCCAACCAGCTCATCGTATTGTAAAGCCCTTCTGCAATGGGAGCCTTCTAAACCCCTTTTTCTCTCTCATTCTTCAAGATCATGCTCCAAATGTTGACTGTGCAGTCAACAGGATGTGTGCAGGATGGCAGGCAAGTGCCCTGTTAGTTTTGCACTCCCCAGATTCCACCTACTTCAAGATAAAAAAAGAATTCCAGCTAGTTTCCACATAGAAAAGGTGATGCTGGAGGAAGAAGGCAGCATTTTCATGGATTTTTTTCTGCCTAAGGTTTAAATATCAAGCAATATTTAATAATAAAAGACAAGATTCTGTAACCTTTAACTTGTTGTGTAAGAGCCTGAATTTCCTAAAGTGTCTTGAGCAACTCAGAATAGAAGTTGTAGAGTCAGGCACAGAATGGTAAAATAATAACTATAATTCAGAATAAAGAACATCAGAGATGATACATCTGTCTCTAAAGGAAGACATTTTCTGGCATTTTAATAAAACAGTTCATCATGTAGCTGTGTTGTGATTCTTCCAAAATCTGCTTCTTTTCCTCAAAGAAAAATTTGACATTATCTTTTGCCATAGCTCATTATACTTAACTGTGACGTGAGAGAAAGCCGTCACACATGAGTAATGCATCATCAATAACAGATGATGAGAGACTATTGGTGGTATCTAGCTTTATAAAAAGATTTTGTGGATAAGTGAACATATATTTAATCTCCATTAACTTTTTTCCCTACAATTTGGAGTATAAGCTTCACTGTCACTACAATACTAAAACATCATTTATCATAAGAGGAACAAAAGACCAAGGTACTGTTTAAAGATGGTAACATGAAAGGCTTTGGGAGCATTTCATGCTTTCAGCCTCATTGTTCTGACTCCTCCTTTTCTCGGTTATTTCTGTATATTCTATATTACACTGTCCAATGGCATAGCTAATCTGGAGGTCAGCATTTAATATATTAATTCATGCCAAAACACAAATTGCTTTCTCAACTCCAAGCTTTTCCTGAGTTTTCATAGCAGTTTTACTAAACAGGTGAAGCTGTGTGTCATTTATCCTCAGTGTCACTGTATTGTTTAATAAACAATACTTATTTTCCTGTCTTTCATGCTTTTCTCCAGAGACCTCAGAGCATTTCACAAATAATTATTAACAACATGCTAATCAGGCTCATATTTTTTATTCTCATTTTACCAATAGAAAATCAGAAACTCAACAGTTTTCTGAAACCGTATAGTAAGCCTGTGGTAGAGTTAAGGCCAGAACCTGTACCTGCAGTTGTCCAAGCACTACGCTTTCCACAGGAGTTTTTGCACACTGTTACATGAGCCTTATATCAGCCTGGACTTGTTTGGCACAGTTTCCTAAGCTAGTAATTTTCTAGGCAAAATGAGGCAGAACACTGAAATCTCCCAGGATTTTGTGTCTAGCCATAGGTATGCAAAGTATTTATTCATGCATTGACATGAATGGTTTCTACGTAGGCTAGGAGAACTCATTCTTTTCTGCATCTTCATTTTTTTCCACCTCTCACCAATCCAAGAGAACTTCAACTTGAGCATTTTAATGGAGAATACATGAAAGGGCCACAGTGCTGCCCAGCTCCTCAACAGAGGAGCTCCATCTCCGCTCCTGGTTTCAAAGTAGACACCAACCTGAATAAAAGGACATATAAAGAGAATAAAACTTATTAGGAAATAAAGCATATTTTAGATGAAGTCAGCTGTTGAAAGCTTTGTCTGAAGGAATTAGAGATAAGGATAAAAGACCTCTACAGCATGTAAGACAGTTCAAGAATTTCATCCATATCCAATGTACTCCATCTATCCACTAATAGTGTTGTTGTTGCTCCTCTCCCCTCTGTAGAATCATTTCATTTTTAATGGAATAAATACATAAATTTAAAATCTGAAAGATTCCCTGCAGCCATTAGCTGACTATTGATAATGTCCATATATTCTCCATGAAATATGTCTCCTTACATACCTTAACTTTCACAGGTCGCATGGCAGAATAAAACAAGATTACAATGGCATTGGAAACTGAAAACAAATTTCTAATCTACAAAAGGGTTAAGTTTACTCTGTGTTCATTATTGTCTTTTCATGTGATTTCTACTTTCATACCCTCATATACAATAAAAAGAAAACAACAGTAACCAAAAAATAAAGACCTGGACCTGCCAACGTGTCTGCCCCCTATTTTTGGGTCATCTACTGTAGATACTACTTGACCTCACAAGCTAAAGGGTACTTGTTTTCTCTAAGGGTCATACCTTGTTATGAAGGTTGTTTGGGCTTGAAGCATCTGTAGGGAAAAAAAGAAGCTTATAGAATTGTTGTTCTCTTGTTCTAGAGTGTTGTAAGTAGAGGCAGATCAAGATCCACCCTCTCTGCTTGTAGGGAGCAAGACGGACTTTCTTGAGCCCTCCTGAGTACCTAAATCAAGCAGAAAGCGAGAGCACGAGCGAGTGGAAGCTGCAGAATCAAAGATGCAGCCTGGGACATCATCAGAAGTTACTCTCCTAAGGAGACACGGCTAAGTTGGAAATTGTCGTGGAGACAACATCCAAGCAAACAGAAAGTAAATAATACATTAGAAATAAGATAGTGGGGGAAAAGGGGATTTTTTTTAAATTAAGTACTCTTGCCCGGTTTTCCTTAGCTAATTAGCATCCCTTCTTAGCGGTTTAAGTAACTGCTCATTTAGATCAGTGAATGATTGCTCTGAGATTAGGATGTGGGAAAAATCTTTCTGTTGGGAATAATCTACTTATGCTACTGTTTATTTGAAGCAGTGATAAACACAGAGATTTTCTTTCCATATGTGCCAAGTATAAGAGAAAGCAGAATGATTAATGAATCCTTGCATTTTGCCAATAAATTACTAACTTCAGACACAAATTTATAGTTTTCATTAGTACAAGACATCACAAAAAAATCATAACTAATTTAAACCAGTTTCATTGCGTGCTATTCTTGTTTTTTTAAAAGAATGTTTATATTATTTCCATTTGATCTGTTGGGAATGACATTTTGCGCACCATTATTTATAATCTACAAAAATTAATTATGCTTCTAATTAACAGCACGCAAATAAATTATTGCTCAAGGAGTTATTTATTCAGTTGCAAAGCAGGAGCTTTAAAACTGTATATATACACATTTTAATCATGCTTCTAGGATTTTCTTTTTTTTTTCTCCCTTCTTGTCTTTTTACTTATTCATTTCTTTTCTAAGGTTCATTAGAGTTTGGCGCTTGTGAAACTTCTCAGATGCTCATAATTAGTCGTTCCTCTCTAAACAAGCGGATAAACCGTTTCCAATGCCACCTGCCTCTGCAGAGCTTGAGGTCCACGGTGGCTCCTCCGCTTTGCGTGAGGAAGGGAACATCCAGGTGAACCTCCCCGAGTCCCCGTCAGCAAGTCGGGTCCTTGGTCCTCTGTTGTTCCTCAGTGGTTGCCCTGTGAGTCATGCTGAAAACATAACGAAACTGTCAAAGGAATGCTGGGCATTTTAATAGGGAAGTCTAATTAATAGTTATTAGCAATGAAGAGCTACAAAATGGATTAACATATCTCCTTTCTAATAAAGTGTAACCTAAAGGAGATGGATAGTGATACTCCCCAACCTCAGTAGTGGAGTTAAAATTGAATGATACAGGAGAAAACACCAGCTCTGTTCTGATTTCAAAATTATTATGATCTACTGTTATGATCCATCTCTAGCAGAGCAGTAGGTGAAACAATAATAAATCACAGTTATTTATAAAGCAGCAAATCATAAGAAGTATCACAAGGAGAAACAACTCATTTTCATTTCAGGTCATAATTAGACATCCATTGCATTTTCTTTTTGTACAGGTATATCAGTAGTGTGGTAATTCATAATCCACCACACATATTCAAAACAAATAAAAATGAGTTAAAAAACTATTTCCCTAGTGTATTAATGTGCGTATTAGGTAACTGCAATAAGTATAGACTGCAAGTGATAGATATGCAGAATATTTTGTCTATTGCGTGAGTATATTTTAATACTTGGTGAAAAATTCCCTAATGGCTTTTGAATTGAAGAACTTGTAAAAAAAAAGTGAAAAATTTTCATGCTCCAAAACATACATTTACTAAGTTTTTTACATTTTTTTTTCTTCTTTCATTTAAGGAAGGAAATCAGCTATTTTTCTCTTTTCTCCTTTTCCTCCCAATTTGAGGAACCCCGTTCAAAGACGGTGCAGCAAGGGTTGTGCTGCTGCAAAGCAGCAACTATAACACACACCTGTTCCCACCACTGGCCTCTATTATGATAAGGATTAGAGAGTCTTAGTTGTATTTACAAAGAGTTTCCCTCGAAAGCAGAGGGAAGCCCATGCAGTTTATTCTTCACAAATAAACACAAAAAATAAAAAGCACAAGATTAGTTTGGATGCAGAGACATTGAGTTTATTTATCGACATACTGAAAAGGAGGCTGCTGGAAGCCAGACCCAAGCACCTGGGTACCAAGACTGGCGTATTCCTGTCAACTTCATATATGGAGGCTCAAGGTTTCTGATGCACAGGAACCCCCTGCCCACCAAATGAGGCCATTTCTGAACAACGGGCTGTGAAACATGAGGTGACTTAAACATCAGAAGAGTCATTTGTGCTGCAGAGCTCTTGCGCCTGTTGCTGGTGGGGTCTCCACTGCCTTGGAGAGGACGTTCTCCCCCAAACCCCACACAGTTTCAGGGTTAAACATTCCTCCTCCTCACAAACCCAGTGCCATTCCCCCGCCGCAGGAGAGGATCCAGCCCCCATGCCGGCTCGGTGCAGACATCTGTCTGATAAATAGCTCATTTTGCAATCACTATCATATAATTTAGTATTTTGACGGGTGCATAAACTTAACACGAGCTTTATATAAATTTTAAACAGCCTTTCTAAAAATGAAAGCTCTGAAATGAACACAGCTCCCCAGGCCTGCCTTAATAATTATTCTGCAGGAAGGTTCTGAGGAGGAAGAAAGGAGAGAAGATTTCTCTAGTGAGTAAGTATTGGAGTAATTTGGTTATATTCCATCTGAGTTTCATGACTAGCAGTTTCAGGTGTTATCAGATAGTACTAGTAATGATGGTTTTGTATCAAGGCCCGCCTTTCTTGCCTTTATTTTGCCCCCTCTTTTAAACAGTTCAGAATTATCTTTCACTGCTCTGAAGGGAGATGTTTACAATAAATCAGCAAGGATATCACTGAATGCGATCAAGCTCCACTGAACACAGAGGAAGATTTTGGAAAGCAAACACACAATAAAATCGATGAAGATGTTGCAGGCTGATGCTCCTCCTGTCACGCTGTTTCCCCCACATAGCTGCTCCGTTGGGCACCTTCACCCTGCCCACGGCCTCCGCTCTGGCCATCCCGGCCAAAGCTTCGTTCCTTGAGAAGCTCTAGCTCTGTCCTAATAACAGCAGTTAATAGCTGTACCTTTATTTTATTCTCTTCACCGTTTATACCCAGTCTTTTGAATACAACCCTGTAAACTGTTTCTAACTTCCCACCCATGACAAGGACAACGCAGCGGGTCTCAGCAGCTACAAGGTGCCCACCACGACCCAGAATTTGGAGCTAGGAGCTCTTGGCTCCTCCCTAGGTCACTTCAAATCTTTTCTTGGGCACATAATGAGCATCCCCAGAATCCTGCCCGAGACACACTAGGCAACACAGCAAACTCTTAGCAAGATTCACATAAATTGGGTCATTTCTGCCCACATTTCTCTCTTATACCTCAGCTTTCTGACCACATTTCTCCTCAACATTTAAAACAAGGGAAACTAAAAGCCTACTTAAAAACAAGATACTTGGTGTTAAATCCAAAGTTTAAGAACATTCGCCAGAAGTTTTTGGGAAAAGTAAATCTGTTCCTTGTGGCTACTATAGCAAATCAACTTTAATTCCTACAAACCTTTATTTGAATATTTCTATATGATGTTTGATGTGGCTTCTTCCTTACATGCATAAATCCCCTCAAGTCCCTCCTTATTATTTTATTAGAATAACTCAAAGTAATTAGAGTATTTGTATGTGTGAAATAACTTTCAACAACAGATTTTTCCTGTAAAATAAGGTCCTCTAAGGCAAAGAATTCCCTAAATGTTTAGCAGTAGTTTTTAAAGACCTGTCTGAATTTCATGGACAAGTTTTATCATGTGTGATTTCCATTCCATTTTCTTCATCTCTGTTATAGCATAAAATTTCATCAAGTGTAAATGTCAGATCTTTTCTTTATTATTTGCTAATGTCATAAAAAGCTGAATTGTTTGCTTTATTAAAGGGCTTACTGAACATTGACTTTTCTTTATTTGTATTTTACTACCAAAAGTATTTTAAAAAATAAAATAAAAAAATCATCCCATGTGAAATGCGATTTAAATAACAGAGCAAGGTTTGCCATTATCATAAATGTATAAAGTGCTTTGTGAGTAATAAAATGGATCATGGATTCAGGATAATTCAAACTGAAATGTTATGTTCGGTATCAAGATTAGATTACATTAATGTAGTTCATTTTAAATGGTTTAAAGGCCATCAGATGCATGTGAAAAGAATCTGTATTATAACTTAGAATAAATAGACTGAGACATTTGTTTATAATGTCAGCACTAAACAAATCTATTACTAGATTTCTGCATGTAACATTATGTTACAGTTGTTATTAGGCAAACAGAGCATGAAGATAAATTATAGCTTTAATTATAAACATTACCTTTGCATATTTATTAATTTAAAATGAAACAATGCTCACTAACCTTGGGTTATTTATATTTGCTAACATTTTAATTAACTTTCCTTTATTTGTGGTACTACTTGCTGCTACTGGGCACACACAGCTAGCCAGTTAAGCCTGATCATCTAACCTAACCTACATCGTACCCATGCAGGCAAGCAGCTTTGGTATGGCTTGTTTTGCTATGAGATACATATGAAAATCAGAGTTAATGACTGCTGGGAAAATCTCTATAAAGCCACTCCTTAGCCTCGCTTCTTTTCAAATTATGGCTAGCATCTTGGATAGATGGATGTAATTCAAAGAAAAAAATCTCTGCTCACCCTGAAACGACTTCATCCGACAACACGTCCTTGATTCAATATAGCTCGCTTTCATTCTTAAAGTGATTTGGGCAGAAAACTCCTTCAAGGAGTCCGTGTTTATTATAGCTCAATAATGAGCAGATAATGGGCTGCATGGGAGAGTTAGGGCATAATATAGCCCCAAATTTTTCTTTGCCTGGTTGAGGAGGAGAAACTGCTGAAGTTTCAAATCCGTAGATGAGTTTCAAATCCCTTCCAGCAAGGAAACAACAAAGCAGGCTTTACCCATAAAGCTGCTGCCGTACAATGAAGCTCTTTATAACTTTCCATGGGCCAAGCAAACCTGAGGCCGAAGGACGACTCAGCTGCTGCCCACGGCCCTGGGAGGCAGCTTTAAAGAGGAAAAACCAACAATAACAAAAAAAAAACACTTACGTGGATGCTTAACTTAGGAGAGAGATTTCTCTTAAGCTTATACATTGCTGGTGAAATAGATATTAAGACATTCCTACACAATTGCTGTGGAGGTTTCTTTTAAATTCTGCTGTTAAAGACTTCGTTACTCATTTAATTAAAAATTTATTTTGTAAATAAAATGCAGTAAGCTGAATGTGGATTGTTCCCTCTTTTAGAATATTAAAGTAATAGAGTAATTTCTGGGTTATCCTTACTGCCTTTCTATGTGGCACAACAGAATTGGACCTTGAGGATGATTTCCCCCCAACACTTCAGTTTCTCAGATGTAACTTAGGCCTTTGATGTGTTTAGCTCAAGATTTCTGTGTTATTTTAGGAAACTACCTTTTTTTTTTTTGTACTGCAATGCCTCAGAATGAATTAGTCTATTTTAACATCTGTCTGAACAGTAAAGGAAAGAGCTGCATTCATGTCAGTTGTTTGCCACACCCAGTCGCAACTCTGTTTTTGTCTTTATCTAGGACAACCTAAATTTCCATGTCCTTAAATCATACACTCTGTACTGAGCTGCAATCACTGGAGTGGGAAAAATTATTATTGTTGAGTGCAAGCTGCTTCTTTTGCAAATCCTTATCCATAATTTTATCTAAGAGCAGCTGAAACTCCTTAGTGAGCTCACATGTTAATTTTTGATAATCATCACTATAACTGTCCAATTATTCCAACTCGTTATTCATTATGACTACAGAAACCTCCTTTATCAGCTCTCTTGACCTCTATAGCTTTATTATTCTTTAAATCATTTACAGCATGTCTCTTGCTGTAGCTCAAATTGTAATTAACCTTAGTGATATCATCACTTGATAAAGTTCTTCATCCAAAACTTTGGAAAAAGGTCAAGAGTACTAAGTAAGAGAACTAAAAGTAGGAGATTTGGCCCAGACAAAACATCTCTACTGGTGGCCTTTGCTCATTCAACATCCTCTGTGGGGGAAAAAAAATAAAGCTAAAAATAAATTAAGGTTATATATGAACGATGAAGTAAGAACCATCATTCTTCCCTTAGAAGAATATTATCTTAGTTCTTGTCTAAGATGACAGTATTCTTAATGATATCCAATTAAACTCGATAAACCAATTAGCATTAACTCTCAAGGTAACTGTGTCTCTGGGCTTGACAAAGACCACACGTTGCCCAATGCGGGTGGCAGCCCCGCAGCCACCGCACGCTTGTCTTACCGGGCTCACGCTCCCTTTCCTTGGAAAGGAAGGAACATCTACTGGGGCAAAGCTTTGCAAAATCAGCCCTTCTTAACAAAATGCAGGAGAAAAGGCCATCTAGCCATGCAGAAATTAAAGTAGGAAGTGCCAAGTTAATGGGATTTTACTTTGAATATGTGGGAAAGGCCGGCGGAGCAGAAACAGAGCCATCCACGCATGCTGCACCTGGGGAGCCACGGAGTGGTGGGACTCCAGCTTCCACGTCACACACTGCGAGCTTGGGGAATTCTCAGGCCGTGTTTATCTTCCAGTGTTCCAGAATATTCTGTTTTGGGGCAAATGTCTTACAGAAAGGCAAAAGACCAAGTGAAAGTCATTTGGGTTCATTCCAGTAACTATATCACAAAGTCTCTTAAAACACCTCAGAACATGGTGGAGGACTAAGCAACTATAAATTTCAATGAGTCTAGCTATAATCTCAAAGAAAAAACATTTGCTTTCGGGTTTTTTTAAGCCCAGGTTTCTGCAGAATCATTCCCTTAATAATCCATACCCATGCAATTTTGTTAGGAAAAGAAAAAGAATGATCTAATTTCAATAATCTCCATCTTTTCAGGTGGATGAAAAGCACACTAGAGTAATTTGCTACACAAAATCATAGCTACACAAGATTATAACTACCGACCCAAGATTAACTGGAGTCTGGAAATGCAAAGCTGAAAAATGATTGTCTCCATTTATTATTACATCACATAAGATAAATTTCCTTCTGATTTCAATCAGAATTGATCCACAGTTTAGTTTATTTTCTTAACTACTTCACTTCACCAAATACCTTCATTGTTCTCTTCCAAAAGCCCAAAGAGAATTTGACGAGACATAACACTAATTCTGTTGTGACACATTTAATGTCGCTCCAGCTATGACAGTTTAAACAAGGAAAGCTATTTCCAGCAGGAATCTTTCCAGCACATCCTAACTGCAGGACCTGATTAAAGATCTAACAGGTCTCGTCCTCTCTGTGGCGAGTGCCACCTATTTGAGGTGACAAAATAGACAACAAGTGATAGAATGATGCTCATGTTTGTGAGCCCAGCAACATCCAGGACTAAATCCTGCTGGATGCTGGCAGCCTTCCTCTCAATTTTCCCAGCTCATACTAAAAGCCCTGTGCCATGGGCAGTGTGTGTGTAACCTGAACACAGCAATTTAATCAGGCCTGCCATGGTACCTCAGCTTTCATTTAATCGACTGTGGTTTATTTCTTGCATATTTAATGGTTATGCAATTTACCCACTTAACCAAAACAAGGCAATATTAACAAATGTTATACTGTAAACACAAGTAAGCCGAGTTTAATTTCCCTGCATTTCTATGGAACCAGATAAACCTCAGAAGCTGAATATGGCCACGGAGAACATGTTGGTCCCAATGGTACCTTTCCGGTCTCTCCATGGCAATGGAAGCCTCGCTGCTGGTGCGGCTGCAGAGCTCTCCTCCTCCTTCCCGCTTCCTTGCTCTTGGCCTTCTCCAGCAGCAGGTGATCTGGGATATTTCCTCTGGCCCCTTTTCTCCTACAGGTTAGCTGTGTTCAGCATTTGTCCAAAAGGCTGCAACCTGTCTCGAGACACTTCACGAGTTTTATAAATTACTCCTTTTCCCTTTCCTTGTTTCCTCCCGTGGTTTTGAATCCGTTGCACCCTCCCACAGAGCGGAGGTCCTGACCCGACACAGACCTTTGGCCTCAGCAGCGCTAGCGCAGCCGCTCGCCCCTCACCAGAGCCAAAGAGCTGGCGCCTCCCAGGAGCAGAGGGCTGGAAAACTAATGAGTTTGGACTTGATCTCACTGGGTAAATATTGTGATACATGGGGAGCCTCTGCGCCCACCAAGCCTGTCCCTATGGACACGGGCAGAGCTGGAGGGGGAGAAGCCATACCCAGTGCCCAGAAGTGATGCTCCTCCTCCAAAAGGGCTTGATTTCTCTTTTTCCTCAGGCTATTTCCGATAACCGGGAAATAAAAAAAGGAATAAAAATAAAAGGAAGGGAACTGTGCTCATCCGTGGCATTCCTGGACGATTACTGGAAGTCAGGGAGATGCAGATGCTGTCATGGCCTTTTCCACACACCCCTCAGAGGGACCGCAAGGTGTGACACTTGCCTTGGACAGTTCATCCTATGACACGTAGGAATTAAATACATACATATTTTGGATAATATACACAAAAACAAGTTTTGGCTGTCAAATACTAAGGAGAGGTAGTAGTTATTTTACCAAGCATACCCATTCTCTCATTTTCCAAGAAAATTCATTGGGGATAAATACCTTTAGGCTTTGTGGTTTATTTAAAATCTTATAAAAGCAGAGAATACACAGCATGAGTGGGGTTTTCCTCAGTAATCCAATCAATTTTCACCATTGGAGAAAAAAAATAACAAAATTGAACTATTATCTGCAGAACAAGCCCCATTTTATCCAACAGTATTGTCCTACACTGTTTTAAGCTTGTTATTGCTGCTACAGTGGTCACTGTTGCTAAATTGTTTTCTGGGTATCTGAAAGAATTGCTGGATAATTATGTAATCTAAAGATGCTACAAGAAATTTAAGAGACTAAATTCACTGCTTGCAAAATTACACCACCCGGGAAATGTATGTGGAGTGGCAGAAGATAATTAATTTGAAGCTTAATGGAGTAAATTTGAAGTCGTAAGTTAGCTAGCCACTCTTATGCACTATTGAAATTTCATGTTCTTCTGCCTCAATCCACCATCTCTGGATCTATACTTGTGGGCAAAGACAAAACAGCCTCCTTTAGAAGCATGAGATTTGCAGCTACTTTACTTTGCATAGTATCAGCTTTCAGCTCTCCATTTCTGATGNTTTCATGTTCTTCTGCCTCAATCCACCATCTCTGGATCTATACTTGTGGGCAAAGACAAAACAGCCCCCTTTAGAGGCATGAGATTTGCAGCTATAGTATCAGCTTTCAGCTCTCCGTTTCTGATGGATTTCATAGCTTCAATTTTTAGATTTCACTCACCATAGTCATGTGGCACATCTTACATTAGGCTAGTCTTAGCCATACCGCAAACGCCGCTTTTATGAACAGGCCCATAATGTCAATGGGAGCATTGTACAAGGAGTAGTATGAGCACAGATTCTTAAATCAGGATTATTCCACTGCAAGACAGCTTCTCCCTGGGTAAGAAAAAAAAATAAAAATCAAACCTTGATGTCAAGGGATATTACCCCAGCTTAAGGACAATGGCAGTTTTGCCATAGTTCTCGGTAAAATCCAGATTTTTCATTCTGATTTTCCTTCTCATTTGGGTAATTAAGCATGATACATATTTGCTCAATACAGTTCATATTATTTTACAAAGAAACCTTTCACTGCTGCTATTCCACAGAAACACACTAATCATAACTTAGCACATGAATTGTAGGCACATTAATATAAGAACATTTTTTCCTCTCTAGTTCCATCTTCAGGTTTGACTCAGATTGGAGTGGGATCGCCAGCAGACTTGGATAGTTTACAAGCTGTCCCCCAAATCCTGAATGATGTGTTTCTTGCCGAGTCTTTGCCCCCCGGGATCCGCCAAGCAGGCATCACACTAATCCAGTATTGAACTAGTCAAGCATGTGGGAGTTGGAGCTGTCAGGAACTGTAAGAATCACACGTAAGAAACCCAGCTTTTCTCTTTTTCTCACTCAGTTCATATATATAACTACATTTATCAATATGGTGTGTGTTCATCTCACCACTAGCCTATTTTGATTTCTTTGCTCTGAAGAGGCCACGGTAATCAATCTAAATAATTCTAATAGTCCCAAATGTTCACTTTTGAAAGAGTCTCTGTGAAGAAAAATGCTTCCAAAATTCATGCGAAACATGAATGCAGGAATAGGTGAGTGAAACTGGACACATCCCAAAGTGGTCACAGACTTGCACCAAACGCTGAATGGTTCTTCAGAATAACCATAGGAGCCTCCTTTTCCCGTGTGCAGTTTCAGTGTCGCCTCAGAGATCAGGGGATGGCTTATAAATCACAAGTTTGAGGAAATCATTAACAATCCAGAATTTCCCCTGACTAAAATCAGGAGAATAAAGTGTCTCCTGGAGCTCCCTGCAGCTGCTGGTGCTCCTGCCCGGGCTGTGGAGGAAATGGCAGCACCTGGGCTAAAGGCAGCCTTGAGTCTAGTTCCAAGGGTCCAGAATAAGGCTCTGAGCAGCGCCTCCAAAATGCTCAGAGATTTACCCCTTGTTTACAGTAGTATAACCGGCCCTGTATTGCTAAGATCTTATGCAAGACTTTCCAAAAAACACAGTAATTCTTCACATGGAGGGTAGATTTGCACTGTTACATACAACCCCATAACAGTTAAGAAAACTTAGTTAAAGAAGGCAAACTTCCCTCGGTTATGTCATACCATCAGTGGTGAAAAATCCTAGCTTGAAACCTCTGTAACAAAGTGGGCAATATCTATTTCAAGAAAATATTTTTGTCATTTATTATGTCATAAGCAAAAGAGTAAAATAAACTGTTTATTATCATATATAAAATGCTTTTGACCAGCCAAGTGAAAAACTAATTTCATTTTCTCATTGCACTGCCTCAGGCATCCTTTAACGTCAATTCTTATTGCAGACAAAGAAGGGAAATTAAAATGATCAGTTACACTGGAAGAAAAATATTTGTTTCAGAATTTTAAAAAGTAAGACTAATCAGGACTGAACCTGCTAATCATTCCTGGTAATTACCATTAATTTCATAAGAAATGGAAGAGGGATCCTAGGGATCTATGCTTTAATGTCCCAGAAGGAGCTCTCCTGTGTGGAAGTATTTAGGCATCTAAAAAAATAATCTTGAAATAGTAAAATCAGAGGGTCTCTGCAGAGACTGCTAGGTCTCACTGCACTGAAATAGCAAAGTTAGTTATATAGAGGCTCCCTGAAGGAGAATTAGAGGTATTTTTCTTGCTTCTAGGTGGAACTCACTGTTTTCCTTTGGGTACGATTAAACCAGCTTCGCCATCCCAGTTGCATGTACGCATTAATGTCTTCCCTGTCTTCCCGAGAGCATCAGGCTGCTGCTCTTTCCTAGGCTTACAAAAAGAAAAAGCCGCAGGGGACACCTCTGGGTCGTAAGGAGCTCAGAGATGCCACCAGGGCGGCCCAGCCCTGTCCCCACCACCAAGGAGCCACACGCACGATGTGGGTGAGAGCCCTCAAAGAGGCGGGAGANAAGGAGCTCAGAGATGCCACTGGGGGGCCCAGCCCTGTCCCCACCACCAAGGAGCCACACGCACGACGCGGGTGAGAGCCCTCAAAGAGGAGGGCGGGAGAGTATTAAAAGAAATGAACCTGCACTTACCAGCGTCTCATGTTGCAGTGTGGCTCTTCCCCATGTAGGAAGTTCTTTTGGACATCTGTGGTCAGGAAATTAGTAAGCTGTCAGAGGTAGCAGGACCAAAACTGTTTATTTGCTGGTTTTTTTTTTCCTGTTCTCTCTTAGAAAGATTCAGAAAGTGCTGTCTAGCTCATTGTCATTCAGCGCCAAGACGAGGCTGTAGCAAAACATTTAATCATTTTGCTTGCTACAAGACTTGGCACGTGCTCTTGGGCTTGGCAGCAGAGAAGACCTTCATGGATGCAACACCAGCTCCCTGCAAGCGGTAGCAGAGACCTTGGGCTTCTCGCAGTGACCTTCTGCCAGAAACAGGACAAAACTGTGGTGCAACAGGGCAGCAACACAGGGAACAAAACACAACTTATTCTTACCCACTTTTTTTCCATTCATGCATTTTCAATCATATTCTCAAATTGTTCACAGGTCTAGGAATTTAGGTTGTTTTCCTGAGCCAGCCCTGGCAGTGCTTTAGGAGCCGGCCTTTTTCTTCTCCTTCCCTGACATTCCTCCTTCCACCCAGCCCCCTTGACTGCAGCAGGAAGGATGGGTTTAAAGTAATGACAGGGCACTGTGTTAGATGGTTATCGCTGTCTTCCTTAGCAAAGACTTCAGGGAAGCACATGCAAATATATAAAGTTTTAATTCACCTATGTATCGGGCAGTCATTTTCACATAATAAAGCGGGTGAGGTATGGAGGAATGACGGCAGAAGCACATGTTGGGAGAGCAGGCAGCTCGGTCCTTGCCTGGATCAGCCCCAGGGGATCAATCCAGGCAGAGCCCTTGAGATGAAATCAGAATCCTCCAGCTTTGCTGACAAGTTTATGCCTCAGATGAGTTTACTGCCAGCACATCCTCCAGGATAGTGGTACATGAGTCCTGCCCAGGATGCAGAGGAGGGGGTTAGTGCAGCCGGGACAGGCTCTTCTCACTTCTCGTACTTTGGAGGAGTTGCTACAGTTCTTCTTGAGACCAGGTCAGCTTGTAGCAGCCCAAAACTGAGTCTGGAAGTGCCCAACTGCAGTTATATTCCCAATGCTAAACACAAAGCAAACATTTACACCTTCAGAGTTGAGTCCTAGCCAGATGTTTTTCTCTTTTTTGACCTCCATTTTTTCACTACTTTAAGTATTTCAGGCAGGTGAGTGATCTGCATAAAAAGCTATCTTACCATCCATCTCCCTTCTAAGTGACGTGCTGATTTAGGACTGTGTGGCATATTGGCTATAACATGACTGAGCCTTTCTTAATTATTCTTTTATGTAACTCTCTACATTATCATTCGCTGTTTCTTTGCCAGACTAACGTTGCGATTGCAGCAAGTACCATTCACTTTGATTTTGCCTGATAAAATCCAGAAGAACTTTAATGTTATTATTAAGATGTTGAATCCTAATGTAATTCATCCACAAACCAGACAGCAGCAAACAGTTACTGCATGGGGATGATGAGCACAGCCTGCTGCTAATGTGTTCCCAGGAACCTGCCTGCCGAAGGCATGCAACGGCACTGGGAAACAACTCGGGCTTTCAGTAAATAAAAACGCTATTATAGCAACTTAAAGATGCAAGGGATTCTAGAACAGCATTTTCAGAAAGCAGGAAAGGGTTAAACCAGAAAGCACTCACTATACAGCAGTAAAGGCAATATTTTGAGAGCACCTATTATTCTTGTGAATATTCTCAGGAGGCTAAGGAGGCTTTATATCACAGATAATTAAATGCAGGCTCTTTACTATTATATCCGTTGTATTCTAGAGAGCGGTAGGTTATAGGGCAATAGACTGAAATTAGATTTTAGCAGAACATGTGTCCTGACCTTTCTTTAAAGCAGATCTATTTACTTTATAATGCAGTTCATCTTGTAGGAACTGATGTACTCATAGCCAGTGTAAAGGTTAAGACATATGTGACTCTTAAACCTTCTTGCTTCTACCTCTAACATAATTCTCTTTGTTTATATTGTGCAAAGAGATATTTTAAATACCCAGGACTGAAAAATTTTTGAGGTCATGTTAATTTCCGCTCTCCTTATGTTTATACATGCAGTGGAGCAAATGTGCCTCTAAATTGCAAATCTAATGGGCCTGATCTTCCCCATGTAAATCAGAACAGCTCCAATGAATCAAGTAGTCAAGCCAATGAAATTGCACTGATTTATATCTAGGTACCTAACTTAGAGCTTAAATGGATTAACGCCAGATTTACATGATTGTAAGTGCTAAGATCTCGGCCTCGTGTACGTTGATGCATTACGGGGCAGCCTGCACAACCCCTATGTCAGTGCACGACTTGCATGACTAAGTACTTGCCGACGCGGCTGTGGGCTGCACAATCCGGCTCTGTATTACACACATGTAAACAAGGAACCTCAAGAAAGTTAAGCAGCTTTGATGATATCATAAATAAACACGTCATGACACATAAGTAGCTGTAATAGTATCAGAATTACAAGAAATATGTGCAGTCGTATATCACAGATACCCTGTGTTATAGTCTTTAAATATAATAGATGAGAATTGGGACAGCTATATTGTACCCCAATCCAGGGGACCACTTGATTTGTAGAGGAGAAAAAAGCATGAAATAGGACAACGGCTGACAACGCAACGCAAATAGACGGCTCAGCACCTTTCCTACTACTCTTACTATTTTAGCCTGTTGATACCTCAGAGCTGCTTTCTCCTTTTTCCTTTGGCTTGCAACCTTGTTTGCTTTCCTTGCTCTTTTTCCTCCTTCTCACTTCATTTATTTTCATAGCAAGATCTTCAACTTCTAAACGCTAAATTTTTTTGCTATGCATAAGTCTACGCATTAATGCTGACAATAATTGAACACTAACGCATACGATAAACAGCAGATACATGTGTGGGCACACATACGAGTACCCACAAATACACACAAGCTTAACAGACATGAAGATACAGAGAGCAAGAAATGCTGATTCTCGGTACACAGTGCGGGCTGATTTATAAGGATCACATCCATTATTTAAGCGGTGACAGCATGCAAAGTCTCAAGGCAGTTAGTACTTAAGTGATCTCTCCAAATGCACGTACGCTCATACAGATATTACCATGTAATGGCCTGGCAGTGCTTCACACTCCGGCACCCCGCAGCCCTCCAGGACACGTGTGAACCGGCTCCCACGACGCATCACTCCCACGGTGAGAGATCACAGAAGGAGCTCCTGGACCCCATCCGGGGATCTCAGCCACGAGCACTACATAAATTACCACAGCCAAACAGACAGGCCCTGCTCTGCTAAAAGTACCATGAACTGAAAATACTTTTTTTTCAACCCCACTTCCTTTGTGTTTGACTCCACACCAAAAAAAGTATCTTAGTTTGTGGGAGGTTCTTCTACACCCTAGTCTGATCATTTGGACCATGATCAAGCTTTGTAACATGCAGGGATATTTGATGTGCCAACTGATGACAACAACAGAGAGCAGTGACGAACAGCATCTAGGCAACTTCTCAAACATTGCAGGAAGCAGAATTATAAGGTGAGCCTTTTATGAAGAGGAAAGAAAAGAGCAACTAAGGAATTAGCGAATTAGGTATCCTGAAGATGCAGATTCAATTCTTCAATGCTTTTCAATTCAATTCTTTAATACTTCCATAGTGGGTTTTATCATACACCAAGGATCAGTATTTCCCCCCAAATTACTCTGCTAATGGCATGCTCAGGGGTGGAAACAACTTGTGGGGCAGGAAACAACTCGAAAGCAGCTCTTGATCTTTACCAACACTGCTCCTGAAAAATCAGTTTCCAGCTGGCTGTTAGCTGTCTGCACCAGGTTACACCGAGGCTGGTTTGTGAGTGGGCAGAACTGTAGAGCCTCGGGTACAGCCAGGCTCTGGGAGAGCCCGGCCTGTTGGGAAAACCTGCTCTGCAGAGCAGGCACCAGCAGCTCCACACAGCCCTTGGCCACGAGGAGATGAGAACTCCACGGTGCAGGAGTGTCCCAGCTCTCCCTCACTCCCTGCTCTTGTGTAAGAACATGTATAAGGGCTGCTTTATATGCCTAGAATAAGGGAAATGGCAAATCATGGAGAAAAAAAAAATTAAAAAAAGCTGTAATTAGTGCTGAAATGCCACAGGCTGCTTTTAAAAAGAAGAAGAAAGTATTGAATGAAGTTAGTGTTTTATGCGGATCATTTTCTTCAATAAGAGGACAAACTATCCCTCACAACTAAAGTTAAAAGCAAATTATGAAACGGCACCAAAAACACAATCATGGTAGCCACCCACAGTAACAGTTTCCTATCCCACAAAAAAATACACTTAATCTGGCAGTTTCTAGAGCTGTTACAATTACTCCTAGAGTAATGAGGGATATCAGCACAGATTTCATTATGAACAGATTCGCTTTTGCAAGGCACTTGGAAGAAAAAGTAGAAATATCATGGAGAAGGCCCTAGATAATAACCTTTTTGTAAAGCCTGGATGGCAGGATGATTCTGTGAGACACTGAAGTCACATGCCATTAATCAGAAATGACAGTCTTTATTCATGTATATTTGACTGAAACTGCATAATTTTAGCCTCCAATAGCCCTGGATAAATGACCCTAAGTATAGTGCTTTTTCAAATTGACAATGATTGATGATAGAACAAAAAGTTATGAACATAGAAGTAAACACAAAAAATACACAAGCCCTTTAGCATCAAGGAGATTTCTTGTTTTCACTTTTCGAACTCTTTCCATCTCCCTTTTTATCTCTATAACCTTACTCATCATGTTTTAATCATTTTGATGCTACAGCATTTGTTACATTTTGCCTGCAGTGCCCCCACACTAAACCCTGAGCTTGCTGAAAGATTCATTCAGATAAACGGAATTGATTTCATATTTTCCCATTCATGAAAGGAACCTTTAAAGTTAGAAACTCTTTACACAGTACAAAACCAAAGAACCTGATTACTTGCAGCAAACATTTATCCACATCTCTTGACAAAACTGAACAACACTTACTTACACAAGCAGCATTACTGCTGCCACCAGTGATTAACCAACACAGCACTCCATCCCCCCTTACAAACATAATCTGCCCCATGACCATGAAATAAATAGTGTTTTTTAAGTGATTAAAACCCCCCACCCCACTGATCTCTCTTGCAGACAACTGTGTGTTTACACTAATTGATGAAACAGAGAAGAAAGGGCAGCACTTAATTAAACCTGTTTTGCATTAAGGTGACTACAGCTGAAATTAATTTTTGCTCTTACCTCATGCCTGCTTGCAGCAAATGGGCTGCAGGTGATACACTCAGGTGAAGCAGAGCAGATTCCTTATCGTGAGCAAAATGATTGAACAAGATGAAAGCCAATGGCTACTTGCAAAATATAGAAACATTCAAACATATTTACTAACCTGAGTCCTTACAAAAATTCTTAAGATTTAAAGCTGAAATATGATGATGACACTATTTTTTTTTCTTTTCCCTCTTCAGACCAAGTGTTGGCCAAGCCTGAGCACATTCCAAAAATCCCCCCAGTCCTGGACTTGCTTTTGGTGGACATGCTTGCAGTTAGGCTGCCCCAGTTTATTTCCCCACTCAACCCAGCAGGGCTACATTTGTGGCAGTGAATACTTCTCTTAGCAACTGAAATATTGTTCTAGGTTTGCTTTTATCTGCAGCTACTGAACAACAGAAATCTCTTCTGTCCATCAGGCTTACACAAAAAGTTTGTGTTTTTGTTGTTTGCTTGCTTACTTTCTCTCTTTACTTTTGACCAAAAGACTCCTGATTTGAACAAGTGCTGCCACTTGTTTTCAAGGTNCAACAGAAATCTCTTCTGTCCATCAGGCTTACACAAAAAGTTTGTGTTTTTGTTGTTTGCTTGCTTGCTTTTCTCTCTTTACTTTTAACCAACAGATTCCTGTTTACTGTTGATACTTGCTTTCAAGGTAAAAATGAAACGAGCAGTCAGTGCAAGGAGAGCCAAAGTTTGTTTTTTTCTTCATGCTACATCATCATCCCTCATGCCTTTACACTGCTCTGCGGCAGGATCCCTGGCTGTGGCAACAACAACCATCACCAAATTTGTTCTCTGCTGTTTACTTTGAACGGCTTCTGCCTTTTGGGTTGCAAATGAACGGCTCTTCATCAGAGAGGTAGTTTTGCTTGTCCCCCCTTCTCGTATCTGCACAAGGTGGCTGGAAATGTTGATTTGCAAGTGGGAAGATCTTGGAGATATTCTCCGTGCAGGGACACACGGGAGCACTTGGGACGCGGAGAATAATCTCCACAGAGATACAGCCCAAGCGCACAGGTCTGTGACAGATCCAAAGGAAAGGATCACTTGTTACAATTATTGCTGAAGGCTAAAGGCCATCTGACTTGTCTGGAAAGAAACAGAACTCCAGGTTGTCCTCAGTTTCAGCTGTCACAGCTTTCTACTGGGCCACAAAGACAAGGAGAAGCTGGAAAAGCCTGGATCATAATTCCGCATTCCCTGGCACATTTTTCAGCTGTGGAATTATGCGAGAGAGGAATCTGTCCTCGGGTGCCTGCCTTTCTCCTGCCATAAGTCATGGCTTGTAATGCCGCATTCAATACCAGTGAAATGAAAAGAGCCCCTCTCTGTAGGAGGCCCTGGGACAGACTTTGGCCGAGCGAAGGCCTCCATGCAGGGAGCGCTGCGACGCGATGAATGCCAGTGTTTATCCAGCAGGAATCCCGAGCATCTGAATTTCTCTTTTTTTTTTTTTTTTTTTTTCCTTCTTTACTATCTTTTCATCTGAGTGAAAAGCCTGTGAGGAATAGCCACTGTGCAGTTTAAAAACAGATTAGAGAGCAGATGTTCATCTAATCCAAGAACCCACCATGAATTTTTGCTTATTGTTAGGTTGTGTTAGGACCACAGAAAAAACAAGGCTGCTGCTCGAGCACATTTGTGCCTGTTGCTCGTCAGGCCATCCTACGATGGCCTTTAAATGACAGTTTAAAGCAGAGAGCCGGGTCCTGGCAGCACAGTCACAGTAACATTCATTGGTAGGAGCTGAGCCAAGCTGTTCCTCTGATCTCCTGGTGCCACCTGAGTTTACACAAGCCTGTGCAGCCACGTGTCACTCCTGTCACTGTGAAGTACGACATACGGTCCAAATTATTATTACTTCAGCCTTACTTTTTAGTAAATATTTATCTCCTAATGATAGATTTTTTTAGGCTCTCGGAACCCAAGCTCCAGATGCGACCTACCAGCGCATGGTTGCCTGGTCATGGCTGACGTCTATCAGGACTCATTTCCAAGTTACTCCAAATCACTTTAGATTTACTATTGGTTTTCTTTTGTTTCCCCACAGGTTGAAAGCATTTGATATAGCATCCTGGAAATCTGTGCCTTTTGACTATAGCACGTGGCCAAAAGTTAGTGGATCTATTAGTTATGTCACTGATTAGTCCCAAACAGTCTTCATCTATTGATCAGACAAGGAAAACAACAAAAACAAGAAAAAAATTTAAGCCAGCGTCCAATATGGCAATTGAGGGACTCCAAACTTCTGGTGCTTGTTCACACAAGGGTACTGATGCATTGGTCTGGTGATGTGAAGATACATCTCCTCAAAGGGGATATAAATATTAAAACCTTAAGGTCCATTTGTATTGCTGGAGAGGGAGGAATGCCTTTAGGGTAAATGAGAGTTAAGGTAATAGATTTTAAGGCCGGAAGGGATCACTGTGATTAGTCTGATATGGAATGGAACTTCACTCAATAATTCATTGGCCAAGCTGATGTCTTCTGGTCGAAGAGCTGCATGTCAGTGCCACCGGTACCTACCACACAGGGAGCCAGGAGAGCATTTTGTAGGGAACATCTCCAAACCATATACTGTAGTGAAGGTCTCTTGGGGCCTTCAGGTTTGTAAGAGCTGGATTCCTTGTGCTTGAGAGAGGATTTAATAGCCTGGAGGCTGAGGATGTGTAGCACTGCCTTAGCACTTCCAATATGGGACACTGCATCCTGCAGCAGCAGAAACAGGCAGCAGGACCAGCATTCAGAAAAACTGGCCTTTAAGAATTATTATTTTCTTTCTATGTAAGGAAAGGCTCCAAGGAGAATGCAACATGAACAGTTTCAGTTTGGAACATAAGACCTTGCCAACGCTGACCTTGAGTGGGAGCTCCCAGCATTAAACGTACAGAAGTTCGTAGGCTCTTTGCTGGATGAAGCTCTTTGTGCTTTAGTTGACCTACTTGTAAAACATTGGGTTCAAAAGTATGGCCTTGCTGCAAACCAGATGCTGCAAGCGAGCTGAGCAATCTTGAGTAATTAAATTGTAATAAAAAAATTGCTTCATTCATTAACTATGGTAATTGACCAAAAAGCAATAGGACACCTGCTATTTTCATTATAACTGCCTCGGTATAATTTAGGGTGCGATCTTTCTGTGAAACAGGTCATTTAGGTTTAACATGACTTTAGATGGTTTTATTAAATAGCCCATTAATGTCCTCACTTTTTTTTTAATTTCCAATCATTGATTTCAACAGAGATTGACCAAAGAAGAACCCTTAGACCAGGATTTATATCAAATAATATGCATCAGATTTCTAAGACTATTCTCATTCCCTTTAGTATTTGTTTCATTGCTTCCCGTTCCCACCTAGCATGAAGTATAGTCTTTATAGATCTCTCAAAGTTCAGTGGATTTTCCTTTATATGTATTTTTTATTATTTAAATGTGATAACATAATCTCTCGTTATTTTTATTTGTTCTGTGGCAGTACATGGAAGTGTCTCCCATACAGAGTACGGTCTGACAGACAGATGTATTGGAGATGCAGGATTGTTATTTTTTGGTCGAGTGCATGGAAGTGTCTCCCATACAGAGTACAGTCTGACAGACAGATGTATTGGAGATGTAGGATTGTTATTTTTTGGTCGAGTGTTAAGGGTTTTTGTTTGTTTGTTTGTTTGTTTGTTTGTTTTACATTCTGCATAATTAGAATTTATTCTCTAACTGCCTGGATCTCACTACTGGGCCAATTCCTGGTGCCCTGCTTGGACAAAATTCCTTGGATAACACTGTACTTTTCCAGATTACAACCACTCTTGCAATTGTTTAACCAAGAACTCAGTCAAACACATTTCTCTGAATTTTAATTAGAGACAGAGCCTATACTAAGAAACAAGGAAAAGAAGTAAGATGAATTCATATAAAATAGCAATTTTAATGTTTATAGTGTCAAAATTACCCCATAGCCTCCGATTATGTTTTGAGAATTTCTTCCTGGCTGTTTCATAAGGGCTTCACTTATTTTCGGTTTCAGCTGTACAGCTTGTACTGCACACTGAATGATTTAACCAAGCAGATTTAGAGTTCAGTAGACAGTGTTCTTTGTTAGATTTTAGTCACATACCAAATTCAATAGACTCTCTGCTGCAGGCGTACGTCAAAATGCCAGGAAGGCATGAGACATTGTTGAATATGTTGGAGTTTATTGTTTAGAAAAAAAATTAAACTTGGACTCTCATTCAATCTTTAATTAAATAGTCATACTCTCAAGCTCAAGGGACAAAGGAGGAGAAGGAATAAAGGCAGTTGTTCTGCACCAGGCAACAGCTATTTCTTTAACTCCGTATTGAACAAGTCAGTATATGTCATCCTCTCTGAAAATAAGTATCAGTATTTTGGGTAAATGTGTTCCAAGCAGCAAATTACCATCACTACTGCTAGCTATTACCTACATAAGATCATTAATGAACAGACAGCTTTTCTGTATAAACAGAGCTGTGTTTGTTTCCTAATAGGAACTGCCATCATATTCTCTGTTGGTGAGTTTTGGAAAACAAGTCTTAGATCTCCGTGTAAAGACCTCGCACAGAACTGAACAGCCATATGTGATAGCTAGCTAGGAAAACAGCCAGTCATTTTGCTACTCCTGTCTGTAGATTTGTCCTTAAATATGAACACAGAGCAGGCTGTCTCTTAAATCCAAAGCATGATGCTTAAATTGCTTAGATTGAAGACCTGCCCAGAGTCTGCCAAGCCCACGAGTCCAAGCCATGTTTTCCAAGGCCACTATTGCTGATCTGACCACTAATTCTGCCAACGGGATTTGGAGTGGGAAGGCCAGAAAAGTGCCCAAAATCTGGATGAGCCCCACCACAAGCGCCAGGACCTGCTCACTGTGTCACCACGATGCCCGCAGCGTTGGCCTTCTCCAGTGGTCACTGAAGGACACACACTGCTCTCTAGGAGGCAGGAACACATTTCTTTTGTAATTCTGCTTTAGCCCACGCTAAGGCAAGGTTTTAATTCCGTGCCATCCAAGTGCGTGGTCCTCACAAATCTACGCAATATCACGTTGTCAACCAACAGCAAAAGAACAACATCCTTGGCTGCTCTCTAATGTTGATTGTGCCATTATGAGAATAACTAACAGAAAAGATAAATCTCTTTTACCCCAGGAATTGACAGAAAAAAATATGTAGTAGCATCCTTTATTTCAGCTAATTTACTGAGAAAAGGAAATGATACAAAATGTAAACTATTCAGTCATTAAATTGTAATCTTGTTTTCCTCCTTGCAGGACCTATTCAACAGGAACATGCAGCAAAGTCATCAGTAGCACTTTAAACCAAGCTTCTTAATGTTCATATGCTTAATCATATTTAATGTGGATAGTAAGAGTTATTTATGTTTCTTCTGCAGTTTTCAGACTTATGGCCAAATATGTGCCATTTTCTCACTTTGAATTGCAAAGGTCAGTAAAATGTCCTAGTTAGTAGTGTGCTGTGGCAAGATAGTAGCAGCAGTGACCAAAAAAACAACCATTCAAAGCTGTGTACTGCCGACTTTATTAATGTTTGAAAAATAAAATATGAAAAGACTCCTTCAGTGCTTGGTAATTAAACTAACTTAACAGAAGATAAAGCATTTTCCCATTTTCTTAGGCTCTTGTTTTTATGATGTTACCCATCCTGCAAAGATGTTGGTATGCCACTTACAGATGCTCTGTGGACACGTAGTGCAGGATCTGACCTTTCCCATCAATGTGTCTAAGCTGACGAGGTCTTTAGCTGAGAGTGCAACAGCTGTTTGGCTGTTTTGTTCAGTTCTTTTAAAGCAGGAGCTAACTTCTTACTTAATTGAACAAACTTGAAGTAAATTCTACCAATGTTTATTTTCAAACTACAATAGCCAATAATCATTTGCAATCCAGGTGCAGGGGAGGTGCGTGAGAACCTTTTTAAATGTAAAATAACATGATTCTGTGACAAATAGAAAGGAAATCATTTTCAGTCTAAAAGGAGTTGGAAAATTCATGATGTGTACTCATTAAAAGTGCCTTCAAGATATCAAGACAGGCTTTCTGTATAAATGCAGGATGAATAAAAATGGTAAGTAGCAGCTATGATGTGCAAAACACTGCAAGGAGCACATTTTTTTTATAGAGTTTTGCTTTTTAATCTAAACAAACTTGTATTGCTTTAAAAAAATAGTATATGAATCAGAAACAAGAAATGGAGTTGGGAAGTCCAAACCCACCAGCTTTGTGAAGAAATGCCGAGACTTACCCTCATCTTCCTTAGCCAAAAGGAGGCCTCTTGGCAGCTCCACGTATTCTGGGGAAATCTCCCTGTTCGGAGGAGATGGGGATTCACTCAACTAAAATAATGGTAGGATTAATTCAGCTTTGTGACTGAAGAAAGCAGCATCTTTCCGTGATGTGCTTCACAGGGAAACAACATCAAGGCCATGTCAACTCTTCCCATGCCAACAATGTCCCCAAAGTTCAGGACTGCCAGCAATGTTAATGCTGCATTGCAGAGTTAAACGGAGGCACTAAACGCAGTGCAGGCACTTAAGCATCACTCTGAGTTGCGATAGTTCTTTTAGTTAATAAAAATACTGAAGCTAAGGCGTTTCTTTTCCTGCTCTATTAGGACCTGGTCCAGCAGCACTAAAGTCATTGAGAGCTTTACCATGGCCTTCAAGAGGGATGGCTGAAACCTGTCACTGAAACAAAACTGTAGACTGGAAATGCTCTATGTGCTGCTGTAATGGGTTAATGAATCTTTTTTCAAGTGCTGTTTAATTCACAGAGGAATCATCTGTTTCCAGTTAGCTGAACAACGCTGCTTCCAGGACTAACTTTCTTTTAGTGTCCGACCAGCAAATCTCAGTCACAGCCACATTTGCCCTGAGCTGCACATGATTAGCCACTCACCCCTGCTTTGCCACACATGAAAACCAGGAGAATGTTTTAAAGAAACATGCACAGTTATCAGCACTTACATAGTCCAGACTTTAATTAATCACCAAGAATAATAACCTCCTGCTCCACTGTTTCCCGGAGCCACCTATACAATCTGCTGCTTCAAATTTAAAAGAAACCTCTTTAACAAACTTTTCTTCTCACTCTACTTTCACAGAGCAAAATCTTTAACAGAAGTGAAAAATAAAATAAAAGTAACACAGATCCTCTGGGAATTCTCATTATTTCCAATTTTTGGCTGTTTGAAGAAAGATGAGATAGATTATAATCAGTTACAGGCTTTTCTACTGTTCTTAATTATGTTTCCTACTCAGGGACACACTTCCTAAGGAGCTTAACTCTAAGCATGTGCTTACAGTCATCAAATTCAAGAAGTAAAAGGTAGGGCTGAGTTGCCAAAAACAGAAATGGTCTTGGAGTTGGCCATAGATACCCTTGGTTTATCACCAGGTTCAAAAGGCAGCAAGGAGCCATTGGTGCCTGAGGGAGATTTAGATTTGTTTGATTTGATTGGGGGTTTTATTATTGTTTATAATTTTCCTGTAATTAAAACCTATGACATTTAAGCATATGCCTAAATACAAACACATGCCAAATCAATCAGCTGAATATCAACAGGCTCCAACACAGGAAGACCCAAATATAATTAGGCAGCCTGGAGGGATTAGTGTCCCGTACCCTGTCCAAGAGCCCCCATCCATCAGCGACCACCCAGCCAACGCACACACTCAGCAGCACTCTCCTCCTCGCCGCCCGAAACTCGCTCATAGCGAGAACCTTAGCGAATCGCCCGGAGCGGTTTCCTTCTCTCCAAGCATTTCACACCCGTTACACTAAGTAGCCTCCTACGTGTGTGCGGCGCCTTGCAGGGACTCGGTGATTCTGACGTGCTTATTGCCAGCCCAATTTTATGAGCAGAAAATACAAATCTGGAGGAATTTCTGCAGCACATAAACGCTCATGAAGTCCGTAAATTTTAAACTAAAAAAAAAAAAAAAAGTTCATTTTTTTGGCATGTTCTAAGAACCTGAAAGCTATATGAGTTCCTTCTTGGATGGTTTCTTGGCTTAGTCACATCATTTTTTTGTATTCTCAGCTGAGGCAGTCCCACGAGAAAGGTTTTTGTTTAGTTAAGCACAACGATGGCGATACGCGGTGCCCACGGACCCTCTGCACCTCCTTGGCTCCCAGAGGCGGCTGGAGATGCGTGCGATTAAACGCAGACTTCCCCATGCAAACGCTCCCTCGACTTCTCCGCTCAGGTGCAAACTAGCCAAGAACATGTAGTCTATCCCAGAAGAGGTGGACGAGGAAATAGATTGGTGTTTCCTTTTTACAAGCTTACTTGCACGTACCAGCTTTTGCATTGACGGGCTCGCTCCAGCGGTGTGCGGCTCCCCAAAGAGCAACCTCCATTTGCTGCTGGATACACCTGAGGGCTCCGTGTGTCCTCGCGTGCTCCAGCTCCCCAGAGAGGCCCAGGAGAGGCAGATTTGCTCCCAGGAAAGGGAGGGAGGAGGCCAAGAGCCGTCCAGCCAGGACAGAGCCCCGAGCTCCCCCTTTGCTGCGCTGGCCACACTCACCTTCAGCCAGGAACGGGTCCTGCTACTGGCGGCTCCTGTGGAGTACGACTGCCTGCTCTTCCCATAAAATAAAATGGAAAAGAATATTGTGCTTTCCAGTTACACAACAGCAGTGGTGAAGAATGATACAAAATCTCAGGCTGTTTATGTCTCTTTCTAGCATTGTGCTTGCGTACACTATATAAACACCATCTGTACAAAACGTAAGGTGCAACCACGGCCTGAGCACAGATGTACAAAGCTGCAGCATCTCCTCAGCAAGCACCCAGTTAAACAAGCATTGCCTGCATCTTGCCCCAAACTACAGCCTTGCAATAGTTCACCTTTGGATTTCCACTCCTGCGTTGTTGCAGGAAAGCGCACTTATCTCCAGGATTTGCTGGGTTTTTTTGCCAAAATCTCTATGCACATGGCCTGATTCTCAGTGGCCACTCCAGGGCCGGCTCTGCACGAGGGGTTATGCAGCACTTTCCAGATTTCCCCACGGGAATAGTCGGGGAGGTGTTTGGGGAGAAGGCTGCTGGCTGTGAATACCAAGGCAGAGGCTTTTCCCTCTGCAGAGGCCCCTGCTTAAGCAGAAAGTACCAACAATGCAGATGAAAAGCAATAAAACCAAGAGACTCTGGGCTCCGAATGCTTCCTAGGGTCAAGCACTAAACCCCCGTTAGACAGTGAGACAACCCACACTTGTTCTCCAGAGAGCCCAAGGAAGGAATCGAACAAAGTGCATATTCTGTCTGCAGTAGACAAATACGTTGCTCTACAGCAACAAACACCCTTCAGGTAAGACACAGAGGATGCTAGGGGGAAAAAGAACCTCCCAGAAATGAAATCTCACTACAATTTATGCAAACTTTTTTAAAAGAGTAATGTTTTTCTGGTATTATTGACTTAGTTTAGATGACAGAAGGTTAATTGAACTACAGCATTACATTTCTCCTCTGTTATTGATTAGCCAAGACCAAATAGCATTGCACATAATATACAGCATTTTACATAACGCATTTAAATCAAGAATATTTTCTCAGATGCTCAGCAGTCACCGTGCAGTTGTCCACGTATGGAAGCATCAAGCCTGGACAGAAACACTTTGCTGTGATGGTGGCACATGCCCAACAGTTTGCATTTTCTCATTTCAGGAGGAAAATGGTTTGCTTTCCTTCCCCTTGGAAACTTCTCTCTTTGCACAGGATTATTTCTCCTCCTTTTGAAAAAAAAAAAAACTCTAACTGGGCATGTACCTGCTGCATTNTGGAAACTTCTCTCTTTGCACAGGATTATTTCTCCTCCTTTTGAAAAAAAAAAATATATATATATAACTGCGCGTGTACTTGCTGCATTTCAGCACTGGTCTTCAGCTAGGGCCTGCCCAAAGCCCCTGAACCACCCCAGCGTGTCCCTTGCGGTGCCGGCCGAGTCCTGAGCGAGCTCCCCGGCCGTCTTGCATGTCGTGCAGCTCAGCTCACAGAGATGCCTCATCACAGATCAATTAGTTTTCACTGATCGGCAGCTTTGAAACAGAAGGAAATAATCAGAACAAACTCAGCTTTGAGTTAACAGTAGGCTTCAACAGAAGACATTAGATTTTTATTACTATTTTGGCTCAAAGGTGTCTAATTTGTTCAAGCTTGCTAGCAAGTTCCGGCCGTCTTCTGAAGTAAAGGGCTTCATTTGTATTGGGATAAAAAAAGGGAAAGGAAAAAAATGGGGAAAAAAAGCTTGCACATTTCTTTTAGAGACATAAGAACCTCTGAATTGACACTTGGAATTACATGTATTCCACAAGGAGCTGAAGGAGGGCCATCATACTCTGTATCTGCTGCAAATGACCAAAACTCTTCTAAATTTACCTGTCATGATGTAATAAGGGAGAAAGTCCCTTTACAAAAGGATGATACGTATCATTATCATCATCTATATTCTGCTAGTGCTACGCTGTGCTAAGCAATAACAAAATCCCACATCAGGCCTTGCTATAAAGCACCTAGCAAGATCACACAAAAAATCCTCAAGTGTATGCACGATTTTTACAAACATTTTTCACATACACTAAGTGTACACGTATGGGCATCTCTTGCTATGACTCAGCACTCTCACGGCACACCAGGAGAGGCGCTTATGGGCAAGGCATACGCAGGCACTGCTTGCAACTGTCAATTCATATACGTACACATACACATACACACATCCCTGCACAGGTCCATCAGCCCACCGGAATCTCCTGATCAACAGCTGAAACGCCCAAATTTTCAAAAGTGGCCTCTGGTTTCCAGACACTAAACATTTGATGCATCTGAAAAACAGGAGCAAGGACTCCAGCAATATTCCAGCTGCTCACCAATTTGTAGATGTTCATGCTCTCTGCTCAGTTGGAGTACCAAGACCAAGTCCAAGGTTAAGCACCATTAACTACTAGCAAGAAAAGTAGCTTAAGTGTACAACAGGGGATTTATTATTTATGTAATTGTGTTAATACAATGCTCATATTTGTTATCAGCACACTAGGGGATGCAGCATTAAACTAACCTGAAGCAATGATACCCTTTAGGTTTTACAAATATCGCCGATAAGTATAACACTGTTTTGTTTGCCTGTATTTACCTATATGCTTTCTAAAACAAAAATACGTTATGAAGACACCTGCCTAGCAAGAGCAGTGTCTGCTGACCCAGGTAGGGGTTTTCAGACGTGTGTGCTGGTGAAACACAGATCTGAATGATCGTGTGTACAAACTATTAGCTGGATGGTTAATTCTACACACATTTATCATGGTGCAGCCACTGATGCAGTCCAAAAAGGAGATAACTAGACTTGAGAATGAGCCCGGTAGCTAGGTTAAAACAGGATTTCATACAATAAAATGCAGCAAAATGGAAGTTGAGTTATGTGAGTATCCTGCACTGCTCATTCTCATCACTGTTCCTTGGAATTGTTTGGAAAACTAATACAACATTTTGCAATTAGACCCCCTGATCTGTGCATGCACTTGAGCAACTATCTAACTGTAAGCATATGGCTAGTCACTCTAATGAAATTACTACTTATATACATGAATTATCCTCTTGTTTTAAGTGATTTGCTGGATCAAAGCCTTTCTTTTTCAATTAAAGCAGTAGAACTAAACTAATACAATGACCCTAATTGAAGAAAAAAAATGAGTAAGGGTGGCTGCATCATCACAGATATCCAAAACCCAGGCAGAGAGCAACCGCATCTGGAGAAAGTGCCCACAAACGGCGACACAAGTACTGCGGCACTCAGTGATGGTTTTGGCACATGGTCTAAAACACGGAGGAGCTGAAAATATTGACGCCCGGCAGATTTAGACACAAAAACATGATTTAAAATGCTGCTTTTTGGCTGCAGCCAACACAGCCCCACGTAAATCTCGCACGCAGGTTGTCTGGGTGCGCGAACAGCTCGCTCAGGGCACCGCGCTGCCTCCCGCAAGGTGTCAGCGCCACGCGCGCCCCCTCGATGCACCTGAGAGGCATCAGCCTCCCGGGGAGTCCACGAAGCAAGTCCTTCCGTACAAACCTCACTTTTCTCACAGGCACTTGAAACATTTAGCATGTTTTTCTGCTGAAGGCAGTGCTGATAACAGAAGAGCTCCCCAGGCTGCCACAGGGCAGATTCCTCCACGAGGAGGAACCCTCCTCCTCCTACCAACTTCTAGAAATGGATTCACTTGAGTTGTCCCTCCCGAATGGGCATGAGGGACCAAGGCCGCTCCAGGCGCCCCGTCACGGCGCACACGGAGGCGCCGCGGCGCCGGGCACACGCGGTGCCACCTCGACGGGCTCGGAGGAGACGGGGCAGCCCGGCCTCAGCGCCCGGCCTCGCAGGAGGCCGCGCGGCCCCGGCTCGCGGGCTGCGCGCGCGGCCGCCGAGCGAGCGGGGCAGGTGGTGCATAGACACCATTCAGGCCGGCCTATTCACTCCCGGCTCCTCTAACTCTCCATTCATGCATAGCAAAACACCATCTGGTCCTATTTTGCCTCCAGCAATCACAGCTGACCAAAAACGATAATAACAGCTGTTGCGAAACAAAAGCCAAACAAAGGGGGGAGGGAAAGGTTAGAGCCGAGGCCGGCGCCAAAAAACACCCCGTGAAGGCAGGGGTGGAGAAGGAGCCCCTCGAAGAGGCGCTCCCCACGGAGAGGGGCGAGCGCCGGACTCCTGGTTAAACTCGAGATATTTAATCCATCTGCCCGGCTAGCCACAATGGTCAGGTGATAATATAAAATTGAGATTATGTTGCATAGAGGTATTTAGGGCCTTTGTTCTCCGAGTGAGGAACTAATGACCCTGTGTCAGCTAAAAATTAAACCTCCTTATGTTCTTTCATCGCGTGTCAGCCTGGGTTAATGCGAAGGGAGAACGTGGTTAACTGGGGTGATAAAGCAGCCGAAACCTTGGGAAAAGCAGGCGGCGGTTAAGTACTTGTAAATGATCGGAAGCAAAACATTATTAAAAAGGTAGATGACACTGAAATCATAGAGATGCTGTGGTTTCTTTTTCACATAAATGGCATACTAAGTGATTCAAATTAATAGTTTCAAGTACAACCTATGGCAGCAGAGTTATTTGTTCAGTCAGAGAATACAAACGCCAGCTCGCGTAGTTTGAAACACAACGCACTCTGCAAACACTACGGTGGGTAACATAAAATACGATTTTGTAGCAACAAGGGGGATGCTCTGGCTTTGCCATGACTCAACTCTCGATATTTAAAATGTACAGTCCCGCCTGACGCTTTTTTTAATTCTTTTTCCTTAACTCCAGTAATTAAAACTACTTTTCCTGAAACTGACCAACAGCAATGCAGCAGTTCTTAATCAAACATGATAAAACCCAGGATTTATGAAATCATTTAATGAGTGTAATAACACCTGCTTCTCGCTGCGAATAGTTGAAAACAGACTTCAGCTGTAATTAACTCTTATCACTAGTGACATTTTTCCAGCGATACTTCATAGGTCTTCAAAATGACAATTACCAAACTAATACACAATTACTGTCACATGCAGTTTAGCAATTATTTCTGAAGACATTTGTCTCAAGGTTTCAAGAAGGCCAGAAAATGGTTCCCTTTGTTATGTAACATTGCTTAAAACTGACACACACAAAGTCTTTGCTGACCAGCCTCTGCTGTGACATTTCCAAGGCACGCAAGCTCCCTCCTCCTTCAGTAAAGACTAGCTGTTCAGGCACTCTCCGATACCCTGCGATGGCCATTACAAACACAGGGAGCTGTCAACTCGCACTGATTATAAAAAACTTCAATTTATACAGTTTTTTTTTCTTTTTTCTGCTCCAAGAAATCTATAAATTTATAATTAGCATCTCTTGCTGTTCAATATTTGTACATAACAAACAGCGTACTGGAGGATTATGAAATATTGAAGGGCAGATTCATTATTAATAACTCACACCGTACAGTTCCTCTTCCCCGGCTCGGCTGCAACTTTGGGGGACTCCACAGATCCCCGGTTTTTGGAGGCGTCCTGAGCGCGGTAACCGTGAACATGATCGGGAACAGGATTAGGATTCTGCTCAGGCTTGACACTTGCTGTTTTTAATTTTCATTTTATCATAAGCAGTTTAAGATTGTTGCCAGTGGTAATTTGCAATTTTTATCAAGACCTCTTCATTATAGCTTCTGACAGGACAGATGCTGTAATTAATCATGCAAGACAACTGGGGATAGTGGTCAGGCGGCACTCACGGCACGGCTACTGCCTGCAAAGGAGGAAATAAAGGATTTCTCCTACCTGTCAAGAGTGAAAACATCCGAACAGCACTAATATCCTGATAACATGGCTGTTGCTAAACCTGCCATCCGAGATCCTTCCCCACGCATCTGCAGTCGCGGGCAGCCCCGTGGCCAGGAGCATCCACGGACACCGGAGCCGAGCGCGCCTCGGGACCCACCCCAGGTGACACTGAGGAACAAGCACTTCTACTTGTGTTTTCTCNCGGAGCCGAGCGCGCCTCGGGACCCACCTACCCGGTGCGCTCAGCAAAACGCAAACCCACAGAGTTAAACAGGTTTCCCCAGGTGACATTCTGAGGAACAAGCACTTCTACTTGTGTCTTTTTTTTTCTTTTTCTCTCCATCAAAGACTTCTGGCCCACAGGTTTTACTGAAATGTGTTTATTCTATAGCAAGATAAAAGCATTTATTTTAGATAGGCAAAATACAAACAACTTAATTGCTGCTATCATAACTCATAAAAAAGTATAAAACAGCATAAAAACACAATAAGCAATGTAGCAATTAATAATTCATGTTACCAGTGTTTACATTAAAGCCTCATTTATGAAAACTTTACAACACATGATATGAAAACTTACAACTTTTAAAGAAAATATTTACATTGATTATTCGGTCATGGAGTTTCTTTTAAATAGTCTACTGGTTTTACAGCGTATTAAAAACTCTTGCTTTTTTTATCTTAGCTTTTTTTTCTAATAACAGTTTTATTTAAGTGCATTTCCCTTTTAAAAATACAGTGTATTAAATCTGAAACTCATCACTTCGACACAGAATATAATATTCACATTTGTTCTGTAATTGGAATTAACGTAATAGGGCAACCGTTAATATATATTTTGTCATGGTGGTTTATTTGGAGAAATGAAGTGAAAGGATGGGTCCAACATTTAGGTTTAGCAACTTGCATTTGTTTTTCTGAAGACATTTAAGAAAGAAAAAATTAAGAGCTTTGGCAAAAATCTGTGACTTACTCTATTTTTTCATGACAAAAAATGCCATCAACTAACTCATGTCATACAAGTATGATTGTATGAAATCCAATCACCATTTTACAGGTAGTTACAACTGTGCTTTAAGGGCTTCATGAGTTCCTACTGCCTTGAAGTGCATTATTCACTTTTAGAGAAACACGGGTTATATTATATAACTCTGAAAGACCATTTTGCAGTCATAAGGTCCAGGTATTTATTAGGCCATTTGATTCACATATTGTAGGTAAAGCTTAAATAAATTAAAAAGGCATCACATGAAAAAGAGCACAGCTTTTTTTAAAAAAACAAAACAAAACAAAAACAAGATGATTTATAGTCAGCTAAAAGATGATACACAGCTACATTGTAGTTCTTTATTGCCTATCTAATAGACACTTTAGAGGATCATTTGATCTGTTATGCATCCCTGCATAACAACCATCAACAATTTACAGTTTCCAGCCAAATATGGTTTACCCCGAAGCCCCTCGATAAACGCACGGCGACGTCGCAGCATCATTTATCTTCAGAAAATACTGACCTGGGATAATACTTGAGTCTGTGCCTGAGGCTGTATTTGTGCCTGGTGCTGCTGAGGTGCCGGCTGCGGGCTCCCCAGGGCCGGGATGGGAGAGGTGATCTGGGAGGCCACCGGAGAGTGCTGCTGCTGCGGGGAAGGCTGCGACTGGTGCTGCATGTGCTGCAGCTGCTGCTGCAGCTGCTGCTGCATCTGCATGTGCTGCAGCTGCTGCTGCAGCTGCTGCTGACTCATCTGCTGCTGGAGATGCTGCTGCTGCTGCAAGTGCTGCTGCATGTGGTGCTGGAAATGCTGCTGCTGCATCTGTTGTTGTATTTGCTGATGCATTTGATGCTGGTGGAGTTGCTGCTGTTGCATCTGCTGCATCTGTTGCTGCTGGAGTTGCTGCATCTGGTGCTGCTGGCTTTGCATGGAGGGACTAACTTGAGATGACGACGGCGTCGCCACCATGTTTGAGCCCATAGAGCTCATCAACGGAGCTGCAATGTTTGTGGGCATGTTTGGTGCAACGGTAACAGAAGCTACAATCTGATTCATGGGCAGTCTCATGGTTAAAGGCTTGGGAGCAATCGCCCTGGGAAGGGTCTGCTGAAGAGTTTGAGGAGACGCAGATACTCCTGGGTGTTGCGAAAGAGAAGTATTCAGAATGAGGGAGGAAGACAAATTCGTGGATGCCAGCGTCTGCTGGACAGAACGAATGGTCTGGGCTTCAGCAGACTCTGCAGCCGCCTGTGTTTGAAAAAGAAATTCAAGAGGTGATACTGGAGAAAAGAAAGATCCTCCTCATATCAAGACTCCAAATTATCAAAAACCCTTCCTGCCCTCCCATGCCTCAATGCAAGCAGCTCAGCATGCTCTTGAGGGCTGCACATTCATCCTAAGAATCTGGGCAATTGCTACAGTGGTCCCACTTCAGAACATGCAGAACATCCTCAAGTGTTGTCTGCTTTTTCCCTCCAACACAAGGTTTCACAAGCATATTTCTGATTTCTCCTGTTTCAGTGCTTAACTTCACAGAAAATCTAGCTGAGGAAGCAGAGCACTGCAAAACCGAGAACTCTCATCCTTTTAAAGACACAGCTATATTAGGTGTATTTTAAGACACTGAGTACATTTAAATTAGCTATATGTAAGCACAGCAGTGAGATTCCTCTCGCCAAGTTTTACATGCCTACACTGTACACACTACATGTCAAACAGCTGCCCAGAGTCCCTTTAGAGACAGTGGAGAGGAAAAGTCTCTTCCAGAGCAATTATCTGACACGCTTTAGGCAAGTCCCCTGCAATGTGTCAAATCACGCTTTAAAAGCAGCTCTTCCATCCCTGCTCTCAGCAACAACCTTGCCTGAGAAAGCTACAACAAGGATGTCTCAAGTTAAGGGAGATGAATTCTGGATTTAGAGCATATTTCCACTCGCAGTATTCCCAAATACAATCTAGGCACTCAGCAATCCCATGGATTTTGAAAGAAAATGTGACTTCTGACTGTTTTGAGAAGGGAGGATTAAAAAAAGAAAAATCTGTCAATTATTTAGAATTCCTGCTGCCACTGGACTTAGCATCCTTGTTTTCATCATATGCATTTTAACTAGAATCTCGAAAAACACTCAGCGTGGCTCATTGGCAGCCTGTCCATTTTTAAGAACATCCCAAGTTCAGGGCCACAGCACAAGAAATACTTAGGAAGAAATACTTAGGCTTTCTCATACAGCAAGCCCAAGCAACTCAAGCCTCTCTCTAAAAAAGCAGCACTTGGAAGAAAATAAATCTGCAAATAATTTGCAAATGTTAATGATGCCAATATATGTCAATATATTTTTCATGACTAAATTCTACTTTACAGTCAATGACATAATTTTGCTTCCAAAGATAATCCCTCAGAAAGTACATTTGCGTAGTTACTGTTTGGTAATTGTTATTGTGGCATTAGAGATACTAAATATAGTGAAACTACATTTTTTTTTTTTTGCAAAAACTAAGCATGGTTAAAACACTAGTATCACATCTATATTAACAAAAATCCTAGAATTTTAATTTTGTTTTGAATAACAACCCCTTTTCCCACCTCCTTATTTAAAAAACATTGCCAAATATTTAACTTGCACCACACTAAAGTCACTTCTTGGCTTACCTTGGAAACAAGGCTTGCTCTATAGGCAGCAAGTGCCTTTAGGTATTCTTTTTTGGCAGCTTCTGTTTTTCTTTTGTACACCTATTAAGAGAGACCACAATTTCAGGAACTCTAATTACAAAGAATTTCTTTTCCAGAATACTCTCAAAATAAGAAAGAAAAAGCAGAGGATAAAAAACACCACATGCTCTAACACTACATGTGTCTTAATTCCTGAAAGCTCTGAAGATCCTTGCAGGTGATCTCAGATTCTCAGGTCTGCTTGCTGGACTCTTACCACACTTTTTTGTTGATTTATTATGAGTAAAGAAAACTGCTGGAGCAACCAGCTGTTTTACAAGAATATGTGTGCACAATTCATCTCCCAAGGAAGAGATGTCATGCTGACTCTGTGTACCAGGGAGAATCTCAGACACTGAAAAGCATCTGAAGTGATCCGAAATAGCAAAAACACCAAGGCAGCAATTGCTTTCAATAAGTATTAGAACTACTTGTAGAAAATCTTTGCATTTCTGTAAAAGGTGGTTTACAGAGCTTGGACAATTCACTTTTCCTAAAGCCAATACTAGAGACTTCCACTGACCATAACAAGAACAGTTAGGCAAAAAGCCAATAAATGCTCAATCATTAGAAAACTTAATGTTTACCCTTAAATTATGATCACATGTAAGATCAGACTAAAAGCTTCTAGGTGTGTATCACAAACTAGAGTTTTTCACACCATGCCAGAAAGGTGTTATTCTTTCAGGGATCTCAACTTCCATCACAGCTTCCATTAACTATTAATGGGAGCTGCACAGAAGTACCAACAGCCCCAAAGGAATATATTATTTTTCTAGTTCATGTGTAGGAGCTACATGTGTATAGAAAGAAGAATAACCCTCAAGGAAGAACAGCTGATCTTTGAAAACTCCTCATTCTGCAGCGAGTTGGAGCTGGAGATAGCATTTCACACACTGTATTGTTGTAATGAGGCATACAGCAGTGCCTTCAAAGCTTCAAAATCAACAGGCTTTGTAACAAATTCATAAGGCAGATCAAAGGAAATGGTAAATGGGGTGTACCTTCCCCTTTTCTATTCTAGCTGCTGATTAATAGGAAACAAGGGCTTTGAAATAGGAATCATCAAAAGATGCTCTTAACAGGCCTCTAGCACGGCATCACCCAAGCTTTCTACAAACTGCCCTTTAAAATTTAAAGACAAACAGAGCTATTCAATATTACCTACTGGGTCATATAACAAAATGCATCTTAGAGGGCAAATCTTCAGCAAGTTCAAAATCAATGTAGCTCTATGGGGTAAGATGTCTACATCAGCACACAGCGCAGCCCACTCGGAGCAGCGGCGGGAGGAGGATTAGTTAGGGGGATTACTGGGTTATTTCTTGCAAGACATCCCCGCATCAATTTTTTACCTGTTTTTGTTCTTCTCCTAAACTGTCCCACATGGAGGCCACTATTTTTGAAACCTCTCCAAACGTAGCGTTCGGGTTCTGCCCTTTAATTGCAGCCTGGGTATCCCTGAAGAACAGCGCATATGCTGACACCGGCTTTTGTGGCTCATTGGGATCTTTCTTTTTCTTCTTCTTCGGAGTCTTGGGCTTCTTGCCAGAATCTGGGGCAGCTCTTTTTTCTCCAGTGGCCTGGGAAAGAGGAACAAAAGCACAGTCTATATATGCCTGGAGTATAAGTCAGAAGAATTCTGAATGGTTCTGGACAGTTTGGTTTAATAATAAATGGATAAAATTAGCGTGCAGGCAACATTTTGGAGAGTCCTGTTGTGCCAGCCTTACTCCTACCAAATAGGATTTACTCTCAACTTAATCTCATCAGCTCTACTGAGACTAAAAGCATAAATAATTGCTCCTCATTGTGAGCAAGGCTCAGGGAGTCAAGGCTCAGAGCCTGTAGGTTTAACCTGAAAAAGGTTAAACTACTCCCGCCACTACTCGTTTCCACAAAAAGTTAAGATCTGATCTACAGTATGTTTTGAACTGGCAACCTCTGTATTCCCATAAAGACATAATTTCAGCAACAGAGACTCAAAGCACAGGAGCTTGGATGCATTTCCTTATTCCCAGGCTTAGACTGTTAGACACGGGGCAGGGGTGAAATGCAGACATTACAGCAGCAAGAGGACACCGCAGCTGAAGAAACACCTCCACGACAGTCATTATATCTTGATATGTTAAGGACTCGCGACAGTGCGTGACATGACTTACCCTGTTGGATTCATCTGCATCTTCCTCGTTGATGGAGCTGGACGGGGAAGGAGTGGCCGACTTGCTCGCCGGAGGGGAGGGAGAAGTGTGGGGCAAGGTCGTGCCTCCCAAATTCAGCCCCAGTTGGGCACTTAGCTGGGACTGGTTGATGGTGGTGAGCTGGGCAGGAGGCATCATTCCCGAATGAGCCGCATCCGTCATGTGCACGATAGACCTCATGATCAGCGAGTGGTCTTGGCGATACTGAGACACCTGCGCGTGACTCTGCTCCTGAAAGAGAACCAGGCAGGTCATGATCAGACAACGTGCTCAGGTGAAGGTATTTTATCAAGGGGCAGAAGTGCTGCCACCACCTTGCACCTTGGGTCACCTCCCTCTCCCAAGCTGGCGCAGTGAGGTGACAGCGCTTGCCCCNTGATGGTGGTGAGCTGGGCAGGAGGCATCATTCCCGAATGAGCCGCATCCGTCATGTGCACGATAGACCTCATGATCAGCGAGTGGTCTTGGCGATACTGAGACACCTGCGCGTGACTCTGCTCCTGAAAGAGAACCAGGCAGGTCATGATCAGACAACGTGCTCAGGTGAAGGTATTTTATCAAGGGGCAGAAGTGCTGCCACCACCTTGCACCTTGGGTCACCTCTCCCGAGCTGGCACAACAAGGTGACAATGCTTGCCCCAAACTCCGCTTCTCTCCCATTTGTTTCTTGGTGGAATAAAAATTGCATTTCTCCATGTCTAAACATGTATGTTTTTTCCTTCCCGTTGCTGTGCAAAGCAACTACATAAACAACAGGGAAACCGGCTGTCTGACTACACCCAAAAACACTGCTGCAGTGAGACATCAACTGCTGTCAAATGCAAAAAGTAAACAAATAAATAAAGGGTAAATAAAAAAAAGAACAGGAGAAGAAGAACATTTTCCTCTACTGACATTTTCATTATTCAGGATTGTGGCTAAGAACAGTGGCAGGTGAAAGCAATTCTGTTTGAGTAGGATTTTAAAGTGATCTTAAAGAAAAGCAGAGGCCCTACGGCATCCCAGCACAGAGCCTGCAGCACGGGACAGAAACCACTCCTACAGATCCCGCTTTCCTGGGGCCAAATTCATCTTTAATCCAGCATTCAGATATGTATGGAACAAGCAGGCCATGCACCAATCACCAGCTTGAATTTTCTTGCATTTGGGTCTCAGAAGCTCAGCGCTTGCAGGTTTGAGTCTCTACCATTTCTCAAGAGCAAGAACTATGTTTGCTCGTGCATCTGTATGTTACCACATTTGGAAAAAAAATGTAAAATGTGAGGCCCTGAAGGGAAAAGTCAGCTGGAACCTGATTATGAGCTACTCAATTTTGTTATTTTAACTACACACACAGAAGATCAATATATAATAAAAGAACATTTAAGGTGAAAAGAAGATTTTCAGAGCAGTTAGTAAATTGAAAGAATAAATAGTTCACAAATTGATTCTGCACCATCCCTAATCTATATCCCCAGCTCAAACAGAGAAAAATGAGAAATAAATTAATTTTTGAAATCTTCCATCATTAATAACCTACACTACCAGTATTATCAGGTACAATGAGCAACATAACCCGAAGCAGCAATGCCGCCAAGCGCCCGGCTTGTGCTCCATCTCAGCTTCCCAGAGGATTCCCACTTTTCCAGGGCTAACCTACCACATGCTGACATGGCCAGGCCAGTTTCAAAAAACCTGCACCAGCAGCAAGGTAACTCAGCCCACACCGCTTGGCTCTTGCTTTGTGGGACTTGGTCCCCAAAAAGGACCTCTGAAAATCTAGGATGCCACAAGTGCTGGCAGGGCCAAGCAGCAACACGCCTGTTACAGGTGATAGATGCTTAGACCTCCGCACACTTCATCCATCCGAAGTCAGACTGATCAGCAAACTGCTCCTTGATAGCAATAAATTACATTAACTCTGAATCTGGGCTTCGTGTGTGGCTGCGCTAGCGCCTTTAGGCAAGAGAGCTGCTCATTAGCACAGCAGGACATTCATTATGCCAGATGTTTCACCTGGATGTGGTACATCCAGGTGCACACGCTCGCGATCTGGATCCTCTACACAACATCTTGTTCCTCCTATAGTAGTCCTCACTTTTCCCCGGTCTAGTTCCGTAGAGAAGAGCGGATGGGCCAGAAGTGGAGCACTTGATACAGGAAAGATCAAACACCAGGCTTACTGGCTGAAATACCTATTTGCTTCAGGGCACCTTTCTGTGAAATTTCCTACTGTTAACGATAGGGTCATTTTGATTTAGAATTACATTGGCAGGGGCATCTGGAAGACATTCAAAGTCATTTTTAAAGGATATCACTTTCTGCATATTACTCCACTCTTTTTACTTATAGGCATTATTGTACTGCGTGGAAAAAAAAAGCTCTCTCTAAAACAAAAGTGAAGATAATCAGAATGAGCTTCCCTCCTAGAAATTAGCGTTCTTCATTAATCTTGCACACAGAGTTTTCCTAGAGGTATTCCTGAAAGGCTCCTTTCTGTTTTATCTTTACTGTTATACAAAAGGGGTTTTTTTGGCTTTTACAACAAAGGAGCAGAATATGATGACATGGGTTACAAGTGACTTACCCTAAGTCTTGTCATTTTGGTTGCATCCATGATTTCATTGAGCCTAAATTCTCTTGACTTGCACTGACCCAGAATCTAATTTTATACACAGGCCCATGAATTCTTAACTGTCCCTTCTTTTGAAACTATTTGATGTTTGTGTGGGTTTCCATGCTTCTTTTTTTCCTTTTATCTTTTCAATATTTCCCCCTATTTTTAAGCTAATTAAAAAAAAAAACTTGAAAACTTCCAGTAAAGCTATAAACATCAACAATGTTTATACAATATTATTATACTACAATATTTTGTAGTTGGCCACCTGACATTGAACAGATGAGCAATAATATAGGAAAGGCAATATTTTGTAGCATTTTTCATTTACCGATCACGTAAAAAAATGTTCTTGTGGCAGTTACAAAGAATACATTTGTTATGCCTTGTATATAGGTTGCATTGCTAATCATTATAAAAAAATAATGAAGAAAGGAGGAGGAATTTAACTTTTATTGTATGGCATGGTGTTGCAGGCCTCCATAGACCCATGTGCAGAGGGGCTTTCAGAAAAGGGAGCTCAGCATTTTTCCCATGTACAATACTTTGCTGTGTAGCAAAAAGGCAGGGCAGCTGGGCATTACTAACATGAGGTTCACAGTCCTTGTACACACCTTCTGAGCAAACAAATCCAGCTAAATTGAACTTCCACCGGCTATCCTTATTTTTTACTAGATCATAGAAACTTCCTGTGGAACAAAAAGGATCTTCAACATTTCACTCTCTAGGCAATAATGAAAAGCACCACATACCAGGAATATGCAAGGAAATAAAATCAGAATTGCACTAAAACATCTGCATGACACTAATTACATTACTACCCAAACGAAAACTGAAAAGTTAAAAGGTAAAGCTTGTGTATGCAGAATAAATCCCCGGAGAATATCGTGAAAATACTTCATAGTATCATATGCTCATTTCTTACATAAATTTAACCAGAAGTGATATTTTAAGTATTACAGGCACTCAGTATTTTCAATACATTACTCAAAAACCACAGATTAGTTTTGGCAAAAAAAATCATGAACTTTCAAGTGGAAAGATAAAGTTTTGAATGACCTTGATTTGCTTTACGGTTTTGGATTGAAATTTGGTGATTTTAGCACAGAGCCAGGCAAAATGCAACAGCTGGTTTTCTGGGCTTCACAGTGAAACAGGAGCATAATAGAAAAAAAAGGAAAATCCAAAGAGAAATAACTGGTGCGACTCCTTTGCAGGCTGAAGGAACTTAGTTGAGGCCGTCTGTGTTGTTGCCCTACATGGTGCTACAAAAACTGAGGTATGGACACACTGATGGAGGGGGAATGCCAGCCATGCCTCTGGTCTCCTCTTCTATATTGAACAAAAATGCAGTATAGGGTCCAACAAGCCTTCCCCTCTCCAAACCACTCACGATGGCTCTGCTTAGGCACCCTGGCTTTCTGTCACCACGGGCTCGCATTGCCGTGAGCTTGGAGGCAGCATTAATGCAGCGAGAAGAAGGCAGGATCGAAGGACCTCATACGACGCCCATCCATCAAGCCATCCTACTCTGGTCTGCTGAGAGACAAAATCACCTCTGTCTTGCTAGCCTACACTTGTGCCATTTCTCCCATCGCATTTACAGCTGATTTTATTTTTATTTATAAAAGTATGAACTTCTCCAAAAATGATGGAATATCTATCTTCCTCAGCAGCTGGTGGAAAGCAAACAAAACAAATATGGGGAAATGAGATTAAAAAAAAATCCTCTCACATTTTAATTTATATGGCACTTTCAATTGTTTTTTCACAGTCAGTGTATTTAAGCGTGCCAAAGAGAAATACAACATCGGGTAGTACGGGAAAAAATAAGGTAATAAAAGACAGTTGGTTCTTCTGATATCAACACATAAAGCCTCCAGTAAAAACTACAGCCAGAAATACAGTGTTCATCTTGATAGAGAAATGATACGAAGGGCCAGCAATGACCTGCAGAGATGCCCTAATTTCCCCTTACCCTGCATTTTGAGTGTCATTTGCATTCAATAGCTTTATCCTGGATTTCTGCCCTGATACAATTTTAATCTGTATGAACATTCAACATGATATTTAAAAATATAACTTGATCTAGGAAATTACTTTTTAGAACATTGTGAGTAATACTGAAGCCCCGATTAAAACTCAAAGTCTGGAGCATTCAATCACTTCAATAGGCAGCGTTTCCACTCAGCCCCATCCTGAGCTCGCCAGGATGGAGCTCAGGGAAGCAGGAGCTGAGCCGGTACTGCTGGAGCCACATTCCCAAGGCAAGATTTGGTAAAGGTGCTGTTGCAGTTTGAAGCGAGGGGCAAATCTGGTAAGAGATGAATCCCCTTGTGTTTCATGTGACCTTCAAAACTCAGAAGGTGGCTGGACTCATCTCTTATAGGGATACGAAGAACTGTGGTAGCTACAGGCCTGACTGGCAGCACCAGACATCTGTCGATTATAGGTCCCACTGCCTTCAAAACAACTAGTCGAGTTCACGAATAGCATGATTTATTCAAATACAACATTTAGAAAGAAGGTTTTGGATGTCAGTAAATTCCCCACTACAGCATGGGATTCTCAGCTAGCTCTAATGTACAAACGGGAACAGTCACTCACCCCAGAGGATGGGAGAGTGCTCTCAGTCCCACGGAGCCTCCTCAGGCAGCGTCCGACCCGTGGGGAGAAGATAGGTTCAGCCTGTTGACTGATCCAGAAGTTACGGTGGAGTCTTCCCCCTCTTCTCCCCTTCTTAATTTACCTTTCATATTTTTTTTACATTTAGGTGGAGCTTGAGTGGTTCTGGTCATACTAACTTTTGTTACTGATTGGTGCAAGATTCTCTCGCTTTTCATTTAAAGGTATAGTCAACGGAAACGTAGAGCGCATGCTCAGTCAGGGGCGCTCGTACCTCGGGGGCGGCTAACTTTCGGGATGGAGGTGCGTGTTGACAATATAATGAGGTTATAATGAATAAAGTTCAAGCAAAGTTCATCCGAAGCGAGTGATTTGCCACCATCGCTGACCCAGCACCAGGCATCTTCTCATATATCTCCCCTTAGACAGCTACTGTGCGGCTTATCGGCTGCGCGGCACCATCGGGCTCCCACCTCTGCAGGGAGTACAAGCGAGTCTGGCCGCGGTGTCTTCACTCCATCCTCTGTTCCTCCTCCTGGCACGTGCTGGAGGCAGATTGGGTTGTCTAGGGAACCGTGGAGGAGTAGAGCCCGAGCATACCAACCACCCTAGAAGTCGCAACTGTGTCTCAGCCCAAGCAAGCCTCTGTAATGCTGCAACTTCTGTTAGAGCCCTAGTTTTTCTTCTAATTTTCACTTCTCAAGCAATTTTTCCACTCATGCCAACAAATCTAACTACACCAAACCCAACATTTACAGTTATGCTCCCTGTACCTTGCTTTTGGAATGCAACTTAGAACTTAATACATTTTGCTGCCTTAGGAATATGTCACCATCACTGTAATATAAGCTGAGGCAATATGTTAAAGGATGAAGTTGAAGCAAATGCACTGCAATGTAAGGAGTGAAATCACCAGGGCCCTGGACGGTCAAGCACTTTTGGATAGGTTAGCATGTCTTTACAAGAAACCCTCAACACTCTTTCTCTTCACAAATTAACTACAGATAAAAGAATCCATTATTCTAAATTTTTATAAGATTGGAATTCACTGCCAATCAAAACAAACCAAACTAATGGGACACTCTTCTGATAGAGATTAAGTTCTTAGCTAACAGTGTTCAGAACAGGACCCTTGGTCCCACCACCACCAAAGTGTCCTCTCCGCACCACCAGCACCAAGAGCCCTGGCCAAGCTTCGTCAGAGAAAGCCTTACCTAATTTAATTCCCCAATAAATGCCACAACAACAGACTGTACAGCCTAGTTCAGAAGAAATTGTGCCAGTCCACAGCTCTCTTGGGGTTGCTGTGCACAGTATATGCAGACATGGATGTGCTCTTCCCTGTGGTTATTGTAACGTGGAAGAGTCTGTGCTGACCAAGAATCCAAGAATTCCACCTCCCAGAGGCGGTCCAACTGCACAACGTGCCAGCCACCTTTCCCAACAGCCTGTATTCGGCCAAGTCACCGATCCGGCCCCTAAGAGCATCATTTAATGCGGAACTACTTATTTGGAGATCCATTTCTCCTAGTACCATAAATTCTTAAAAACCAGTGCCTATAACTGCTACTATTTACATGGGGAAATCCAGTATGAACATTCCTGATCTTGAGCTTGAGCTTAGTAATCACAGTGCCTCAAAGGAAAAGCAAAAATAAAATAACTATTTTCCCAAATAAATAATTATAACCTTCCAGAATTAGCTGCATTTTTTTTGTATTAAAGATGGCAATAAACGTGCATAACAATAACAAGGGCTTGTTTTAATAGAACGTTCCAGGCATTAAACACATTAATGACCCATGAAATAACTGTTTCATCTGTAACACACTAAACAACATTGTTATAACATTGCATTAACTGAAAATCTACTCCATTCTCCTTAAATATATGATTATAGACTGGATTTTAAAATAGAGATTTGAAAATAAGTCTTTTGTAATGGAAAATTAAACATACAAATTAGAGGCAGGCAGGTACATAGTGAAATCAGGGTTTTTGATTGCCAATTTTCAAGCAACTTTTTTAACTTCTATTTTTTCTGGTAATCTATTATCTGAAAAGATAAATTAGTAGTTTGGGAATGGACTCAGCAAAATTGAAGACTTTTAAGTAAAAGGCACCACTGTTTTGAAACGTTAATGACATTCTATATTGCCTTTAACAAGCTAAAATTAGCAACTCAGTTCTTTAAAGCTGCATCATTGAGCTGTTTATTTAAAGCCTTTTCTTGACACAGCAGCAGTTGCCACCTTCAGTGTTTGATTTGAGCACAGTGCCACTCCTAAGCAGCAATATAATTAAAGATGTGCCTATTCCTCCATGAATTAGCCACAGCTGTACAGAAGCCTACACGGACCAACAGCACTGCAACCATTATAAAATACAAACAGGCTCCAGTCTTCATCAAATAGGGAGCACAATTTCTCTGAAAGCTCAAGCAGTATAGGGACCAGCATATGTAAAATTAACAGTATGTTTCTGGAACATCTGTACTTTTTTTGAATAAAAGGAGAAAAAAAAAAAAGATCAGTCTGAAAAGAGACAATTATGGTACTGTCTTTCTTAGATATCAGAGAAAGAATTTTGAAATTCATCAAAGCTAACCTTCTGTTATGTACAACAGGCTAAGCTGAAAAGAATGTTAACAAGTTCAATTTTCATTCAATCAGCACTACTGCTCTCTGAAATGTTTCATTGCAGGAAAGAAATAAAAATAATCTATATGGTAATTATGAGGATGAATCCCCCAGTAACTTTCAGCTACATGAAAGGTCAGTTCTATTCAAGATATTTTATCAGTCCCCTGCACATACTCCTGTCCTGTCATTTTAAATCTGAACAGCATTTTATTTTCCCATTTACAGCTACCTGCAGAATTAAGTACTTAAGCCAAATAAGAAAAAAAAAAAAAGGAAAAAAAAAAAAAAAAGAAATGTTGAATGCTGGCAAAGGCTATAATAGCATGGAGATAAATCGTTCAGCTGCTCTCTCTCAAGCCTCTGGGGCTGCAGATTTTTCTTCTCCTGGTGCACTGTGGGTATTCAAAACTTGTTCAACATGATTTCATTTCATTTCAGGCACTGCCTGAGAAAACTAAATTACAGAATCAATCATACAGAAGGTCAGAGTGAGACTTCATTACAAGTATTGCATGCTTGCATGAATATCTTTCATTTATGACTGACCCAATATGTCACAATAGCTGTCTAGTAAAAATAATCCACTTTCTGAAATTGATGTACTACTGATGTCAATGCTACTCAGCAGGCTGGGCAGATTATAGAGAGGTGTTAAAAAAAGGAACCCTCAGGAGCACTGGGTGTAGTTTTATAGAATTGCCACATTTTGCAGATTAAATAATTTTTGTAGAGCCAGCTCAACAGAAAACAGAGCATTAATATAAAATAGTGGGGCTTGATTTTTAATGAGGATATTGCTATTGATTTCTACTTATTTATATTCAGGTATTTATACGGACAGCATTTGCATCGCATAAATCCTCAGCTTTCTTTGAAGTCAAACATACATCAACGCTCCATTTTTCAGCAGTTCATTTTTGAGTATCAGGATTTTATTTGCATATTATTAAAATATGAAAGTTAATCAAACTGCCTTTATTTTATCTCCTCTTTTGTTTGCTGTTGTCTGTTTTTAAACACAGTAAAATGCTCTTAAGTAAGATAAATGTGTTGTGCTTGTTGCCAATATTAATGAAGTTAATTAGTGTCGTGACAAATTGTCACTCTATAGCACAAGCAGCATGCCTGGATCTGGCTCCCGTATATCAGAAACTACCTTGTTCTTAATAAAATGGCCAGTTGTTAACTCACCAATACAGCCTTTTAATAATTCCTAGAGTTGATTTACTATGAGAATAAACATTGCTCTTGCACTGTGAATTAATTTTCAATATAACAGCACCCAATCTGTTAAAAGATATATTAAAAGAGTATGTTAAAAAGAATTATTTCTTTTCCATTGTTTTGTTTTGTTTTCTTTCCTGGTCTTCCTGTGGGAAATATGTGAGGTACTTGCAAAAGTATTATGAGGTAGCTAGCCAACTCCATACCCTAAGGGAGACATAGGAGAACCTTGACATAACCTATTTTTAACCATGCCTCTGGCAATTCTGCATTCAAGTTTATAGGTGAACATGTCAGGTAGTACATAGAAAAAAGCCAAAGACACACAGTATTAATCATAATTCTGTCCAAGCCCATTTTATTTTTTTCAACATTTGTGATTTAAAATCTCATGACATTTCTTCAAGGTGAAATTCTTCTACTGGACTTTTCAACAGGGCAGGACTGCATTTATCTAAATTAAATATTGCTTACAGTAAAGCTCCCTAATGCTTCAGAAGATAAGCAATAAACTTGCTGTAGTTCATATTACAATAATTTAACTTTGCATTCAGCTAAAGAAGCTTTAGTGATTAGCAGTACACTATTAATACAGCCTTTAAATAAGACTATTCTAGTATCACTGCAAAGGAACATTGTTCTGTAAGTGTATACGAACATCATAATTATTTTACAGCCCCATCTTTAGTTCTTTCAGATATAGTAAATTCAATTGACCATGAAATGAAATTTCATAGTCAAAATGCCTCCTTTACATTTTTTTTATTGCTGCAATAAAGTTTTTATAGCTCCAAGGCAAGGTAATTCATGAAATGTCTAATTTGAAGATGAATTCTAATATTATTAATAAATATTTACCAGTCTAATAAAGTGCACATTTTCAGCATAAAATACAATAGACTGTTTTCATTTTCTATTTTTGAAATACAGATTAACTACTGGAAAAGCTCAGTACTAAAGAGAGCTAGGGGAGTCCAGAGCAAACCCATGCAAGAACCCTCTTAATATTAAGTTCCTAAGTTACCCTGCATTTAGGAGCAGCACAGAAAAGATCGATAACTAAAATACTAGGGAATGAGTCCTTTCACTGGGCAGCAAAACATAAAACTTGCAGTGACAGGCGGGCATTTGGCCCACGCATCTCCCGCTCTGGCTCCTCCCCACCACATCAAGCAATTTCTAATCTGGGAACAAATATTCCTGTGGGACAAAGCAACACACAAGTCCTCATGTTGCATCTCTGGAGTGGCCACTGCCCTGAAAAACATGACTGGACTCTTGACGGTGGGAGCTCCCGTTGGCCCTCTCTTCAGCATGTCCTGGGTTAAGGTCTTGCCATTGAAGCCAACAGAAGCTCTGTGGTTATGGCGATGAGGCGGGAGGGAAAGCCTCTCATCCAGTGGGAGAAGGGCTCAGGGAAGAAGTCCCTGGCCAGAGGAGGCATCCTCAGGCAGGAGTTGCGAAGGTGACCACGCAGCCTTCAGTGAAAGCATGCAGAATGAAGTGAAAGCACGCAGAATGAAAAGCCAAACCTCTTGCAGGTTACAAACCACATGATAACGGAGAGGATTGTTCCATATGTAACGTAAGACTGATCTAACCCACAACATTCACTGCGTGTTCCTGATCGCCTTCCATCAGGTTCAGTGTACGCACGCTCTACCACTTCAGTTTTCATGCTCAAAATCCCTGGCTCTAAACCCTATGGCATTACTAGTCTTTCTTCTATGACCCTACGTTTCCAGGGCATGCAGAAAGCCATCCAGGCCCGCGGAGGCATCGGGCTCTGCCTATGGGCCCTGGTCATTCCTCCACACGTGTTAGCAGCTCCAGGGGCCTCAGAGGAAACGTTCACACTTGCAGTGAAGCCTGCAGCCTGGAGAGTCGCAGGGAAATGTTTGCTGTGCATTGACTTGTAAATCCCTAATTAATTGTCACTCACCAGCATAATTAAACAGAACAAATGATTTACGTGAAATCAGAACATGACAACACGATGACCTTTATTATAGACAAGCAATAAATCTGCAGTTTCATTCCACCAACTTTAGCCAAAGGTTCTACGAAACCACTGATCAGAATAAATATAGTCAATGTAAAATGTTCAGCTAAACATTCGCCTTCTCTTCAGTACGCAATACAGAAACTAATTGTAGCCATTGAGTTTGAAATGCTAAATATGACTCAGAGCTACATCTGAGCATGAGCAACATGAACACTGCGTGCACCAGCTCAGAGAGAAGAACCAGGCATTGGAGACGCTCTCCAAGAGGGAAAGGGAAAGACAGGAGGAAAGTGGAAACTGTTTGTGGAGGCAGCAGACACCCACAGTGGCCACACACGCTCCACCACTGCGACCTCCACAGCAGCCGTGGGCACAGGACGGTCTTTTTATAGCCCCATCTTTCTACATGCAGTGGTGGTACTGATGGTACCTACCACCTCTTTCACAGGTTAAAGAAATTGCATTTCCATTTGTATGGATCTATCCCATGCAATACACAAAATATAAATATTTTTATTTATTTACTTATTTGTTCATTACTGCTGGCATAGTGCCGGTCTAGTGCCGGGAGTGCTTTCTGAGCTACTCCCAACATAGTGATTTCAAGAGATCTCAGATGACCATGAAGCCTAGTCCCCACATTTGAAATACGGACAAGCAGTTTGCCCACAACGTGGTAGCGTTGCCCTAAATCTTAACAGCGATGTTTATTTCCATGAATCCAACAATATTAAACACTCCAACACTTGCTGGGCACCCCATGAACATGTTAGCATGTACTGTCCCTCACCAGGCACATGGTTGCTCAACCACCAGCAGAACCTTGGTGCACCAGAACACCACAAAACCACACGCATCTCCCAAGAGGTTGGCCAAAACCAAGAGGCACGAGGACCGGGTCTTACCATGTGCAGCCCGTTGTTGTGGACGCCGCCGTCCTGTTCCACCAGGTTGCGGGAGATGGTGATGGAGGGCAGGTCCAAGCTCTGCGGAGGAAACTGCGGCGTGAACTCGCTGCCCGGCGCGGGCAGCTGCTCTCCCAGGCCGGTGAAGGGCAGCAGGACGTCGGCCATGCCCAGGCCGGGCTCCGCCTCGGGCGGTGGCGTGATGGGCGGGATTTCGAACTCCTCGTCGCCCAGGCTCGGCGTGTGGAAGGTCTGCTGGGGAAAGCACAGCATGGGCGGCCGTGAGCGCACGCTCGTCCCGACGCCGCGGGGGCAGCCGCCACGGCCTCGTCTGGCCACGCGCCCTCCCAGCGCCCATGCTGTGGGTCATGGCACGTACAAAAGGGCTTTGCGAATCGCTCCAAGTGAAGATTTAGGTCTCATTATCATACGGCTTTAATAGGGTATCAGTATTAACAGTTTTTTAATGCGTGCTTAATTAGCAACATCTGTCTTTGTTGTGAGGCTGAAAATCAGCTACGCTGGGTTTGGCTGTATAACAAACTGCCACTTCACCAATACGTCAGGGCAGTGGCACCGGCAGCTTCCACCGCGCTCATGCTCCATCACACCCTGTTCGTGCAGCGCTCACACCCCACCACCTCCTTCCTTTCCTTTTTAACCACTAACCAACATGAAACCGCAACGGCCTCAACACCTGTTGGCTCTTGAGCCTTGAGCAAGGCGCTCGCTGCCAACTAGCTGCGGGGCTACGCGTGCACGTGTCTGTCAGGGATCATCTCTACCCCACAAGGCTCCGTGCCCGGCTGCAGCAGCACCAACTTGTACTTGGAGAGCAGGCGAGCTCCCTCATTCAAATTCCCTATATTATTTCGGCCCCGCTGCTGCTTAATAATGGAAACACGGCGCTTGAAATTAGGCCATCTCATACGTACTCAAATCAAGACCACCTTGACCAAAAGGAACAGTTGGCAATCCTAAAAGAGGCACGTTGTCTCGTTTTGGACATGCAAGGGGGTTTGTTTGTTTGTGGTAGTTGAAAAATTGTGTTTGCAGGGAGGGATTGTTTTATGGATTATTTACATTGTTTGAAAGAGTGACTTAATGCCAGTTAATTTAAAAATGATATGTTCAGCGAAAGATCTCATTAGCTGCCACAAATTGTCATCCTTCAAGCTGTTAATGATGATATAAATTAATAACCGCTCGAGAGAAGATGGAAACGGAAACACGAGGAAAACCTTTGCCTGCATATCGAACCTGTCAGCTGTCATTACTGGGCTCACACCAGAAGTGACGAGGTCCCTGGCTGCGGCTTGGGAAAAGGCAGCAGAGACCCTCCTGATGGAGCTGGCGGAGTGTCCCGCAACTCCGGCCTCCGTGGGAAGGCTGGGCCACAATCTGGGGATGCAGGGTGTCCATGGCTCCATGACCAAGGGGGGAATTCTCCTTTCCAGGGAGCCCCCAGTTTACCAACACAAAGGAGGGACTGGCCAGGAGAAGTGGTTGACTAATGAACATCACCCTATGGCTGCATTTGCAGTTATTTTGGCACTAATGTGGTCTAGTAACAGATGCAACTGTAATTTGTGACTCATTTGCTACCCCATTACTGCTTAATGAAATCTAACATATCACATTAACAATACGGATAAACACTCATTCTTGATATGTGGCATTTGGCTGTTTTCATTACCACTGTAATTAACACTTGAAATATTATTTCAATAAATATTTAAGGTGCTTTAAAATGGGTCATGGTAATCATGACACGGAGACTGAAAACAAAGCAAATATGTGGCTTCTTAGTCTGAAGATGCTCTAGGATTATACCGTTAAGGCATTATTTACAGGAATAAAATGGGCTTCCAGCTCAGCCGTGCTTATGTCCACAATCATACTGAGAAAGCTACATTCATGTTAATGTAAAAACACTATAATTAAATACATTGTAATGCAGTAATTGCATGTTAAATTCATGCTTTAATGCACGCACTAACATTTAATCATATTTTTATTCCTCGTTCAAGCAAAGGTGTTCAGTGAGATCAGTATTTATAGTACATCTGAACATCTCTTTACATATATTTATGAGATAGTAGTAATTATAAGAATTGGACCTTCCTTCCCCATCTAGCACGATAAATCGGAGACAGCTGTATAAATATGTAACACAACTATACAATAATACAATATTTTACTTCAAAGTCGCATTAATCTTAATAGTTACGGCTTACTAGAAAAAGGAAGACTTTTGTAAATGTGAACTTAATTCTCACAATATAATTTGTCCTAGTTTGTATATATCTTTTTTATAAAAAAAAAATATATATATATAAAGGACCTAAGAATGAAGATGAAATAGATGTAATTTAAGAAGAAAAAAGCTACTCAGTGAAGTAGTCTTAAATCCAAATCACTGGGCTATTCAGACTGTAAAGAAGATCTGAATAGTATGCAATTTGGGATTGCAGAGAGGTGCTGTGATGACCAAGATGCTGTAACATTTGTGGGATTTATCTTACCAATCGTATTTTTTAAAGTTATTAACTCTTCAAATATTTATATTTTACATGCTTAAAAAAAAACTGTGTGCATGGTTAAATGCCATCTGTACTGAAATGTTCAAAACATTTGTTCCTTTTGATAAAAATGCAAATCTGGAGAACTGTTGTATCAACATATAACAGCCAATGTCTGACACGGTGAATTATCACAGCTGGAATTAAATTGTCTCTGAACAGCTGCTGGCAGCAGAGCTTTCATCAATGTTTGATTCAAATGTAGGAAAGAAATTCAACAGAAAGAAACATCATGTTGTCATTACAGATGGGGTTTGTGTTCATTATCACAAATAACACTGGAGCTAGTGCCAAACAATATTCCCTTATCTAAGCAGTCTTGCTGGGGAAGGAGAGATGGTCACCATTGTATAAATGATTCATAAAATACTACTCTTAATTCTAACGTTCACGTTTATCGTTACACCTTTTTACGTATTTTCTCCCAGATAACCTTTTTAAAAGCGCACAAGAATGCTTAGGACTGAATTGCCACTTCCACCACACAAAGGCAAGGCTGCCCATGCTTCTAACTATTCCTTCTTTGAAAGATCATTTCTGGCATATGCCCCGTGCGTGTGCTGAGCTCGGCCTGGTGCTGCCAGGCCCTCCTGCCCATCCTGCGTGGCCCTTGGAGCGGAGCTGCTGTCTCCTCAGCAGGGGCAAACGGGGCTTCTGCTGGGTCCTGCTCTAACGAGGTGCCACCAGAAGAGCAAATATAGGAACATGGGGGTGATGCACCTTGATGTAGCTCCTTGATGTAGCTCCTTCTCAAAGCCAGTGCCCAAATGGCTACCTCGACCCCCAGCTCCGACGCTGCTCTCCATCCTTGCTGGAGGCTTCTTCACCCCTTTTCACGCAGCACACATACACCAGGCTACAAAGCAGGTTTTGTTTTTCTAATTTAGATGAGCATTAAGAATCCAAATAAAAATTTTGCATCCTTGGCGGGAATTAGCACATTAGCTAATAAGGGCTATTACTAAGCTTGCCTTCCAAACATACACCTACTGTGCCTTTTGTTTCCTTCTACTTACATTTTTTTCATACATAAAGCAGATTTGTTTCTATTGACATGCTATGTAAGTAACAGCCTTATGGACAGCTAAATTGACTAGTAATGGAGAGCTGTCAGGTTATTTTCTTTCTCATTAAAGTCTTTATTTTGTGCTCCATAAAACACACACAAATTCAGCACTTCACTCTTCAGCCATTCAAAGTCTGTTAAATTATCAAAGCAAACAGCAGAATATGAACATAGATAAAAAGAAAAACCATCTACCTCATTTGCAGCAAGAAATGCATTATTTGCTTCTGCCATGTTCATGTAGTTGTTATTGTTTCCAAACTGGAGGAAAAAGAAAAAGAAAAAAAGAATTTTAATGCATGCCATGACAAACCTTTCTTTACCCCATCGCTAGTATAGAAAAGTACTGCTTCTGAAAAACAGGTGATATGTAAATTTGCTGATGTTGTTCTGAAATTAGAACCAAACTGAATCGTTGTTACCACACAGACCAAAGGACACAGGCTGCAGGTGGGAGACTTCTGAGCACAGCTCTCCAGCCTTCCCTGGCTATGGAGCAAACTCTGGAAATTAAGTGTCCCTTGGAGAAATACTGCCCTCCAGAAAGGGCATTTTGACTCTTCGGCATCTTTCCGAAAAGACATTATTGTATTTCTGCAGGAAATCTTGAGGACGGTTGTAGCTAGAAAACCTACTGTACTATTATTCAGAGTGGAGCTGGTTTTAAAGAGATGAAGGTCAAGAGGGGAAGGCAGAGAGTCTACAGCATTTCCTTTAAATCCCAATCTCAACACAATAATGAAAAGCTAAACAACTCCCCTTCGCCCATCCTTCCTTCCAGCTGAGCTTCCACATCCCCTGGGAACACGGAGGCCAGAAGCCTTCACTGAGGCTTTTACAAACCCAAGAAGCTGAGACCTGAGAGGTACAGGGTGCAGCAGGCTGAACGACCGCTCCGCCGAGATGCAACTCATGGTGCTCGCACGTGGATGGTCAAAGATGCCTCCCAGCACCCCATTGTGACCATCGGTTGATAAAGATAAATGCTTTTCTTTTAGGGAATGAGCACAGTAAGGAACAGATGATCAGCATTTGGCTAACTGTCCCTTAGTTTGCCTTATTCCCTTAAACAGCATTAGCAAAAAAGCCGGCAGTCTGGTAGCTATTTCTGCTCGTTTTCTCAGAGGACACAGGTAGTCAACAGTCCTTACTTCAGGCAATCAATACCACGCACGTCACAAGCTGCCATGTAAACACTAAGCCACCAACTTACACATTTCCACATTTCTAATATATGATCAGGCACAGCATATTGTGAAGCAAAGTGCAAGCAAGAAATGAGAGAACAGTCTCTGTGCTGTCTTTACAATGCCCATCACTTCTCTCCTGCTGAAGCCACACTAAACATGCTTACCTTAAGTCTCTATTTTTGAGTTCTACAACTCACGATTTTTAAGGAAGGCTTCATCTTGCCATGTCTTTAAAAAAAAATTCCTCTTTGTCAATACATAAATAAAGTGGCAAACCCTAGCAGCAGCCTAACCTCTGCCACAAGTGTACCACAACAGGTAACTACAGAAATGACAGAGATTGTTTTTTTTTTTTTTTTCCAAACAACATATCACAGGGTGTCAGGAATACATCCTGAGAAGAAACGTCTCCCTTGGCCCAGCTCAGCCCACCTTCCCAGCACTAGGTGCCTTTCAGTGTGGAAACGCTCCAGGCCTCCACTCTCCCCACCAGCACCCTGGGGCAGCGGTGGCCCCATGAGGGATCCTGCCAGAGCAGCCCCTTCCCTGAAAGCCCCCAAATCCATTTCTCAGGATCAGCCAAATGGAGTAGAACTATACTCAAAAAAAGAGAACTATATAAGAAAAGATGGAAAACAAACAAACAGATGGACACGAGCAACCAGCACACAGTGAAGAAACTGCCTGCGAGGCCAGACTGGCCAAACAGCCAAAACCGACGACCCCCATGGGGAGCAAGGAGAAGTGGGGTAGACACCCACCTCGTGGAGCAACCAAACTTTGATTCCTCAAGCATAAAACTGTATTCAGATACTCGGCCAAAATTTCAACATGCAACATGAACTAAGCAATATGAGCTAAGCAACCTAACAAAACAGGTAGCCTCACAGCCACTTAACCTCTGTCATCCTTACTCAGTTAGACAAATACTCAAGTAACATCACCCATTTTGAATGCCCAAAAGTTGTCCAGTCTTTTAAATTAAAGAAAAATACACAGAAAAGCACAGAGAAGTTATTTTTTGGCCAACACAGATTTGTGTGTGCGTGCATGTGTGCACATGTATTTTTGGCAAAAGGACTTAGTGCTTAAGCTCACCAGTGAGATCAACAGGATAGGCTGGCTTGCACGTCAGTGGGGAACTAAGACGTATTTACATGGGAAAAAAAAAAAAATGGCTGCAAAGAAGCTTTTCTTTCCTAGAATAACTTTTTAATACAGTAACTTTTCCCAGCGTCAGTTTTTCAAATTATACTTAAGTGTCAATAAGTCCAACAGGCAAGGGTGGTTCTTACACTGGGTAAATATTTGGGAACAAACTTAGCTTGTTTTAATGAGCTTAACTTCCCAGGAGCTACAGCACCTCAAAATAGGAACGTAGCTGGAGGGTTTTTTTATGTTGTTTGGATCTACATATGTTCTGCTACTACAGGTACTGCTGATTCATATGCAAGGTGTTCTTCCTTTGTACTTTATTAAAGTAAAACAATAGAGAAAATGACAACTTAATTTCCCACTTAATATTCAGAGTGAGGAAGGAAAGTGAAGAAAATCAAAGCCAAAAGTTACAGCTATATGTCCTTATGTTCATTCTGTTTTGAGGTTTCAGGATTTAAGATTTTGTTGTATATGAATCAGGCTCTGACATCAGAACCTGGCATGGTTAAGCTTTTGTTACTATGGATCATAGCTAAAATTATTTATTTTTCATCTCTGAATTAAAGACCCATTTAAGGTACACGGCAATTATCAGGGAGTATTTTAAGATTAAACTTCCTTATTATCCAATGGTACCTATAACAATGAAAGAAAATAAAACGGTTATTATCTTAAGGACCTAAACAATTCAGAAAACAAATTAAGCTTACAGTGAAATAAGAACTGGGTTAGAAATCCTCTTCTGAACAGTTAGTCTGCGAATGTAATTACTGAAGAAACTACAGCTAATCAGCTGTGAATTGTATCCATTAATTAGTATTTGCCCTGGAGAAATGAGAAAAATCAGTACCAATGTTAACACTGCAATGCACTGATGAGTACCGAAACACAGGGCCCTCAGCATTTAGTCAAGCAGGTGGCTCCAATGGTCCAAGTAATTTAAAAAGCTCTCACCTGAAGTGCAGAGCTGGAATTACAAAGCACTTCTTGCATATCTTTGTATCTATATAAGGCTATAATTAATGGCTTTTAATTTAGAAACACTTTGTGATCAGCTGGGAACAGTTATAAATCACTCCAAATAGAACAAGGGGTTCTTTTCTATTTTAGTAAAATAATTTTGGAAAGAGTTTTTTTTTTTGGTGAAATGACTCTTGTTGCAGTCAACAACCTCCTGAAGCGTCACCTGCCCAGAGCGCTCAGAAACAGCACACAACATTCCTGCCCTTGGCAATAGGCGGCCAAATTAGAGGCCGCACGTGGCAGGTTGGCCTGGCGAGGGGTACTTTGGGCTGTCCCACCTGCTGCACTTCAGTGGGACACAGCACGACTGAGAGGCAGCATTAGCCTAACTATCTCCTTCTCATAAAACACTTTGCAAGCGACTTCGCCATAGTAATTAGTACCGTTTTGCCCAAACCTTTGCAGCTCAAGGTCTCTAAGCACTCTAACTCTTACCACTACAGGGAATAAAACCTGTTCAGCCTCCTTTNCAACCTCCTGAAGCGTCACCTGCCCAGAGCGCTCAGAAACAGCACACAACATTCCTGCCCTTGGCAATAGGCGGCCAAATTAGAGGCCGCACGTGGCAGGTTGGCCTGGCGAGGGTACTTTGGGCTGTCCCACCTGCTGCACTTCAGTGGGACACAGCACGACTGAGAGGCAGCATTAGCCTAACTATCTCCTTCTCTTAAAACACTTTGCAAGCGACTTCGCCGTAGTAATTAGTACCGTTTTGCACAAACCTTTGCAGCTCAAGGTTAACCCTAACTCTTATCGCTACAGGGAATAAAACCTGTTCAGCCTCCTTTGGCAATACACATCATAAGCCCAGTTTTACCAAAATAGTCATAAATCCTGCATTTTCAAGCAATATCTGTGATGGCATCCAAATGAGAGGCACAATAGTCTTACAACCCACTATTTGTTTTCCTTAATTTTAGAAATTCAGCACAGCACTGTAAGTCTTGATAAATAAGATGGGAGCCATGCCACAAATAAAAGACTATACCAACATGCTGATGTTATGGAAATAGATTGCAAGCACATGAAAACTTTTCTGATTTTTTTCTGTGATCTGCAACTTTCATTCTGCATGAAAATCATTGCATTAAAACTATGGCAGTTTAGTCCTCTGCCCTCTAGGGTAGAAGATCACTTGGATCTCAACTTGGCTCTGCTGAAATCTGTGAGAATGAACCTGAAGACTGTGATGAGTTTGATTAAATGCCTAGTTTAGTGTCAAGAAAACTGATTATTTCTAAAATAGCTTATTGAAGCTCTTCTCCTAACTTCAACCACCAAAACTGAAGCTCAACATCTAGCTTCATTCATTATCGGAAAGGTGCATGTATGTAATACTAAGAGAAAATTCATGTTCTCTCATGTGCCCGTGCCCGGGCTTTATAGAGCATACAAGGGTCCCATTTTCACTAACCACATGCTTTCAAAAAACAAGTATCATGAGCCAAATCTTAAGATACCAATCTACAAGTCATGGGATTTGCTCCTTTGAATCATCACAGCACCACACTGTCTTCTGCATTTACTTAAGCTTTTCTTTTCTTTTTTTTTTTTTGGTCTTGAAAGCCCTAAGGCTAATGAATTCACATGGATCAAGGAGCTAGTGTTCTAAGATAGAAGTCTTATATGGTGAGCTTCATTAAAAAAAAAAAAAAAAGAAACACCCTAGGAACTGGGAATACAGATCAGTGATTAAATGTTCATAGAATTCAAATTCCTACCCCCAAAAAATCCTCAGTAATCTCAGAAGGTTAAATAAAGGCTATTGGCTTGGTGCTTCTTTTGAACTGTGATGAGTCAAAAGCCACTGCAATAGAAGTTTACACTACAGAAACACTCTGGTATCCGCAAATCTGAGTCATCATAGTCCATGACTGAAAGGAAGAACTGTGAAACTGTTATAGATACACAGAATAACATTCTGGACTTAAATTTCCACTAATGTTTTTTGCAATTGACTGATTTTGTTGGAGGAATTAATTACTTGCAATGTCTGGTCAGTAGACATTACAACAACTTGCACATTTTTGCTTTAAATCAGCCAAATTGAAATTAACTTCAAAACATTAGAGCTCACACCCACTACTCAGTACCCTAAAAGCACACATGGGGAAATGAATAAGTAACTTAAAATTGGAGGTATAAGCACCCACTTATTTATCTCCAAAGAACAAAGTTGTATTTTTGTAGTCATAGCAATTTTAATCTCAACAGTAAAATTAATCAGGCAAACCCATTAGATATTTTACATAATTCTTCCTCTTGTTTACTTTAAAAATGCAGCAGCAAGGAGATCAATACCATGGGAAGACTTATTGTTGCTGAGAGGAATAAAAACAGAACACTGGAATACGAATGTGGGTTACAGAAAGAAAATTTCAAACAAAATGTTCTGTAATGGGACTGTAACTCATTTTATCATCTCAGAACATACCAGGATGCAGGTAAGATATTTGGCTTAAAAAGAAAGCAAGTAATTCTGTACTAAAAGATTACCTTTCATAAACTAGGGAATAAATAAAAGATTTATTAGAAAAGATTACAGAATGATTTTATTTGAAAAGCTATATCCCAACCCTTCCTGGGAAGCAGAGTTCAAACTTAACAATCATGACCCTGATGGCCCTTCAATAATTAATTGTTATTGGCAAGTCAGAATACTCATTTCAAAGTTTCTCAGGATAGCGTATTTACACTAAATTCACACCGACTTCACAAAGAACTATGACCTGAACTAGTACTAAAGTAGCTTCTGTAAAAGTACTGTCTTCTTGTATTCATATTTTAGATAGTTATACAACCAAATTTATCACTTGCAATGTCAATTTATTTCTTATGGAAAGTGGCAGCCTCAAAAGATTAAATTTCCAGTACTTCTGCAGTAAAATTACAAGCCATATTTTTAAAATGTGTCCATTAATAAAAATCATTCTTTTATGGTGTGAAGATGCTCATACTTTTATACAGAATAATATCTACTGGCACAAATACACATTATGGCAAGGATCTCAGCTCTAGCTTCATATTTGGCAAATTAATTCCTCAGAGGTTACACTATCCTTATGAGTAAAAAGCAAGATAACGATCCCAAAAGATGTAATTACAGACCAAAACTAAATTACTTTGCAGGTCTAAGTACTGTATCTTAATAATTTCACTGGAGAACATCTTCACCACATTTGGGCAGATTTGATTTTGCTGCCTGACCAATAATTACAGCTCTGGCAAATACAATGTCTGATAAGGACATCAATTAAGAATAAGCATTGTGTTATTCAAAAAAAAAAAAAAATCATCATGTTCACAGCCTGTCTGATTGAATGAAATGCCAAATTAAATTAATGGAGATTGCTAAGTCTAGCTGGCTGGTGGGGAACCATGCAGAAAGTGGGACAGCATAGACAATAAACTGTCTGTAATTAAAAGATGAGAAGCTGGACTAATGCTACTTCAGCCTGATTACGCCAAACAAAACAATATACACTAAAATTATTCTAGCAGCAAAAGTAGAGGGAGAAGAGTTTTTTTTCCTTAATATCAACTAGCATCATCTATAGACGCCACTGTCCTCAACAGAGGCATTAAACACTACAGAAAGTAACATCTAAGTATTATTTGTTCTCATCATGAAACACAGTTTATTTCGCTAATATATGTAAAGAAACAGACTGGAATTCTCCAATCACGTCTATATCTGTGCAGCCAGCTAATCTCTGTAGAGGTTTTACTTTTAAGTGGGATGTGTTCCTAGCAGGAGCAGAGTGCTCTTTCGGGGAAAGGAAGTCCTTCCTGACAGCTGCAACACTTCGGAAGCAGTAGGTGGTATTCATATTATGTTATAAAATACAAGCATTTTAGTTTTGCTAGTAGAAATGATGAGGCAGATCTTCATAGCTGGTTCACAGATATAATATCAATGAAGTTTAGAGATTTATACTCTTACAGATGAGCAAAGCATCTTTCTAAACCTGAATTTTAAAGCCTTATAAATAAATAAATAAGTTATTTTAACCCAGATAAAGCACGCGTCCTCGATTTTGACGCTACTTAGACACCCAAGGAAACCTGGGCGGTTTTCTGGCAGGATGTATTTGACGAGACAACACTCATTGCCAACTGCGAGGAGTATTATTGACTGGGGCCAGCGTCCGCCCTGGGGCCGAGGCTGGGGCTGCTCCGGGCTTCAAGGAGCGGGAGAGCTGGACCCGCTGGACAGAATGGACTTCTCTGTCACCCAAAGATACAGGTTTTGTAGAAGATGCTGATGCTCCAGACCACAAGTTACCATGTATTGTACGTGGCAAGTTTGCCCTTGAGCCTTTCAATTCACATGCTTACAACAAATATATACTAAGAAATTATAATAGCACAGTATGACAGAAATTAGCTTTCTGAGATCCATTACAATATTGCTCTTATTTTCAGGGGACAGTATCTCCTTGACTAGGTTCCTTCCCCAGTAGCTTCTGCCTGCAAATCCCCGCTGGGAAATCTCAGCGCACGTGCAAGCAAACCACCTGGGGAGCGTTGGTCTCACTCTCTCCAGCTCGCAGAACTTGCACACAGTGGTTAATTCCATGAGCTTCTTCCTCAACAATTTCTCTATGATATTCTACAGGTTTTCTGCCTTCTGCTGACTTGGGCAGCCACGCAGGCCTCACAGGCACCAGAAGAGGTTTCTGCAGCAGGTCTTGCCCCACAGAGCTGCCTTGCTAAGGAGCACGTCCCTGATGAGCAAGGAGCCCACGACATACAGGACACAGCACGTCAAAGCAGATGGACCTCAGCCCCCAGACCTGCAGTCACACCCCCAATGCTGAATTTCAGACAGATGAATAATCTCATTACTGGTTCATTAATTATTAAATCTGTACATAAGTGTCTGCACAATCATATATTTGACAGTCTTTTGATATTTAAAATCTTAAAAGCCTTTAATTCAGTGGGACCATTCAGATTCCTGTATTTGAGTCTTAAATGTCTTCAGCACTAACTCTTTTTTTAATGCATTCTCTATGCTTACAGCCAGAAAAGAAATCCCAGTGGGATAAAATACTTGAGCAAGGTCCTAAAGAAAACAGACATCTTTATATTTTATTCATATATCCTCAAATCTCTGTCAGACACACTGTTTGCAAATACTGTAGATTTAAAAGTTTTAGGAAAGCAATTAGAATGAAAATATTTGAAATTACTTTAAAAGTTTTCAGCCAGCAAGTAATAACTTTGACAATAATAATAAAAAACACTGAGTTAATCTCTCTAATTCCAGCCAAACTCTTTAATATGAACTCCTTCAGTGAATTCCATGGCCAAAAGCAGTAACTGAATGATATTTTGCCAAGTATGATACTGCGCTGGTTTTAGGAACAGTAATGAAAGGAATATTTAATGGTCTCATGTTAGACATTTTCACATCTCTTAAGAAGGATACAGTCTATAAAAATTTTTATATGCAAGAAGTAACTTTGCATGAATATACGCAATATTATTTTGTTGATTGGCAGTCAAGGCAATTCAATATAAGCTAGATTTTCAATGATACTTATTCCATGTTTCAATGGATACATATTAAACGTAGCCCAAAGCACACACTTGGTCCTAATATTCACACAAAGTTAAGGTGTTGTAAAATTAGTTTTTATCTTGGAAGTCCTCTCCAAGACAAGCATAGCAAATGTTTTGCTTACACATTTCCAAAGAGCTTCAATTCCCCATTTCAGCTTTTTGCAAAGATGCATTTTCCATCCTGCCCACCTGGGCTCCAAAGGCAGTATAACTGAGAACTAATTCCGGGGATATCTCAGCAACCCCATACATAAACTGTTTCTCCTCTGCACAAGATTAATACAAATATCAACCTCAGACCAACCAAATTTCACATAAACCCCAGCTCCGCAAGACCCACAGATGTTACTTCAAAGAGCCGTAATGTGCAATCCCTATCATCACACCCTCTTGTAGCCTCAAGCTTAAAACACACGAAGAGACCAAATGTTAAGATAAACACACTCAGTAGCAAAGCCAAGGAGAGGCCACTCTGGGTGGTAGTAGTTTTTCTGTTTTGTTTTTTAAATGCATTCATATTTGAACAACATGGCGTTTGGGGGATGGGAGGGGGTTGTTTTTTAACCCAGATTTTTTTTCCCAGTTATGAGCTCTGGAGCTATTTTCATGATTATGTGAGTGCATATTTGTTGCTGTGGCACCACACCAGACATACCCATTGTGGAAGGAGTATGTTGCTCAATGCAAAAACAACTTGTTTGGCTCAGTCTCTCTTCACTCCTCTCCCACAAATCACCAGGACTACAAGACAACCCCACACCACCACACTTTTATCCCCTACAGTTTCTTTCTTAGTGATATAAGGGATATTTTTACTTTTTTTTGGTGTGTGGGGGGACAAACCACAGGTATAGAATTGCTTCTGCCAATATGAACATACTCATTTCACTTTCCTGCTCTGGCCATTATGCTCATACAGTCATGGGGTTAATCATGGCTACATCCCATATTTATGTAAGCTGTCTAAGCATTACTCTAAGCATTTCTTAGCATAATGACAGTGTTTTATTCTTAGAATCCCAAGAAATAGTTTTATATCACTATATTCAAGATTACCGTAACATTTTCTCGCACGAATTTAAAGTGATGTGATTATACTGCAATTGGTCTGTAAGTAGCTTTTCTTGGAATCTTATATCAAATTTCACTCACTCCGGCGAAAACTGTAAATTCCACTCTAGACTGTGATTCAGCTCTACTCCACTAGCAAATTATATCAAGTTTTAAATGCAAAATTGATAGAGAAAGGGTGAAGCAGATGTAGGCATTTTATAATAATCATAATGGAGGATTAGTCAAGATACTTTCAGGCTAAAATCAGGACATGCTTGAAATCTTAAATATCTCCATTCTCAGTCATATTGATACCACGGTGCCTATGATTTTTTCCAGAGATTAAATACTCTCCATTTTTGAAATACTAATTGGAATCAAAGAGAAAAATGGCATTTTTAAAGCCTGTATTAATTCTATTTCATTATATGTAGGGCTGTAGGAAGCAGTACCAACCACAGCACAGCACTGGGCTCCTGACTGCCCGGCCACGTTGGGGCCACCACCAGGAACGGGTCCTCCCGGCACCGCAGCCCAGGTTGGTGCCCTCAGCCCAACGCGGTCTTGGGCACCGGGGACCAACAAGGAATTCTTCACTCGGCTTCTCTGTTTCCTTGCAAACTTGCTAGGTGCAGGATGGAAACATCAGTTTGTCCAGTTCCTTATCCTACATCAACCTTAAACCTGGAGGATTTCTCCAGTACTTTTAGTGGGGGATGAATGACAAATCCCACAATAGGGAGGCCTCCAGAGAGTCTTCAGCAACAGTCAACTTTATTTAAACACATAGAATTGAACTGGATGCAGTGCTCTACAATAACGGTAGAGGAGAATTAAATTTAAGAGTAGAATAATCCCTCCTGCTAGCTTGTACTCCTAATTTATGCCACTGAGACTAATCAGGCTTAATTTATCTATCTTTAGCTTCCCACTGTTTCATTACAACCTAAAGGCAATGTTTGGGGATGTGGAAACTTTATTTTGTAGGTGGGTAACCTACTTTAATTGCATTTTCATCCGTTAATACAGTCTAGCATTTTTTCCACTTAATTAGGTCACTGTATTTCTTCTTATAGGTGGGCACAGCAATTATTTCCAATACTGGCTACAGCCCTGAGGTTCTGTGGAGATGAGGACCCTGCAAATTCCAATTATGACTAGTGAAATGATTAAAGTTTCATTTAAAACCTTTACTTCCAATAATAAAAAAAGAATGTTACCCTAATGTTAAAATACTGAAAAAGTATATTAAGCTAATTAATACACGTTAAGAAAAATCAGGTTACTCTTATAATCTTTTTTCAAATGCAACCTGATCAACAGCCTCACACGTGCAGGGTTGGAAATGTCTACCACCATTCACAAGCTAGACGTCTCAAGCCTTCAAGTCGAGTTCAGTATTTCAAAATGCTAACATCTAACTGGCATTATTACTAAAGTACGTATGAAAAAGCACACCAGACATTTCAGTAATATAACTTATTCCCATAATTTTCAGCTGTCACAGAAAGAATATTGCTTTTTGAGATATAATACTAAAAATGGGCAATAAAAGCTGTCTTGAACAGTGAAGTGCTACCCTTCCTGTCTTGATATTAGCCAGCCTGAACTTTGATATATGCAAATTCCTCAATTTTGTTTTGTTTCTTGAGGTATAAGAGACACTAGATACTAGGGTGCTTTTGACAAGCTGTTCCACAGCCCATAACTCACATCCTGAAAATCATCTATTAATTCAGTAGAATAAGACAATTCACTGCCTCATGTTACACGAAAGATGTACAAGAAGTTGTCTATTCCTTATGTGAATTAAAATCATCAGATTTGACTCTGCATTATTACATACCATATCTATAAACAAGCAGTAACTTTCCAGGAGATTTATACGACCCCTGTTCTTTGAATGCCCAACAAACTGTGTAATATTCCTAGAAACAGCAGCTACTTCCAAGCAAGGTTAAAAAGGAGAGGTCAAGTGGGAATAGACTCAAGTTTATATTCAAGTAACAATCTATTTTTCATTATTGACCAATGTTATGAAGGTGATCTGAGCTCTACAGAAACATTTCTTTGGGTGTCTCTGAGAAAGCAAATATTTTTCACGCAGAAACCCTTCCGAGAAGCAAACAAACAGACAAACTTTGCACCAAAACAACCCACTTCTGGCAGGCAGTAGTGTGTCATAACTAGCTACCAACTGCTGGGAATTGCCTCATTGTTATTTTATATTTCAAACCTTCTATTTACTTCTCACCTCTAGAAAGGAAAATTTTCCAGACATTTCAAGTCTTCATGTAGCAGAAGTGAGACATGAATTGAGAGTGCTTTTAGAAAACTCCTATACTCCTTTTATAAAATTCCCTTGGCTAGAGCTATCTCATCACTACATGAAATTTTGGCTCACATAACAACTTTGGCATAGCCTTTTTTTTTTTTTTTGACAAAGCCAGATTATGTTTCCCTGATATCTGAGTTGCATAAGAGTTGAGAACTGCTAATCCCACTTACAGTTCTGGCGGGCGACTAGAGGGATGCAAAACTGTGCAAAGCAGCAGGAAACTCGACAACTGCTTTGGGAGGTGGTAACAAGAGCAAATTGCAGGAAATCCATGAGGTTGGGGCCTTTGCTGCCTCTGAAATGGAGGCAACTACCTCAAAGCTTCCCAGCGCTTGTTCAACCTGACTTAGAAGACCCTGCACCACGTTGGTGCCAATGCAAAGGAAAAGACAGAAACAAAGGAATAGCTGTGATGCTCTAGCAATTCTCTCACTACCAAACAAAAAATATACATATTTATGTAGTTGTATATATTTTTAATATGTATCTAAACACATTGTTTTAACTGGAGAACTGACTTCTGAAGTATGATGGACAACTTGGTTTTGAGGCTAGTGTTACACCATTGCTATAAAACAGTACCCAAGTGATGGGTGCTTGGAGGCAGAGAAGGGGGAAAAAAGACACAGCAGTATAGAGCAGTGTAATGTCTAATAGAACAGGTGAGTAAAAAATTACAGTATCAGCAAGATAAGGAAAGAGAATTGAAACTGGTAGGAGAAAAGGGAAGAGAAACTTTAAGGAAAGACTAGCACCTAACAAAGGATGATTAGGCTTTCCAAATTGAAAGGGAAAAAAAAAGTGCTTTAGGGGTTTGTGATATTATCGTAAATCACCCAGGGAGGAGAAAGCAGCAATGGATCTTGCACGGGACACGAGGGGTGAGGGGTATTTGCAGAGTGCATAAGGCTCTCCTGCTTGATCCCAAGGTTGGCTGTGCTCCTGTGCTGCCATTCTAGCAACTGGAATATCATCTACACCTAAACTAGCTACAAGAAAAATAAAACAGTAAAAGGACTATCAACTTTCATGTTGACATACATCGGCTGCTGCGATCCAGGAAGGATTCCTGCCACGCAGTACTGTTTGCCCGCACGCGCGCATGGGAGATGAGGGTGTGCGTGTGGACTGCATTGCTCGTGGAGGAGGAGATGGAGACGCTCAGAGCTGCACAAGCAGCTCAATGCTGAACGGAGAGCTCCCCTCCACGCTCCGGCGAGGCTGTGCAAGCCCGGCAGCGGGGGCCAGTGCCAAGTCCCTCTCTACTGCGCTCCCCTTGCCCGCATTTTGCTCCCAAAAGTATAACTTGGGGAAAGGCTTCCCCTTTCTGGCCTGGTGACCACCTCTGCAGTGCAGTCCTGCCTGGCAGCCCTCTCTCGGGCAGCTCTGGCTTGCGGAGGCCGCCGCAGCTGTTTAGTATGAGCATCTTAATTACTGTCAGGACTTGTTTATTATCAGGATCTAAAACCAGCAATTTCATTTACAATCTACAAAGTGATTTGATCTCTAGGACCACAGAAATGAAACCCACAATCCTCTTAGCACACTCAGACCTGAAGTTCAGTTCCTGGACCACCACAACATCATCATCACTTAGAACAACTACCAGCAACACAGACGGAGATTTACAGTGCGCCGACTGCTTCCATTTACAGGACGTGCAGAGCCCAGTTTCGGCTGCCAACAGTGGTAGAGACAAAGCTGGAGCACATTCGGGTGACCCACAGCAAAGACTTCCCGCCAGCTTTGGCAGTTCAAGTGAAGAGGACTTAATAACACATAACATAAACTTCTCCTTTACCCCCTTGGTGTTCATAGTATAATTCACTATCCCTTTGCTTATGCAGATACATCTATTTTTGATGTCACATCACACTACAAAATGAAACCCCGAAATGATTAGGATGAGGGGAATTTAAAAAAAAAAGTTTTTTCTTTTCTTCTGGGTGAGAAATAAAAGACTGAGGAAGGAATTCTTTAAGCTATTTACGCTGACAAAGCAGGCACATTGGGAAGCTGCACATTTACTTACCAATAAAAATGCCCAACTTTCTGGGCACAAGGAGCTTTTTTGAAAATGTCAGCTTTTACATAAAAGCTGAATTATTAGAAAACTGGCCAAGAAAGGAAGTGTTGGAAAGGAGACTTATATAACAAATCTTAACTCTTCTAAAATAGGGCAGCTAGGCTATATAAAAATCTCTCCTGAGTAAGGAGTAAAATGCATATGACATAATGGAAGCACTGATTAAAATGTATGCAACCTGTACATAAATCTTGCTTGGCTATTGTGTGCCAACAATAAGCCTATGGATTAGTTCAGGACAAAGAAAGTCAGACCCATAAGAGTTAAAAGTTTAAAAAGAGAGATCTGGCTTACATCAAACTGACGTTTCAGATAAGAGACCATGCTATAACAGGTTATACTTGCAAAAATAACTTTGATTGGCATATCATTTATACTAACTACTGCTTGGAAGTCATCCAGAATATGCAGCATACTATAAACTGTTAGGAAATGTATCTGTGTATTGTTCAATATTTACACTGTGCTTTATTTTGTAAATAGCAGACCTGGTAGAAAATGTAAGAGTATTAAAATAGATGTGTTGAAAAAGAATCCCTTTTTCTCTATCAAAAAAGTATTTTACTAACAGCAGTTGATAATCTTGTTCAGAAATGTTCACAGTGAAGCTAAATAAACTTTCAATGGGAAAAATTTGATTGCTTTGTTCAGCTGCTCAAACAGATTTCTATCTCTCCTTATTTGCATATTTCTGAATATTCCCTTTCAGACCCACATCATTTTTGTTAGCAAAATCAATTTTCTGTTGGACAAAAAGTGAGATTTGGTCTAATGATTTTAAGCTTTTAAATAAACATGAACTGAATTGGTGTAAAGAGCTCCCCTTTAAGAAGAGATCCTTGCTGTTTGGAAAGAAAAGAATTCCTCGCATTCACCGCTATCAATCGTCAGCAACACATTTTACCACGAAGGGAGAAAAAATATACAAGGGCAAAACAAAAAGAGCGGCAACCAAACTCTGTAGCTGCAAAACGGATTGATGCTCAAGTTAATTTTTAAGGAACATTATGCTGCCGTGCTCATGCACAGAGCATAAGAAACACCCAGCCCTGTTATCAAAGTTTTACTGCTGCTCTCCTAGCGCTGTGGCAGCGGCCGCATTCGTGGAATTGCTTCCCCTGCACCTGAAAAGAAGAATTGTTCTGGAGCTCAGCAGTGCTGCAGAGCCCTTTGCAACAAACCCCGACCGAATGCGGTTTTTCCCAGGTCTGCTCAGCTCTGCTAATAGTTATTGTTTGCACAACTGTAACTAAGTACATTACCAACTAGTTGTTCAATCTATATAAATTTAAGAAACACACATTGCCAAGGAGTGACTCATATATCAGTCTATTATATGCTACAGAGCTGACTGTATTAAACAAATCACTTTCCCTACAGCTGAAGAATAGAAGCTATATACAGAGCAGAGGTTATTGTCTAATTTAAATCTTGGCTCCCTTCCCAGAGCTGTACAAGATTCCAATTTGTGGAAATGTTACTCTCTGCTACTGCCAGAAAGGCTACAGAAAATGGTATTGGGTGCCTTCCAGAAATATGTCTGCAAAATGCCAATCAACAAGTCACTAAAGATTAACAGTATGACTGTACCAAATTAATTTAAATTATAGAAACATATGGCTAGGATGTTTGCACTGCGCTTAACACAACACCTGCTTCACAAACAGCTAAGTTGCCTTCTACAGTATGAAATAATATGTCACACACCTTGAACCTCATTCTTATAAATGAGAAAAATCAAGTAATAAACAGTCACCAGGGGTTACCACTATTCCCTTTAAACCACCATTTTGCAATGGTTAGATCCCCCTACTTATTTAAAATGTTAACATCAGTTCCAGTGAAATGGTCTTCTCCCATCGAAGTAATGAGCAAGTGCATAAAGCGAGATGAAAATAGGACAGAAAGAAGCATCCTGGTATTCCATGTAAGAAATCCAAAATGGCAGGCTCTGATGAAACCAGCTCCTGCTTATGCATCAGCCCTTCAAACAGCATCACCAGGTCTTTGCAGCAAAGGCTATAGAAAAGCTAATGTTCCTACGTAAGAGACATTCCTCAGAGGCACCAGAGACTCATGAAAGTGTTACAGGATAAAAAAATTCCAGCAAAAGAACAATATTTTAATATTTCCTTGATGATGATGATGTTTCCATTATTCTTATAAAACTTTTTAATATATATGACTGTGTCATTGAACACAAAAAAAGACAGTCCTCGAAATATTTACACATTAGTGTTTGCCATATTTCAGCTAAACAGGAAAGGAGCTGTTTTATGTTTCTCTCCACTGCTTTTCTATTATTGCCTAGCTAATGGGAATACATCAAACAAATGTTCTACAAGAGCAATAAATACTAAAGTTGACCTATCCATCTGGAATAAATGAGAACAATACTGCTCACTTTTAGCCCAAATATGACACTGATAAATGAAGCTGTGAGATTCCATCACACTTGCAACAACTTGGACGAGGCACTCCCCACGTGACTCCTGTACCAGCAATTTTCCCCATTCGTCTTCATTAGGCCGTCACTTGACCTGCCTCCTCACATCCCTGTCCATTCTGAACCTCTGGAGTTGTGGTGCTTTCTAGCAATGTTATCTAAAAGCTCTATCCCCTTTTGAAAAAAAAAATAGTTTAGATGAACTTAAAAGACTACATGAGCCATTTCTGGAAGGAGAACCTTTAGATGTTTGTCACCATTAAAAAGGGAAATCACAGCACTGTAGGGGGACAGTAGGTACAGTAACGTGTACCCAAGGCCAAAGTCAATGCACTGTCTGGCAAAAAGCACAAATGTGCAAGAGCCATCATCCTTTTGCCAATCCAAAGGCTCAAATGAGGATGCACATAACAGCTCCCCACAAACGAAACGCCTCCCCTTTCCTTACTCAGTTTTCACTGCTTGAAACGAGCTGGAAGAGGCAGCCGCAGCGTTCCTAAACCAACATCGTAAGAGAGTTTCATGGCATTAGTAGTTTTGCATTATGTCCCCATTATTTCCTTTTTCAACAGTACAATAATAACAGCACAGATCTGATTATTCTGTAATGGTGAAAATGAATACCAATTCAATACGAATTTGCTGCTATAATAAAAAGCTCCTAACAGGATTTTTAGAGACCTCCTGGAAAGACTGTTTATAACTTTACGATCACTTAGGGAAATCAGAAAGGCAAAAGACACCAAGAGGAGTTAAGCTTTTTGACATTAAAACTATCTATCTCAGACTCTCATGCAATCGCAGTAGCTTCATTAGGGTAGAGCTACAATGTTTATCTGATACATGTATTGACTCTCTTTTTTCTACAGTACACAAGCCACTTATCTTTCCTTTTCAAACGAGCCTTTAGAATTATGAATGTTGTAGACTGTCATGGTAATGTAGCAATTAAAATACTTCCAGATAGATTTCTTTTAGGCACTAAATTCTTCAGTCTTTTCTCATGTTGATGAGGTCTCACATGAGTGGCTCCATACAGCTGCTAAGCGCACCCGGGATCTAGTCATCTAGGAAAACACTGCCTAATGTACGTAAAGACTGCAGAGTCGGACAGAAAACACACAAAGATAATACAGAAATGGTGCCTTCTCCAGGCAAATGACCAATTACCTCTTCGTACTTGCATAAACAGGTTCTTCAACTCTGCTAGCTGGGATTTATTGCACAAGGATTTTTACTTTTCTTTTTAAAAGTGCTTGTTATTTTCTGTCATTAGAGAGTCCTGCATGAATCAGAAACTATGTTGAAATACTGAACACATTTTCAAAAGCATGAGTGAAAAAATGAGCAACATAATGTACAATTTAAAAAGCAAGATCCAACTTAGGTGTGCTTATGGCAGCGGTCATACTCCTTGGCTGCAGGAAGTGTTACAGGTACGAAGGAGGGAATCACTGACACCCTGCGTCAGGGTCACAACCTTGCTGATTTAGCCTCTTTCCAACCATATTTACACATTCTCATATCTGCACTGAAGCAGTCACACAACAGTCAAAGCTTTCATCAGCCTTCTCCAGGAGAAAGCGGATTTTGCAGAAAACCCATCAGTGGGTGACGTGAGGCTTCTGTGCCGGTACCTGCAGATCTGCATTTCTACTCCCAAGGGCAAATGCCTCTACCCATATAAACTGAGCATCTCTTTGGAAGAGACTGAGTTCTCGCTCGCCTGACACGCTGCAAATTTCACACCTTTTACATCAACTCCAAGTTCAAAATTGTCACAATTTCTTCAGTAGTGACAACAGAGGCCTTGGCCATTCTCTTCGTATGAATAGATTCATCTCCGATCAGGAATGAATGAATGTTTTAAAGGTCCTTCTCTGATGAGAGAAAGAAAAACCTCACAAGTGGTTTTCACGTGTGGTTCAGCCTAATGCTGCTGCAGACAGCAGATTCAGAAAATCCCCTGGAAAGACTAGACTGTGAATCTCCTCATTCTCAAAATTCACCATCCATCCCAAATGTACTATTTCTGGTCATCTGAGGCATGTCCTTTCCACAGGTTAATACCACAGTTAGTAACAAGACAAGTTACTGGAACCTTTGGTTACAAGATTATGATTTTGAAATCTACTGAATCCCATCCTGAAGCCTTACACCACTAAGATTAAAACGATTGTTTTTCTGAGGTTGGGAGCTAGAGAAAATCAGGACACTCGACAATAAAAATGTCACTATCAAAAGAAGGGATTGATGCAGTTGTCAAGATTTTTGTTGGAAGGGAAAGAAAAAAAAAGAAGAAGAAAAAACCACACACCACAGTCTAACACCTGAATAGTTCTCAGTGTCTCCGCAGAGCAAGAGATACACATTACAGTCCAAGAAGGTAATTCCGGAAATCTACTCTTCAGTTGAAGATCTGATTAAGGCAAAAAAAGCAGCCATTTCCTCTGCTTCCAAGAAGCCACATCACATTGTGGGGAGAGCAGAAAACAGGAGAACTGCTACAGGCTAAAAGGAAAAAGATACTCCACAAAACGAAGTCAAGCAAGGAGAGAAGCGGATTTTCACCTCCGCTAGCTGACGTTCGCTGCGGAACATTTCATCCAAAGTGATGATGTTGTGTTATCCTAATGTCAGCTCCACCGCCACCATAATCTGTCACGCACAGTTACTCAGTGGCTCTTGATGATGAAGCAGCTCCTCAGTTCTTCGAGAGTGAGTGTTGTTGAAGCAACCTGTAAAAGGATTTGCTTAACATCTTCAGGAAAGGGAAGCAAAAATACCCTGCATTGCTCCAGTTGGGGCAGGCAGACATTAGGGCAATATCCTGTTAATTTGGAATTAGTTTGCTCTGAATAAGAACCACAGCAAGCAGTTGAGCCTGCACTGCAGACAACTCATCTTAAATTTCATTAATTCCTCCACATAACTTTAACTTTATTCAGAAAGCCCTTTCAAACGCAGTTCAGGCCTCGGCTCTATCATTTATAGAGCAGCATTGTTTGTGTCAAATCTTTGCAGCAGGGTTATCGCTGCGGGTTAATGGATTTGTGTTCTGAGAAGCCACGATTAGAATGGGTTTACCAACAGTGACCCGTATTTTGCATTATGCACTGAGAAGCCTATCTAGCAGCATGATTGTTATCAAGCATCAGAAGAGATGGAGCGAGCTGTGTAAACAGACAATGCTAAACTCAAATGCTTTTATTGCTCTATATAGGTATTTTACAGCGGTTCAATTTGACACGTACAAATTGCTGAAGCGAAGATTAAGAAAATAACAGTATTGAGCTCAACGCTAATGGCTTAATTTAGAAAACAATGATGTGAAAGACTTCAAGCGCAGCATGAATATGTATTTAAAATATTCATGGCATTTTATTGAACATAATCATTAGCAGAGGTTATAATAATAGGAAAGAAATCTTAAATTTCATACCAGGGATGATGTTATTACAAGAATTTCATAAAATCTGAAAAGGTATTTCCTTACTGATGGAAGAGAATCAACACCATTGCACTCCCCTTCTTATGCAGTTATACCAATAGAAATCAAGCAGAAAATAAACATAATGCGGTACTCTTTCAAAAAGACTTCAAGAGTTTTCTTGGTCCCTTCCATAAATTTTTTAAGGACTGTTCAATACACAGTAGTAGTAGACTTACACTGTCCCCATTTTTCCTCTCCTATTTTTAATTGGAATATACTGCCTGACATTAAGAAAAGAAAAAAATAATAAAGAAAATCCAAATATATATTTAAGTGGACTACACAGCTGCCTGCTCTACTGGCAGAGCATCAGAAAAATAGGAGAGCAGACAACAGTGACCATAACATTAAAACAACACTCAAGGTGAAGGCAGCTCATCACCTGTGCTCAGCATTGCCTGCAGCTACAGGGCAGGATGAGACTTCCAAAGACGATGGATGTGCTTAGAGCCCTCCTCTGCTTCAAAGCAAACTTTTCTTGCTGTTTCTTTTACCAAATACAGCAGTTCTGCATTGGGGTATGTCATCCATTGGTCTAGGGAATGCGCATCAAAAAAAAAAAAAGTATGTAAGCTAGGACCGCAGCATACTGGCTCAAAACCTGTGCCCGGTGAAATTCAAGCTAAAAACATCCTAGGATCACATCTCAAAAGTCACTAATGCTCACGAGAGCTTTACCTAGCAGCTCAATACACTCCCAACTTCTGCAGAAGAAAAGATTCTTTCCAGCTTAGGTTCAATGCACTCAGAACAATGTGAAACGCAAAACAAGCCTTCCTGGTCTTTGATTTTGCCCAGGCTTTCACAGATTTTGCCCCTATTTTGGCAAGTGCTTGTCCACTGTTCCAACCCCAGGCAGGCAAGCCTGGCTACCCATCCAGGAGCAGCTGTGCTGATCATGGAGCAACACAGTGGTTCTAGGACAACCCAAGTGCCAGGAGCTCCATCCTGNCAGGCTTTCACAGATTTTGCCCGTATTTTGGCAAGTGCTTGTCCACTGTTCCAACCCCAGGCAGGCGAGCCTAGCTACCCATCCAGGACAACCCTCTAGGACAACCCAAGTGCCAGGAGTTCCATCCTGCAGGTTTTCTGATATGAATCTGCATTTTATACCGAAATAACACATAATATGTATTAAAAATACATATATCCCAACCAGTAAAGATTTCTGGCAGCTGCTGAGCTGAAGCACCAGCATCACCAAGGTCTCATTACCCCAGCACCTGCAGGCTGATAAGGCATACTGTGCTGCTGACTACAAAACAAGGATACTTTTGTTTTCCAAAACTCAGATGCTACCATAAATTGTCTCAATAAATAGTATTTTAAATGTCAAGAAAAGGATATAATTTAATGATGCAGAACATACTTCACTATTTCTCAGGAAGAAGTAGATAAAATAGTAACTTCTCTACAGTTAACTGTTTTGAAATCTACATAAAAGGAAATATAAGAAGCTTTGATTTTCAAAGAATATGTTTTAGTCCTTAACTGCTTTTTGGGGGAGAGTTTTTGCTACTTAGCAAATAACTTAGTTCATAGATCTTTTCTTTTAGGAGAAAATTAATCTGCATCTTATTTGGCTGGAAGGTCTCTTCTTGGGAAGAAAAAAGAAACAATTGAAAACATCTAAACAACGTCCACTTCAAGTAAAAGCATATTACTGGAAGGACAACATGTTATAGAAGACCTCACATAACTTATAGGTCCAGCTTTGCTGGAATCCATGGCTGGAAAAAGAAGGGAAAAAAAACCTTCATTTTAAGCTTTTTGAACAATGCTATGTGTTATTTAAGTTAAGATCAACTCTGGAAGCATCTATCCTTGAGCACTAACCAACAAAAACATGTTTCTGCGAATTTTTCTGGCACAAGAAGTTATTGCTCACATCTGCTAGAGCTGATTTGGAACCACTGCTCACTCCTGGAAGAAAGATCCTTTTATTTATTTCTTGAACATAATTCTCCAAAGAGTTAGTGATGCCTCAGACACGCAAACCGGGTACCCAGAAAAACCCTTCATGTGCCAGGGGTGGGGGAAATAAGTTTTGGTGCCTGAGTGCAAACTCATGATCCCAGAGAGCTGAATCCCACATGAGCTCCTTCCCTGGGAACTGCTCCATACCTGCGGCTCTCTCAAGGGAGGTATGTATTGGCTTCTGCATCAAGAATCCCTGTCTCAGGGTAAAATCTTTTTATGCTTCTTTGTCCCCAGGTCTCCCTCACCCCAGAAAAGCTTAGATATATTTTTATCTTTTTTTAATGAGACAAAAAAATACCTAAAAGGTGGGTTTCCACAGTTGGATTTTGTTTGAACTGTGCCCACCTCCCCTCGGGAGGCAGCAGGAGGGAAGGAGGGAGCCAGGACAAGACGCCCAGTTCCCAGTCCTGCCACCCAGGTCCACGCAACCTTGGTCCCCTCACCTGCCTGCTTCCCAACGCTCAGCCCCGAGCGTCTAACGAGGAGACTAGAACATGATACAGCAGAGGAGACAGATCTTCGGCAGCACCAAAACGTGAGCAAATTAAACGTCTGTTGCTCCAAATGCAAAGAGAATTAACCGAAAGCACTAGGGCCCGAATGGATAAGAGCTAAAGCAGGCCTCATAGTATAGTCACCAGCCCAGGAAGAAGCAAAAAAATATATATATGCACACACACGCACCACCTCAGTGTACAGAAAACTACTGATCAGGAATTAATTCTTTATATTTCCTTCTATTACTGTCACCTCAAGCCTGCCAGGCCAGCTGAAACCAACACCACAAAGCCGCATTAAGATGCGGCAGTCTTTCCTGGGAGAAATTCTGGCATTTGTTTGCTCCTTAACCATGCCAGGATGAAATTTAAACCACAAAGTGACATTTTTGTGGGCTTAGGGCTAGATGTGCAAAGCATGGTGCCCTGGCAGGTAGCTATTCCCTCAAAACCCAACAGAAAGTGCAGTCATAAGAGACCACAGTTCCCATCTCGAGACCTTCCCCCCATCTAGGCAGGGATTCACCATCCACCTCACCACCATTTAACCCAGTTTTATTGTGGTGTGAAGGTGCCGGTTGCATTTTAGTCCAGCGAGAACATAAAGCTCCATTTCCACTGCACAGCCCTGAGTGGGACATGCATAAGAAGTCATGATCACTCAACCTCTGGTTATTCTTGTACCTTCAGCTGCCCCATTCCCATTACAGACTCTATTTATTTACATCACTGGTGGCCCAAGGCAGGGACTCCAGTGCTGCCTTCCTCCCTTCCTGCATAGTCAACCACTGCTCTCCAGCCCTGGGAGCTTTGGCTCCTGCGAGCTACAAAAAGCACCACTGACACCTCCGAAAGGTTGCTGAGGACACAGGAAAGAGGTGGAAACTGCTGTGGTGGAAAATTGCAATTGCAATGGAATAAATCATAGGAAAGCCACAGGAGTTGCATTTTTCTCCTCTCCATTTTTGCAAAGATAGTGAGACTGCGGCTGGCCCAGGAGACAGGCTCCAGATTGCCACATAAACCGTAGGCAGTTGTATTTAACACTTGGATCAATTACCTTGCTTACAGTGTGCATGATTTCTCTCGATAAAAACAAAGTAGCTGAAGGGTAGAAAGAAATTCCTTGTTTTGTAGATGTGAGAGGTTTGTATTTTTTGTCTCTTCCAAACTGTAAGTTGAAATACATTTTTTCTTGCTTTGACAAAAATCTTTCCAACTACACTTGGAAATAATACTCAATGCAGAACTATTTATATCGCTCTAAATCGATAGTTTATAATGCCTGTTCTCTTATCAAACTAGCGTCACTACAAAAGAAACATCACACAAAGAACTCTCTCCAGCAAAAAGAAAATTAGAAAGCACAAAAGATGTTACCTTCACAGAGCTGCAGCTTGCAGATACTAGATTATAATTAGGTTTCCATCCTAAGTATTTCAATGTACACTGTTAACCTTAGACAACTGTGCCTGAACCTTTTAATTAGCATGCTGTCTTTGGTGCAATTAATATCTTGTACCTCATATGTTATCTTCAAATTAAAACTTTTACTATCTGAGCCATATTAATTAATCAATGCAGTTCTAAGGGGGAACAGACATCAGTCAAGAAAATTCAGTATTTTTCAGTATTTTTAGAATGTCACATCCACTGGTATTTATTTATTTACTACCTTAAGATACCCTGTCTTCATAGAACGTGCACAGAAACAATTATTATATAAATTATTTTGCATCTATAAGCACAAATATTTTGTTGTGTTTTACCAAACATCTAGTACTGCTTTGTAAATCGAGTTGATTTTTTAGCTAAAAATATAGGGTTTTTTATTCTTAATAATCCCTTCAATCACAGTCAAGACTATTCCCCTCTATCAGGGTCTGTTGCAAAGCACACAGCACCAATTCATAGTAAGAAGACTATTTTACCCTGAAGATATCAGCATAGATTATGATCTTCTATAAATCCCTGAGCCAACTTGATTTACTCTGATGGATGAATAAATTCATAGCTTAACAACTTGTAGCAAGACCTTGATTTGAGAAGTTAAAAGAGGAAATCATTTTTAAAGATGATTGTTCTTATAAATTACCCAGGAAGAAATACAAATTTTTCATTACACGCCAGATTTAATAAAAGTAAACACACAAAAAACAAGATGTGGCTAATGCCTGTCAACAGGGAAAGTTATGTTTTTAACATAATTTTAACATTCCCTAGGCTTAAACCAGAAACTGTTTTATGTCTGTTCATAAGCAAAGACTCTTTAATCTATATTAAACAAAAGGAAATTAGTGTATTTCCAAGAAAACATGACAGAAACCAGTTGCAAAGCTGCAGGTTCTCTTTAATCAGTTTGGAAAATGACAAGCAAGACATACATATCTGCATATTTTCTTGCAACTGCAGCACATCAGATTCCCAGTTCTATTCTAAAATCGCTTCACCCTGTACAGTCGTAAATCTGAAAATTTAGGACAACCAGGCAGTCACTTATCATACAGTATTACTACCTTCACGATGTCGCAAAATAAGCCGGCTGCATTTACTTTGCAATCCCAATTAAGAGAGTCAGCAGCTATTTTAGCATGCATCTTCAGTTATTAACCTCACACTAAGCATAAATAAGGTTACAATATTCCTATTTTGAAAAGAGTCTTAAAATCACAGAGTCTGACAATCTTCCTGAAAATGCCTGCAGATTTAAGGGAAAAATAACCTTTTTTCTACACCCACATTCACCTGCAATCATGAATGATACATCCAAAGAAATGTCCCATACAAGACAAGACAGACACCCATGTGGATGCCCATTACCTACGTACTTATAGACCATGTACAACAACGTATGTTGCAGAGTCATGGCTGTGGAGCAGTTTTTGCAGTGGTCTGAAGGGCTCCCCAGAAGCTTCCACACGGCGCAGGGAGCTCAGCTTCCGAGCATCATCATGATGATCCCTACCAAATATCTTCCCTGTTTTCATGGGGAAAGTCAGGGAGAGATAGGCACAACAAATGGCTTGCCCAAAGTCACGTAGCAAAGTAGTAACTTCAATGCGATGGGAAATCAAACATCCTGACTTTTATTTTTAAAAAATACACCGTGTTTCTTCAGTTATAACACAGGACAGAGAGAAATCTGTTATTTTAAGAGAACATTTTCACCATCTAGAGATAAATCAGGTTTGGTTGCTTTATTTGGAAAAACAATCTTGGACTGTGTTTGAAACTGTAGAATAAAGAAGTTTGGGAGCACTAATAAAAGAAAAGGCTAACACACAAAGAGTCTATTTGGATGCTAATAACTTTCAAACATTTCTAACCCATAAAGAAAAAAATAATCATGTTAACGGCTTATTATAAATGATTACGGTAGCAAAATTACAGATTCTCAACTACTTCCTCCAAAAAAAGCATCTGTTTTGGATTGAAATCATCAGTAAAGAAGACTCTAGTGGAAAATAATGCAGGGAAACCTAGGTCTACCTGGAGAAGTGGCAGTGGTGCCTGCCCCGACCTCTTTTTCTGGCCTTCCAAAGCAGCAAACTTTTGAGATCCAACCCACAAAAACCCCAAACCCTCCCAAGTGTCCCTCACAGCACAGGGCAACCTCTACAACTCGCAGCTTGGCCATGCTCTTCCAAAACCTCTTGTCCAAAAGGAGACCTGACAAGTTACCCCTGGACACAGGGTTAGGACCGGAGCTGTGATCCCTGCACCCAGACCACTGCTGGGCTGGGGACAGGGCCATATTCAGTGACAAACCTGCAATTTTTACATTTGAAATAGTCCAAAGATTTTTAATCACAAAACGCAGAAGCTTTACCCAAATTCCAGCTATGCCAAAAGCTCTCAGCACTGTTACTGACTCTTCTACCGATTTTTCAATTCTCATGCTTGTGAAGCTAGGCTAATAACATCAGCTCATCGATAGTATCAAATATCCTCAACTAATCTTAAACAGATCATTGCTGAACTTTGCAAGAGTAAGGGACATTTTATAATCTAATTTTTAAACTTGAAAACAATTATTTGGTTATTCCAACATTTTGTATTTTCTGTTCCAAGATGATGATGATTCTGGATAAGAAAAGCAATTTACAAAACTCTGGGACAAACAGTTTGCATTTACCCTTAATAAATTTAGGGATTAATGTAAATAGGTGCTTGTGCCGATTGAAACAGCACTAAACATCAGTTAATCTAATACTACTGAGCAAATGTTATTAACATTTTTTAAAGATTTCCTAAATATTAAATTTATTAGTAGAGGACATCCTGCATATTTAGGGTTTTTAAAGGATGTGGGTAATTTTCTTCATACGGTAGCAAATCTTCAGGCAGTTCTTCTGTCTGGTTATAGAAAGCTGCAATTGATATCTTTTCCATATATGCTTAACCTCCTACAGATTTATTTGATTCTCAATAATTACTGTTCTCTGGTAAGAGGCATATGTTATTACAGTACACTGCACTCCCACAAGCTGTCCACTCGGTGTATTTTAATAAATCTCTGCCAAAGCTGTATAAATTTGATCCTGTTTAAATTTAATAAGGATCAGAATATATCAAAGCATAAATTCCCATGGGAGAAATAGATATTTTGCATAGTTATTGAGTGCCCTATTCATAAATACAATGTATAAGACCCAGACCATCAACCTTGAATTAAAAAGAAAAAGAGATTAATGTGTGCAAAGGCAGCTACTTCCTAAATAACAAGTGAAATTAGTGCTTAATAAAACATTTTTCCTTATACTACTGTTAAAGATAGTAGCACTGCTGCAGTTTTAATGTAAGTATTCTAACAGTATACAAATATATTTTGAGGTATCTATTTTTTGTTTGCTTCCTTAAAGATATATCCACTTAAGAACAACATCAATCTCCAAACATGACACCAATTGCTTTTCTTTGGATTATACCCAATCCTTTTGTACCTAGCTTTGCCTTACACAGAAAGCAGATGAGCTACCAAGAGCGACTACAATTATGCAACCTGAACTATTTTAGGACACTGAATACCACGAACCTATATTTTGATACCTCTTCCTTTTCCTTTTTCTGGAAGGATGTCTAGGAGTGGAAGAAACTCTTCCAAGTTCTATTAATTCTAGCTTAATTTTAGTGCTTTTCCATAATACCCTACAAAATGTTATGTTCTTCTATTAAGTAGATCCTCTTTTTAAAGCTTGCTGGGACAAAATACCAAGATATTAAAAGAGGTGATGATCTGGCCATGTTATGATAAATTTTGAGGACCACTGCCACGAATACAAAAACTACACATCCTCCACATTTATACACATTTGGAGAACTGATTAGTTCTTCAGATTCCCTTTTTAAAGTTATCTTTTGTATAGGAAGAAAAAATATTTCAACCAACCTGAAACTATTGCTGACAGCTGCTAGTTCCAGGAATGATTTATTAGGTTTCCCAGGAAGTCCGCATTCTTATCATTGCTTTCTATTAGTAATAGTGTATAATTGTGCATGCAACCCACCGCTTTCAAAACAGTTCCATTTCTCCCATCATCTTTGATGTTTACATGATAATAGGCATGAGAAAGAAATCAGACTGTATTCATCTTGAATTAAAATTCGTATTTTCAGAGCAAGTGCAGGAAAGTCCAAAGACAAATCACTTTCCATGAAGGAGAGATCTTTCCCAAGGGGGACGGGCAGGAATGTACTAAATCAATTTCCCATTGTGTTACGAGCCAGCCACTGAGGATGAAATCACAGCTGCAGAAATTAATGGGAGTTTTGCCATTGACTACAATGGGCCAGGGGTATCGTCCGCAGTATTTTACTCCAAAGCCCAACGGCAGGGCCAGCACCGCTCTGCAAAGCGGAATGCGGCGCGATTCCACCCACGCCAATATCGCTTCATCACCGCGGCCGCGCACAGGCAGGATAAGATTCCTGTTTTGTTTTCTTATAGGTGTTGGAGCCGGAAAAAAACCTCAGTCACGTTTTCCAGCAAGATTTCTTTATCTATGGTCAATATTATGTTGTTATGGCGAAAGTACAGATATACAAAGAAGCTGAAAATTCTAAATTTTATCAATGGCGCTGTATGGAAACCGCGGCAGTGCCAACACAGCATTGCCAGAGTATTGCCGTCCAAATCAAAGCATTTAAAACACAGTTACTTTGAATTAACATCAAACAATACCATAATCTAAGCAGTCACCCCGGGTGCACACATGGCTGGGTCTTTTATGTGCCACCTGTAGCACAGGGCTACAATCTGGCTTCGCTTTCCAGAACTTTGGGAAATACAGCACAGCCAAGGATGGTAAGGCTGGGTCTGTTCATTTAGTGAGACTCGGGGTTTAAGCACGGAGAGGCTGAGTTAGGAGTACAGTGACTTAATTTCCTTGCTTTTATGGCTTATGTATGGCTTACATCTTTCAGCTTTAATGTTATTTCAACAAAGTGTTTTGTGCTTATTACAGAGATATCTGCTGTATTTCCCTTTTCTCAGTTCATGAAATTTTCAATGCAACAAGAAAAAAAAACCCAACTCAAATTCCTATTTTGAAAACCATATTGCCATTTTTATTCAGCCTGTATTTTAATATAGCATCAATATTTAACTACTTCATTAAATGAAGTGTGACTTTTATAGTGAAAATGTCAGTCTCTGCAGTTCATTAAATTCATTTAAAACATAGCTGCTTGATTTTTTTTTCCTGAAGGAATGAAGGACTATTAACTTAAGGCATAAACTTAGCATTAGCATGTTTTTTTTTCTCCTTCAAATTAACATGCAAGATTTGTATCAGTCTTCACAAATCTAGGGGACTGTTTGTATCTTTTTGCATTATCTTCATTTTTACTATAGATGTCATTTTTATAGCATCTACAACTGTTTATCACAGTTGGATATGACCAGTAGGATGTCACAGAGGATATTAACATGTCATGTGCTATTATGAATCTCCAGAATTCTGCAAGTAGTATTAAAAATACATTATTTTGGACTGTGGCATCTGGAAAAATAAACTGCATATGATGTAAAATGTAATAACTTTTGGAATCCAATGGGGTTTATGAGTACTGTTTTTCTGTTTCATAAAACATTCTTTGATGAGTATCCTTTCTCAAGGAGGGTTTCTATTAACTAAGACAAAACAACCCAGGGAAACTTTCATTTCCATCACGGTAGCACCATGTTTTTGCCAGATGTAAGGAATCCTCCTTCTTACTCTGTAGGACTTCTTTGATTAGTGTTGGTAAAGCTGCGAAGGCTAATTATGCCTCATTAATAAGCATATGTGATTATAAAACATGTTTTAGTAAAAAAGCTGCTTTGAAACCTGGTAAGACATGAAAGCAGTGATGCTTTCTGTTCACTCAGGTGCGGCATTAACGTCTGAGTGGATCTCAACGACCACAAAACCTTGGTTTTCAGACAACCACCACAATTTCTTCCCTATTTTAGTGCTGTTCCCCCCCACAACAGAGCACTCTGATTATGGAACCTGCATCAAGGCAGCCACGAGCCCCAGTCTCCTAGCAATGGGCAGCACCCAACAGCTTTCTGGATTTTGGTTTTTTGGGGAAGAATGAAAATGTGACATTTTCCATCCATCTTTTGGAAAAAAAACAGACCCATTTCCAGTTTTCCAGTGCTTTACATGCAGAATCCAAAGCACCTTACCACGTGCAATGGTGAGGTACCATCCACGTGCAATGCACGTTACCACAATGACTTAACTTGAAAGTCAGAAACATCAAATGATTCAACCTGTAGTTTTAAATTTCACTACATTTCCTAATTCCTCTCATCCATGGACACTTTCGCTTCTATGCACCGAGAGAGAGGTATCAGAGCAGAGAGTTGACAGAAGAAATGAGGAATGGGCTCATTAGTGCCTCTAAGTTAAAAGCATCCTTTAAGAGCCATTCTTCCATTAACTTGTGCACAACAGTCTTATTTTCTAGGAAAACTACTTTGCATGTCCAAATTGCTGCTAAACTACTGTGATTTCCTCTCCTATGAGCCAGAAGTAACACGGTTTGTAAGAAATACCTGTGCTGAACCCTCTTCATCTAGACAAAGACAACCGTGCAATAAACATATCGCACAATTTTAACTCTGAAAAAGGAAGAGGAAAATCTAGAAGCTACTTCCAGATGCAAGGCTCAGACACTCACACAAGCAAAGGGCCAGCAGATACCAGTGACACTGACTCCAGGCTGGAGGTGAGGACACAGGCAGTTTCACACCCGTTTCCACACTGTGACATCCGCCAAGCCTCGCTGATGAGCTCTTCACTGGGAACAAAACTCTTTGCCAACAGAGTTTTTAAAAAGTCACCCCAAGGGGAAACAAGTTCTCTGTTCTCTCACCCCATTAAAACTTTTACATCCCCTACAGTCACCTTTTTACAAAGTCCAACTTCAACAACAAATGAACTACAAACTTAGAAAGCAAGGAAGCTCGAATCCTGTTTTAAAAAGTATGGTTTTAAATTACACTATTTACCAGTCCAAAGGCATATCAAGTAGCAACAACAACAAAACTTAACAGTATGACTACTGCACTCAAAACTGCCCTACCTTCGCAAAGCATATTCCCAAGTTTGACAATTCCCAGGAAATCATGCTGGAAGTGCAAATAATGAGCACCCCTGAAAACACGAACACCCGTGTCCAAGATCAGCCACCCAATCCTTAGAGCACTGAACGCTGAACACACGTGTGTTACTTCTTAACTTTTTCTGGACTTTCAAATTTGAGTCTGAGACTCACAAAAACAGTACCAAAACAAGGTCAAAGACTACAAAAAGCAGTAGCCTAGCAGATTCAAAGCTACAAATGCAGAGTCCACTACAGAGGACTATGATTCACCAGTTCTGACCTAAGTTGTATACTCCCATGCCACCCGTTTGGGCCAGTTCTGTTCTAAGCAAGAAGAACAACTAATCTTGCTCCAGCACCAGTTTAAAATTAGTTATAATACTGTTTGTTAACACGCTAATCCTAGGTACTCGGTTGTACCTTTGCTTAACCTACCTTTCCAAAATTAAGAGAATGAATTGGGGGAAGTTTCTATTCCACCCAGACAACCATGCCAGGAAGTAACAAAATATTCTCTATTTTAAATGAGCAAATGTGTCTCCTTCATTCTCTATATATCATGCACTTGGCTAATGACAATATATCACGAAACCAGATAAAGTAAGTGTAGCAAAAGATTTCAGCAGAGAATTAGAAAAATACAACACTAATCACAGAGAACAGGAGAAAATTCCCTAGAAGGGGAGGGAAGAAATGATCTTGTTTTTGTAAAATGGACTAAAAACAGATACAAACAAGCATTACCAGACAGAGTATAAAGCCTGTTTCCTAGGACTGTTGTATTCTTAAGAACCTCTAATTTGCTTATGGAAAATTGCTGCAAGAGCTCTTTTAGGACTAACTTCTTTGCGAAAAAGTCAAACTAAGGGAGAAGAATCTTTGCAACTCTAGCCAAAAACATGCACTTTATCTTCACCACTATGGTTGCAAACACAAACACTCTATAAGATGACAACGACCTATAAGGAGCTGTATAGAGTGCACCAATTTACTACTTCGACAGGATTACAAATGGGTCTTTTTACGGAAAGATTCAAAGAATGTAATCACATTGTTCCAATGTACCTTTAATATAACCAGTAACCCATAACTTAACTGTAATTCTTAATTTACCCTGCGGTAATTCTACTTTCAGCACATCTATAAAAACACCTGGTACTGTCAACATTTTCCCTTAAATTCAAGATATGTAGAGGCCATTTTCTACAATGCTGGAAACAACTGACTCTGCTGAGCATTCAGAGCTTTCCTGGCCTTCGCCACACAAGCCAGTGAGGACAGGGTCCGAGTAAGGCCAAGTCTAAACTTGAGGGGGACAAAAGGAGGCGAACGTGCAAAGAACCCAGATCCGCAGGGTCTGCAGCGGTGCTGGCAAATATCTCTTACCCAGACAGGACACACACTCTATCTGCATGGATGGAAGGAAACAGAGAGATATCCACTATGACCGGTTTCCATTTTCATGATCTCAGAAGAGGTCACCACTCAAATGCAAGCGGATGCTGCAGCAGATCTCTCTCAGGCAGCAGCTGTTTCAGCACCCAAAACATCACAGCTTCCAAACACATTCTCCCTGCTGAGCTTTTTCCAGCAATTTTCTGAAGCTCAGCTCCAAAGCAGAAATACTGCGCTTCTTCAAAGAAGGTATTTTGCTGCATGTACACATTGCTTCTGACTCCACAGAAGATTTTGGAAAGCGGGGATGAGACAGCAACAGCTGAACGCAGTACCTGCAAAGTTCCCTTTTTTGGTTTGACTGATTGTGGTTTTAAGATAATTGTAACTCATCTTCAAGGGGAAAACCTCCGCAGTCTGGATCAGTTGAGCCACGGGCCTTTCTCCAGCACGCACACTCAGCTTCACCGTCCAGAATGTCTCGCCGCTGCATTCAGAGACGCCCGGGTTCCCACAGGCCGCTGGCGCGAGCTCCTCCACTTGGTATCACAGGCAGAACCCACTGCAGGAAGGTGAGCAGCGCGGTCAAGCTGGAAAACACTGACCCGCAAAGTGCAGGATGCAGCCGTGTCCGCTGGCCAGGGTCCCTCTTGCTCTCCTCGCTCTGCAGCGGCTCCTCCTTTCTGCCTTCCACTCGGCACATGGATCTTCCTAGGACAGCGGAGCTGGCAGTGCCTCCGACCACAGAGGCGGGTGAGGTAAGGAACAACAGCACCATGCACAGAAAAAAATGCAAAACCTGTACTTTTGGGGAGAGAGAAAAAATAAAAAAAAATAAAAGCACAAGCAGGAAAGACTTCTTGCCATCAAAAGCCTGCGCCAGATGTGCATGGTGCGTTGCCTGTCACTCAGCATAGCTGCAAAGTATCAATGCAAGTCCAGGACTGACTAGAATTGATTTTCCTCCATGGAAACTGTTCCCTCCTTTTTACTTTAGGATTTATTTAAAAAAAAAAGGCTGCATCTTGGAGACAGAGAAAGCCAAGAGCATCCTTGGTGTCACTTCCCATCCGCGCAGAGAAGAAATGAAATTCAGAAGAGCAACAAATACATGATATAGACTGAACCATACAGATTTCTATTGTATTAGGATTTACAGATGTTATCTTAGCCTATGCATTTTAAGCAGTACTGATGGTCTGATATTTTCAATGCAGCTTATTGTCCTTTAGAGTCACAGGAGCACAAGAACAAGACACAGAACCAGCCCATTCACCTGCAGTTCGGCACAATACGACCCAAGCTCTGTGTCACCCCTGCCTCTTGCTTTTTGTCATGATGGGATAACCTGAAAAAATCATTTTGAACTAGTCCTGCATAAGCTCAAGCAGCCTTGTGCTTACTTAGAGTTCAACTGTGAAAAGCAGCTCTAAAATTTCACTGTAAAAGTCAGTGGTGACACTGCCTGCTGTAAAGAGCAGACAATGACTTAACTTTTTTCACATGTAAGGTTAATGTGTTTCTAACCATTTTAAGGAAACCTACAGGAGGAAAAAGAAAACAAAAAAAAGCCGTCCTGGGTTGCAACAGGAAACCGCAACTCTCAGGTCTTTCACTGGAGCACATCAAGATGACGATAGCCCTCTATTTACACGACTGCCTATTACTAACATCTGCTCATGCACAGGCTTACTAAGAACCCACACAAGTAACCACGCTCGACTACTAAAGCAAACACAGTGCCAACTTTCCCACACCTAATCAAAGTCTTATTTATTTTTAAAAAGCAAATTACTTTAAAAAATAATAAAGGAGAACTTCTAATGAAAACATTTCACCAATAAAAGTACAGTTTAACAAATACAGTTCTATAAATACCAAACCATAAGCCCACAGTATACCAAACCACCTGAAATTCAACTATTTGTACAAACCTTATAACAGAGTAGTGTAAAAAGAACAGGCAATAATTATGATATGCTCTGAAAATAAGCTACTCTCCCATGTAAAAACAGACCTTTTTTTTTTTTGCAATGTTAACACAATTTTTGTATCAAAAGCAGACAGCTAATCAATATCAAGGTGTTTGAATATGTCCTGAAACTACAAACCATTATATAATGCAGTGACTTTAAATACAGGCACTGTCCCATGGGAGTAGCAAGGCTGATTGATATGACTTAGTTTCCAGGCATGAATCCTTAAAAGAAAAAAAAAAAAAAAAAAACCACTTTATGATACTTTATATATCTATTTAATTTTTAAATTTACAACTAATTTCTATTTTAATTTCTATTTACTGTTTACAGAAATACTGCATAATGCAAATTCTGAGCCCTCTTCTTCTTTCTCTTGAAAAATGATTTTGAGGAATCCAAATGGACAGAGACCATCTTGGTGCCCCTTCATAACAAAGCTATAGAGAAAGGATGGAAAGGAAAAGAGTTCTAGAACTGAAAACTGCACCTTGCTTTTATTGCTATGGATTTGGGGGAATCTTACATCTCAACAAGCAATACAGAAAGAATTTGAGCAGAGAGCCATTCCAAAAGTCTTGGGTTGATCCTTCTGGTGCAGGTGTGGGCATCTCCCCTCACAGTACAGGCAAACTCAAAACTTCTCAGTGCAGATCTTCTCCACCAGACTAATACCCAAATCCTCNTCTTGGGTTGATCCTTCTGGTGCAGGTGCAGCTTCCCTCACAATACAGGCAAACCCAAAACTTCTCAGTGCAGATCTCCTTCTCCACCAGACCAATACCCAAACCCTTGTGGCTTGGGGGATCAGAACACTTAGAATATCATATCTGTGATATCTACCGAGAAGCACGTCTAAACGTGTCGGTAAAGGCAAGGTTCTGCTTGAACAGAATGATTTTACACACTCCTCCCCAAGGTACACGCTTCAGAAAGGGGAAAGCAAGGGGATACCCATGCTCCTGTCCCCGCAGCTCCCACCTGGGCCACCAGCACACGAGGTCAGGGCACAAAACCCCACAGAGACATCACTGCACCCAACCAAGCCTTCGCCTTGACCTTCCTCCCTCTCCCAAACCTGTGGCCCGGAGCAGAAGGAAATGATCATAGCGACCCCATGAGCAGCTTCTCTTCATGCCAAAAGCAAGCCTGGTCTAGCATTCATGCAAGTAAATGAAAGATTTCCACTTTGAATTGGGCTCCAGTGATCATAAACAAGGCTGAGAAACAGAAGCACCCGCAAAAAAAAATAAGAAAACATGTTAGATTTCTTTCTATCCAAGGGATTTTTATATCAAGCCTGAAGGGATATACTAATGGATACACTCAACTTGCAAGTTTTGAAAATGGACTGCTTCAGAAAACAGGCTTTGCTTTGATAGCCTATCCTCGAGTATGGTTTCTTCATCCTTCTAAAGATTTTTCTTCTTTTTTCCTCCTCTTGATACTTATACAGGGCTTTTCAACACAGCTCGGGCTGACAGAGAAGCTGGCCATGCAGGAGGAAGGAGAGAAAGCAGATGCCAATACCTGGCACATGAGTCGCACAAACAAACTGAAAACCAGACAGACTGTTTGTGTAAAACACTTTTCATTTTCAGTGATAAAGTAATACTGGTTACTTGCAGCATTGCACCTTTTCAGACAGCATCACATCTGCTGTACCAATCCAATGCCAATCATATCTACAGTAGTTAGTTATTTTTCATGCAATGAAATAGTCTGTATTTTAAGTCTGCCTGCCCATTACTGTGCAAGGTCTGAAAAAGTTCACGAAAACAGCTATTCTGATACGCAGGGTGCGTATCGCCCAAGCAGGGCCTTAGGGACAGCCACCCCCTCTCATTTTTGCTAGCTCAGCAGCCCTGAAGCTGCCTTTATTTTTCAGTATATTGTTTCAGGTACTAACAGAGAGAATACACATTCAAAACAGAATTTGGATTGGTTTGACAGGTGCTAACACACGGTGGAAAAGATATGAAATAGTAATCTTGTTGCAAAAATAAATAATGAATAACGCAGCAGCAAGAGCGGCCTCATCAAAGGCTTCATCTTCACCCGGCGTAGTAGCAAAGACCAGGAGGCTCTCAGGTGACATCGTTATCTAAAGTCCTGATTAGATTTTCACCCCAGAGTTCTCAATTTTGGTAGCAATCATCACAAAGATACTATGGTGACTGGCACTCTATAAATACATCACACGGACAGGTAGCAGGATAGAAGGCTGCTATCAGATAAGAGTTTGAAGCGTTTGAAAATTCAACCCCGCCATTAGGTTTGTATAACAGCACACAATTTTATGGCAGCAGAAATGCGATTACAGATAAAACGGTAGGATTAGCGCTGTACAAATTCTCCTCTCATCACTCAATAGCATTAGTTATGTTTGCAGGCAGTGACAGAATTCAACAAATGCATAGGCATAAATTAACTGTAAATTCAATACAAGCCTGCAGCACAACCCAAAGGTCATGCTTTGATTGGCCTTGCTGGGCTACACGCCGTACCAAACTGCACCACGTGAGAGCCACAGAGAACTTGCAAACGCATTAAGTTGCAAGTTGCAAACGCATTTTGAGCATCTGCCAGGGAACATCAGCAGTTATTTGCTGGGTTATTATTTCAAGCTTTATTACTGTACTAACCTGTACTGACCCATCACGGGGTACGTCTAGACTCGGTAACTATATATGAAGAGCAACACTAAGGGCAGACAGCGCTATGGGAATAGGCTCTCATTGCGTGAGCAGGTTTGCTGGAATTTTGCATTTCCCTGTGCTGGAGCCAGGCAGGTGACAGGGAGCCCGTGTCCATGGGCACATGCACCCCAGAACTGCTCTTGGTATGAACGATCACGGCTTTAAACACTCCCACTCGCCCTGCCCACACATAGCACAAGCACTCCCCATCATCTGCGGGCATGAAACTCTCCCTGTTACTGTAAATTACTACAAATATCTTGCTGATACAACTGGGATCTACCATAATGAGAATATCTAAATAAATACATTTGAAAAAAAAAACTCAAAGACAAGTAGTCCTAAGAAAACTTTGCTTACAGCCAGCTAGGCCTTGATGACAAGTGGTTTAATTCAACATTGGAGTTGCATTAGTTGAAAAAGAACAACCAGCAAAGAGTTGCACACTGCAATTAGCATCCCCGTTGCACAAGCTCCTCTGAACCTCGCCGGCTTTGTACCGCAGCTGCCCCTGGTGCGCAGGGTTTGCTCTCCAAGCCAGCTCCTCCGAGAGCCGCGTCACCGGGGACAGCGGCTCCCGCGAGCACGGACCGTAATCGGGGCGCCTTGGGGACACGCGGCTCCTCTTGCTCCCCACGCGGGCAGACACACACGCACATTCAATATTTTAATGCCAGGTTGCCCGGTCAAATGTTCGGGGGATGTTTTTGGGTCCCCAGCAGCAGCTGCCCGCAGGAGCCCCGTGGTACCAGCTCCACACGTGGCTCATGGGCTCCTGGCCACCAGCAGCCACCAACACCCTGCTGGGAGCAGCCAACGCAGGGCTTCCACGTCCCCAACCACCTGGTATGTGAAGGAAATACCTGCACCTAGAGAGCCAGGCTACATTTACAACAAGAGCCATTGTCAAGCGCTTTTTTCCCAACCATGTGCACATATAGGCCCATTCCAGCCTGCAACTAAACAGTGACTACCTACACTCCAAGAAGGTAAGTAACCTTCCCGCTCCGCTTTTACAAAACACAGCTGGTTTCCACCCAAAACATCCAGCTCTGGCATACTGCTACGTATGCCAGTGCCTAGATGAAGGTATGGGCGTTTGAAATTCGGATCCTTGATGGACAATCTGTGCAGAAGAGATAAACCGTATGAAAAGTAGACTGCTGCAGAATGAAGTAAGGGCTTGGGAATTCAATATAGCGATAGCTCGAGCACGGAGCTGCACAGATTTAGGCTTTGGAGTTCTCTTTTTCCTTTTTCAAATAGCATTTTGAGAATTACAGCTCCTTTAATAATAATAATAAAAAATGTATGTGCGATGATGAACNTAGCTCGAGCACGGAGCTGCACAGATTTAGGCTTTGGAGTTCTCTTTTTCCTTTTTCAAATAGCATCTTGAGAATTACAGCTCCTCTAATAATAATAAAAAATGTATGTGCTATGATGAACAGTAGTTCCCTAAATATTTTCAGTATAAGACATATGATTTACTCAATAAGTGAAAAAAAGTTTGTTTAGAGAAATCTTCTAAACTATGGTCAATGTCCAAAGCGACTCTCCATCAGCAGAACCATAAAAGGGCTCAAGACAGAAGCAGAGTGTTTCACAACAGCTGGTTTCCTTCAACTTTCTGTAATTTTTTTACAGCTCCTTTTTGGTGATTTCTTTGTGTATACAGCAGCAGGGCTCTTCTGGAAGCAGGCGGGCTGCGATTTCACCCACTGGGAACCAGAGGTGGAGCTCCCCTATCCAGAACCACCACCACAGGCACAGGCAGGGTCAAGTTGTATGTACTCTCACACCAGCACTGAAAACTTATCAAATATGGCCCTGATCCAGCAAAGCACTTAAGCACATGCTTTACTTTAAACATGCAAGTAATCCTATTAGAGCAAATGAGATTCAGCATAAACCACTGGACTGCATCTCAGAATACCTCGGTCCGGCCCTGCTTAGGTCAGTGACCGCCTGTCTAACCTTGGGCAAATCGCTGTCTTTCCCTTAGCTCCTCTCCTGCCCTGTGTGTGTGTTTACCATCCTGCCCACTGTCTCCACGAGAATAATCCCAGGTGCCTAGGAATCGCCGGAGTGCAGGTCATGGCATGGATATTCCGGTACCTTAACCCTCTGTCCAGTGCCTACCCAAAGGTAATGCTGCCCAAGAGAGCAAGGCAACACCCGGCAGGTTTGGGTCTATTTATCCACTGCTGACAACAGATTTCAGCCTGGAAAGCAGCCCTGGGGAGGTCCCCATCCCTACAGGAACGGGGATGGGACAACTTGCAGGCTCTTTCGGGTGCAGCCCCACACCTCGCGTCACCCCAGCTCGGTCGCTGCTCCGCGCTCACCAGGCGAGATGCCGAGCCCCGCTCGAGGACGTGCACGCCGGGCTGCAGTGCTTCTACCCGTGTGGCAGGAAAAGACAGCACGTCCCCAAAGCGTGTAGGTGGAAGACAGCGCTGCATTTACCCACCCGCAGGGTGCATTTAAAAGGCCTTATGTTCAACACGACACCAAACAAGAGTTTTCTACAAGTAACTTATCCGCCCTCACCTCTATGACGATATTACCAGTATTTTTATATAAATAACTGGGTTTTTGCAGCGCAAGACCCACGCGTGCAGCGTGCTTGCTCCTGCCACGCCACTTCCCGTGGCCCAGCAGTGTCACTGCCCCGAGGAGCCCCGGATCCGGGGTGGAACAAAGCGGCGGGCGCGGATGAGTGGGCAGCGTCATCGAGCGGGTTTCAGAGAGACCTGGAGGTGCTTCGGTCCCTAGCGAAATCAATAACACTTCTCCCATTTACTTCAGCAGAGTAAATATTTCAGCTCTTGCTTCTGTGCCTTCTGGTCATCTCCGTGCCTAACAGAGTAATAATTTATTTTCCTGGGAAAGGACAGACTGCATGGAAAGCGAGGCAGGGAAGATTTCAAAATAGACTTGCACTAAATTAAAAAGAAACCTTTGCAATGATTTATAAAGTAATAGATTATAAGCAATACAGAAGATGAGATTAGATTTATGCAATTAAGACTCTCCTTTCTAGGAACTCCTCTGCCCTTGAAACACCTGTACACCAACCACATCACTCTCCCCCCGCGCTGCGAGCAACAGAACTGCACATGCACCGGCTTGCCCAGGATCCGGCCTTTCACATGCAAAGAGCTCTCTTATCAATTATCTGATACATGCAGCATGGGCTGAGCACTTCATTAAAATATCTTCTACTACAGTTTGGAAGCCTGGCCTACAAGATACTTGCCAAAATTATGTTCAGGAGGAGCAGAGCAACCAAACTGCATTTTTAATAGGTCAAAAGTTAGTTAGTCATGACTTCTTCTCTAAATGCATGGTCTGCTCTCATTGTATGAGGAAAGGAAATAAAAGGATACAGACAATCCACGTGCATCTACAGCAAGTTAGAGACCACAATAAACTTCTGGTTTTGCAGCCATTAGCCATTACAAGAAAATCCAAAAGAACTATGACAGATTCCGAAATAAAAGCATACCATGCACAAGACAGTAACTAAATAAGTGATATTTACGGCGAGCACGCTGACTGTCACCACGCGCTGCAAGTTTCCAAAATTAGCCGGCATCTCCGACAACAGCGAATATTTACTGGGCGTTTTAGAGCTCCTGAGGTCCTTAGCAGCACTCAAAGTTAAGGCTGACATTTCATCTTTAATTCATGCTCCTGTGTCCTCCTGTATTAACTCCTAACAAAGCGGGATGCTGCGAGGCGGGCGCCGGGCGCATGCGCTGCCCGCACCAGCCAGCCGGCCGAGCTGGGCGCTTTGAGAAGCAGCAGCCCCCGGAGCAGAGGCAATAAACTTGCTCATCACAGCGACCGCTGAGAGGTTACTGTACAGAGCAGCAGAGCAGCGTGCTCGGGACTCTCGCTCCGAGGGGCTTTCTGCAGGAGAAAGTTTTCTTCGGATGCCGCCTTGAGCCCGCGGTATTTCCCCCTCCGAGAGCAATCTTTGTATTGCCTCAAACTTTATCTGGCTGTGTAAGGGATGCTACAGAAGCAGATGCGAGCGAGCCTCGGCTCTGGCAGCCTCTCTCCTCCCAGCACGGCGCACAAAAGGCCCCAAGGTTGGGCAAACAGAGCACCGGGCGAACCGCGCCGTGAAAGGGATCTTTATGTGCGCGGAGAGGGGGGGCCGGCGCTAATAGCTCAATGCGCTATTGACACATCGCAGTGCAAACAGCTACGTCCTTTGCAAAATAGCGCGAGTCACGGTGCCGCTCGCAACTTTGCGTTTCCCAGATTTGGGTCCTTGGCGAAACAAATCGTCTCGCTATCCGCGACACGCGGGTCTGCGAATACGAGTGGTCACCAGAGCACGGCCGCGGCTCCTGCCTGCGACATCTCCTCCGCGAATCCCTCAGGCCACCAAAACAGGGGGCGAACCCCGCCGCGGCCCCGGGGTGCGGGTCGCCCCCGCGCCGCTTCCCGCGCGGATCGCGCCGCGCGGTACCGAGCGCTCCACCAAGTTGCTCGCGGAGCAGCGGGAGCCCCGTGCGCGCCCGCGGGGCAGCCCGTCCGCACGTGCGCCGCCCGCACAAAGCCCAAGCCCCGGCCAACCCCCCCCACCCCACAACCCCGCCGCCGAAATCACCTTGTTGTAGCTGTAGTAGCCCAAGCACTGGGCGAAGTCGAGGCCGGAGGGGTCCCCCGCGGCGGCGGGGTAGAAGCGAACATCCATGGCCGCAGCAGCGGGGCCAGCGCCGGCAGCTCCGCGCCCAGGTGCCGCCGGGCTCCCCGAGGAGCGCGCAGGGGCGCGGGCCGCCGGCGCAAAAGTGCAGGTAAACAAGGGGAGGAGAGCGCGCAGCGCGGGCGGGAGGGGACGCGCGCCGCGCAGGTGGCTGCCGCCCGCCTCGGGGCGCTCCGGGGCTTTAAAAGCGGGGGCCGAGCCCCGCGCCGCACAAAGGAGCCCCCCGCTCCGCTCCGCGCCGGCTCCT